>CM064335.1:6405000-6880000 GCA_032595735.1 Pelochelys cantorii | reverse complement strand
GGAGAGAGAAACGGACCCATCCCGGGAAGCCGTGGCGTTGACTGGCAAAAGGGCAGGGGAGTGTTTGCCTCCCACCCCAGAGTCCCCCCCCATCCCCTCACCCTCAGGTAGATCACTTGCTACAGTAGCCGTGGCACGGTGTGGCATGTTTTGGGGTTGCCTGGGGGCTCTGGGGTGAAGCCTGCCCTGTCTTTGCCCACCTGGGATAACCTCCCCTCACCACCAACTGCTGGCAACACCAGTGCTCTGTGCTGTGCTCCCTGGTCCCCGCTTTTGCCCAATGCAATTCAGCACCTTAACCAACCCCCCATAGCCCCACACAGCTGCCCAGAGCCTGAACCAGATGCTATGGCTCCGAAGCCCAGCCATTCCCTGCTTTCATTCCAGTTCGCCGCGCTCCTTGGCACCAGGCGCGTCAGCGTGTCCCCGGGAACGGCGAAGTGGCGCTTAGCTCCCAGCACCCAAGCCCGCGATCTGAATCCAAGCGGAGTTGGAAGTGGCCAAGGGCAGCCAAAGCGAAGTGCATGGACAAGCTACTTTCCCGTCCGAGACGGTGGCTCTGCCCCTTTCCATGGGACATCCCCACTGGCCAACTCTCCTCTGGCCTGGCTCAAAACTGGGGCCATTTCTACTCTGGTCCAGAGGCTGGCGGGTGTCCTTTGGTCCCCTCTTCAGACAGCTCCCTGCACTCAGCTTCCCAAATACTCCAGTCTCCCGAGGCCCAGACAGTCAATGCGCCAGGACACTCGGCTGGTTCTTAGCTTCCTGCAGCAGTGCCGGGACGGGGTGAGAGCTCCGGTTGGGTGTGGCTGTGTCTGCCCAAAGCAGGGTGCCCCTGCCACGCACGGCAGAAATGCAGCCGGCTCTGGGGTGCCACATGGTAGCTGTTGACCAGTGTGACGGCGCAGTCAGGGGTTCCCCTGGTCCTGCAGCCCAGTAGCAGCACGAACAGTCTCCACCAGCCAGTAGAATAGAGGTGGGTTTATTGATTTTCCAGAATACAGCACAGCCCATATGTGATGTGGCTACAGGGGCCAGCGCCAGGATGCCTCAGACTCTAGGGTTAGGGGTCCGTCACACCCAGGCCCCAGCTTAGCCTCTTCTCTCCATGCTTCCCAGACCACCACTGCCTTCCCCCGAAACCTACAGTTGGTCTCCGCCCTCCTCCCTTTGTCTGTCTCCCTGGGAGGCTGAACCTAGGTGTCTGGGTTAATACACATTTGGGAGAGTCAGTGAGAATCTTCCATCACAGTGCAGGGGGGCACCAGGTTACAGAGCAGACAGCCCCCCCCCCCATGCCACAACCAGCCACGTCGTGGCATGACACAACTGAAGGACAGGGAGCGAAATGTGCCCCAGCCACTTACCCGGCAGGATGGAAGTGCCAAGATGGCGTCGGGGCAGGGGGCCTGCCCTGTCTCTTGGGGAGCAAACTCCAGGACACCAGCCACATTTGGGCCTCGATGTATTGCCCACTCCGAGCCCTGGCTTTCCTGGGGGTGGAGAGAGACAAGAGTCTGTTGTCCATGCTGATGGACACAGAATATCTGGTTCCTCCTGGCTCCCAGCCTATGCTGCCAGGAGCCCTACCTCTTTGCAGGAGCAAGCCTGGATTTCCAGGCAACAGGGCGCTCTGGGAGGTGAAGCTGGCCAGAGACCCCTTGCACACATGGCGGGGTGTGGGGGGGGTGTCACCGGGGAACACCCTGTGGTATGAAATGAGGGGTTTGATTCCATCCTAGCACAGACACAGCTATTTTCTGTCATTTCGTGGTGAGGGGCAGCCTGCCCTCCAGCCAGAACCAGGGCCCTGCCACACTGCCGGGCGAGGTACAGAGACCATCCCACCAGGTTATTATGGGTCATGGGGGTCCCGCAGCCTATGGTGCTCCTGGGCTGGACAGCTGCCCCCTCTGAGACGCAGTAGGACATGGGGATCTCGCTGGGTATTCCCACCGCATGCACCCTGTACACATTCACCCCACGCTTTGCTCTGAACCCACCGCGCCCAGACGCCCGCCATGCCCTGCTGAGCACTCTGGGGAGCGTAGGCCATGCGGTGTTTCCTGTACGGAGGGGAACTGAGGAACAGAGCCCTGGCTAGAGAGTGCTCAGGCCGCCCCACACACCCGGCCTCAGGGAGCGGCGAGGCTTGGGAGCCATGGGCATTGCTGGGGCCAGGAGAGACCACGTGGAGATTATTTTGGCCCAAGCCCTCCTCCCACCTCACTGGCCATTTCCCCCACTCCATCCCTTTCCTCATGTTTAAACACAGCTTCTGCCCCCACCTCCCTCGCCCCAGCCCCCTGAGACGAGGTCACCAGGCCAAAAAATGCTGGGACACCATGGAAGCACAATAAGCCTTTTCTTGTAGCCTAGCTGTGGCTGCCATGGCAACCCAAAGTGGCTTGTAGCTAAGAGCTGGGCCTCAGCGCTCGGGGCTGTAACCAGCGAACAGTTTGGGTGGAGTTTTCCATCCCCATGTCTCTTGCCCCGGGAAACCCACAGCTCTGACAAGGTCCCAGGCCCAGGTGCTGAAAGGCCTAGGAGCAGAATGAGCCCATGAGCCTTAAGAGAAGAGTCGCCCCCGCTCCCGAGAGGGCTCAGAATGGGATTAGTGTCTGATTAGCCGCCCAGACAGCTGAGAGGAATCTATTCTCTGACCACTTTTCCCCTCTCCAGCACACAAATAGATTCATTGATTCCCAGGCCGGAGGGACAGCTGGGGTCATTTACTTAGACCTCCTGGACAGCACAGGCCAAAGACCTCCCCCGAAATAATCCCCAGACCTGATTGTATAGGGAAAAAAATACAATTTTGCTTTAAAAATGGTCAGCACTGGAGAATCCACCATGCCCCTTGTCAAGTGTTCCAATGGTTCATCCCCCAGGCCATTAAAAACGTATGCTTCCTTGCCGGACTGAATCTGCCATACTGGGTTAGACTGTGCCCTGCTTGATCAGGCTGCTCACTGGAACATATTTCTTCCCAGCACAGGGACTGATAGACTGGGAGCAAATTTCGTTTTCCCTCTGTCCAGCTGAATGGATTGCATCCTTTGCCCCTGGCATTACAAGGTAGGTTTGCTAATCTCCGGATCATTCTCACCCTCTCCCACTTATCAGCACACCCTTCTTCAGCTCTGGCCACCAGGACTGGACACTGAACTCCAGCAATGGTTGCACCTGTGCCAAATATAACAGCAATGCCACCCCTCTTCCCTGCTCGAGATTGCACCCCTCCAGGATTGCATGAGCTAGTTTGGCGACAGCGTCACCCAGAGAGCTCATGCTTAGCCGCCATGATGCCCAAATCTTCCTTCGAGCTATGGTAGAGCTGCTGCCGTGTTCTGCTTTCTTAGGGAGTCAAGCAGCACCAATGGAAGATTCCCTTGTAAATCGTGGTGGTTTTGATGCCCCCCCCTCCCCAAAATCTGGCCCTAAAAGGTGCCTGTCCTCTGCACATCAGGAGCCAGTGCATGCAGACGGGTGCTGGTGTGTGAGCATTTCCACATGTGCAATAACCAGTGAGCCTGCAGGGGGACTGTTTTTGCAGAGCAGTTCGGCTCTGGAAGTAGAAGAACATGGCCCTGGATGTAGCACCTCAGTAGCACGATCCCAGAGCTCCCAGCTCTGCAGCGGAACCACGAGGATTTGGGATGTCTGGCCCATGCAGCTGTCTGGAGAGCTGCAGGACTAGTTACAGGTTTCCAGCCCCCCAGGGCCTCTCTCCAGGACTGTAGCACTCTGGCTGGGGCACCGCCAAAGCTACAGGGATAAAGCAGGAAGCCGCTGGAGGAAAGGGGAGGCAGGGTCCAGCTAGCTGCATGAGGAAAAGGAGGGGCTTAGGATGTGGGTGTGTCCTTTTGCATGATCTTCACCTGCCACCCTACCATGATGAACAGGAGCTAGGCCCACCCCCTGCCATGATGGACAAGACTTTGATTCACCACATGGCCATGACATCTAGGACCTTGGCCTGCCCCCGGCCATGAGAAACAGGGTTTTTTCCTCCCCCATTCATGACAGACAGGACCATGAACCACCCGCTGACCCATGATGGACAGGTCAATTTCAGCGCATTTAGACTAGCAGATCCCGGCCTCCATCCCCCAGTTGAGATTTGCTCCTTGCCTCCATACTAGACTGAAATGCGGCAACTGCCTCATTCGTTTACCTGGGTGTTTGTGTTGCCGGCCTGCCAAGGCTATAAACTCCTGGGATGCAACATTTCTTTTGCAAGAGGTCCTGAGGGACTGGAGGCTTTAAACACGGTTTAATTGCAGGTCAGATCCTTACAGGAAAATCTCTATTAAATCTCCAGATTATTAATAGCCTATAAAACGTGTTTATGGAACAGCTGTTGCGTGGCAAATATATCAGTGGGAATGTAAATTCCTCCGACGTGGCCTGGTATTCAAAAGGACACATCCAAGTTAATTAGCTCCCAAAACCCAACACCTCTTTCAAGTTCCCCAGCTGTTTTCTCCTGCCTCAGGCCTTGTGGTCTTGAGTTAGTCTCCAAAAGGCCATTCTCAGGTCAGCCTTTATGGAGCACTGGCCTTTTCCTTGGTATTTTAGCAGCCCTCCACACATGACCCTGGGCAACCACAGGCTCCCTTCCCGCCCGCTGGAGATTTCAGGGAACACTGCTCAGCTCCCTGTGCTCTGAAATATTGCCCCCAAGGGAAGCCACCGACACACAGCACTTAATACAGCATCCCAGGGCTGGTTTTCCAGCCCTGGCTCAGAGCCAGCAGGGGGCGCATGGAACTTTAGTTTGTGCAGACCCCACAAAAATAGCAACCAGTTCACTTTTACTTTGTTATTTTTAGTTTCTTGGCCATTAAGAGTTGGGTTTACATACGTAACAGCAAGGCGCTGAATAGAAGGCTAGAACTGGGGGATTCCCCACCAGATAGGGTCACAGAGGACATTGAGGATCGATGGTAGTGTTCAGTGTTTGGACTGCCCCTGGCACAAGCAGGCCCTGACACTGGGTAGCTAGCTAGCTAGAGGGATGGATGTGCTACATCCCATAGGGAGGAAATGTCCCAATGATCCATCCAGACACCAACCGGGGATCTATCCTGAGCTACCATAAGAACATAAGAATGGCCGTACTGGGTCAGACCAAAGGTCCATCTAACCCAATAGCCTGTCTGCCAACAGCGGCCAGCACTAGGTGTCCCAGAGGGGGTGGACCTAAGACAATGATCAAGCGATTTTTCTCGTGCCATCCATCTCCAGCCTCTGACAAACAGAGGCTAGGGACACCACCCCTTACCCATCCTGGCTAATAGCCATTAATGGACTTAACCTCCATGAATTTATCTAGTTCTCTTTTAAACCCTGTTATAGTCCTAGCCTTCACAACCTCCTCAGGCAAGGAGTTCCACAGGTTGACTGTGCACTGTGTGAAGAACTTCTTTTATTTGTTTTAAACCTACTGCCCATTAATTTCATTTGGTGTCCTCTAGTTCTTCTATTATGGGAACTAATAAATAACTTTTCTTTATTCACCCTCTCCACACCACTCATGATTTTACAGACCTCTATCATAACCCCCCTCAGTCTCCTCTTTTCTAAACTGAAAAGTCCCAGTCGCTTTAGCTCTCTTCATGCTTTAGCCTCTCTTCATAATCTCTATGGAGAGATTACAACCTGGCTTGGTCTGGGTGGAGCCAGGAAGTGCCCCATCCCCCAGGATCTCAAGGCCCAAGGCGTATGGAGAAACTCCAGCTCATCTTGGCCTCTTTCCATCAGGACAGCTCAGAGTTCTTCCCCCACCGATCCAGCACCCCGATACCTACCAGCTGTCCCAATGCTGCCCTGTCCCCATTGGGAATGTCTGCCAGGGACATTGCTGTGGTTTCCCAGCCCTGGGTCCCCCCTCCCACACACCCCGGCCCATGCAGACGGGGAGATCACTTTCCCAGTTCTCAGCAGGGCTCTGCTGTGTGGGGCTGGGAGCATTTGGGGGTGCAATTAGTTTGCCCCTCGCCAGAATAAATTGGTGGCAGCAGTGCCGGCAGCCCTACCAGCAGCCCCCATGAACCAACCTGGTTTGCATTTTCAATGAAGAAAAAGCACGCCGGGTTGATCATACAAGTGGAAAAATCCTATTTGTCACCTGCTGTTGATGTATGAACACATTGGCGTGCGGGATTATCCTGGGGAAAGTTAGGGTGCCAGCAGGAGTGGGCCGGGGGAGGGGCTGGGAAGAGTGTGGGGGGAAGCATGTGGGCTGGCACTGCAGGACGTGGGGGGCATTAGCTCTGGCAGAGCAAGAGGTGATAAAGGCTGAGCAGAAGAGCGAGAGCTTCTCCCATGGGACTGTGGGTCGTGAGGTTCACTACTGAGCTCCTCCCCCCCCCAGGCCTGCGGCTGGGGGGGCTGAAGCCTGGGACATGGGACATTTGAGAAACACCAGAGAGACACCCTCCCCGCCGGCCCAGGTGGGAGCCTCTGCTCAGCCAAGCATCTTCTGTGACTTCCTGCAGGAGCTGCCTGGCGAGGGGGGGGAGTGAGTCCTGTGCTGCTCCAGACCTGGGGGGGGGGGTGTTAATGAGAACATTTGCATACTCACCACTAGTTTGCATACAGCCCTAAACTTCAGCTGGCCTGTAACACGGCCTCTCAGCCTGCTGGGATTTCCTGGGCTGCTGCTACAGCTGCCACCAGCCGCTCCTTCGCTGCCTACAGGGGGAGAGGCTGGGAGTGACCCTGGTGGCCAGCAGCAGCTACGGGCTCCTCACACAGCCCTGTAGGGGAGCAAAGGGGGAGGGGCTGCCAGGGGAGTGTGGCACATGAGACGCCAGATGCTGCCAGCCCTGGCTGTTGTGCGGGGGGAGGGAGCCAGGCTGGCAGCCCCAGGACGGGGCTTTCACCTCCCCTGCTGTGCATGGAGGGGCCATGGCAGCACCCGCAGGAGACCCTAACTCTAACCCTTCACACCCTATGCCCTGGTCTATCCTTGGCGTCTCAGCTGAGCATGCCAATGGGGTGGGTGGGGGCAGGGCACTGATGCCCATGGTGGGCTGCAGTCTTTGTGCCCCATCAGCATTGGGGCCATAGCAGGAGCAGCCCTGCATGGGTATGGGGGTGGGGGAGTAGCAGGGTTGTGTCTAGAGGGAAGGGTGAACGAGGACCAGAGGAGGCAGGCCAGTGCCATGCACATGAGGGGCAGAGTGGGGGCAGAGGCCTGCTCCCTGGGGCTCCACATTAGCCCCAGGGTCCCAAGCGAGTGGCACCGAGCCCCGGGTGGCCGAGTGGCTGACTGCATTTTCATTAAGGAGGTGCTGGAGGAAACGCAGCTTATTGCATGATGCGCTCGCTTTTGCGATTTAGCTCAGGAGCGAGTAAATTCAGACTCCGGCTTCTCTCTCCTGGAGCAGCGCCAGGCTGTGATCTGGGAGACACAGACACAGCCCACAGCCAAGGGAGTCAGACGACCAGGAGGCAGAGATGAGTCACCCGCTAAGGGACTGGCACAGGATGCCCAGGGAACACCCCACCCGGGTCTTGCTAAAATGCAACAGGGTCTGCATGGGCCACCAGGGTCAAGACAGGCTGGTTACAGGAGATTTTAGCTGAAGGACAGTGACTCCTGCAGCACCGCACCCCCTAGTGCCCCCCCGGGGTACTGTGAGGGGAGAGCGCCCCCTACTGAGCCACCACCCCACTCCCTGCAGCACAGTGCCCCCTACTGACCCCCACTGCTCCCTGCAGCACAGTGCCCCCTACTGACCCCCACTGCTCCCTGCAGCACAGCGCCCCTACTGACCCCCACTGCTCCCTGCAGCACAGCGCCCCTCTACTGACCCCCACTGCTCCCTGCAGCACAGCACCCCTTACTGACCCCCACTGCTCCCTGCAGCACAGCACCCCTTACTGACCCCCACTGCTCCCTGCAGCACAGCCCCTTACTGACCCCCACTGCTCCCTGCAGCACAGCGCCCCCTACTGACCCCCACTGCTTCCTGCAGCACAGGCACCCCTCTACTGACCCCCACTGCTCCCTGCAGCACAGGCCCCCTTACTGACCCCCACTGCTCCCTGCAGCACTGTGCCCCCTACTGACCCCCACTGCTCCCTGCAGCACTGTGCCCTCTACTGACCCCCACTGCTCCCTGCAGCACAGCGCCCCCTTACTGACCCCCACTGCTCCCTGCAGCACAGCGCCCCTTACTGACCCCCACTGCTCCCTGCAGCACAGCTGCCCCCTACTGACCCCCACTGCTCCCTGCAGCACAGCGCCCCTTACTGACCCCCACTGCTCCCTGCAGCACAGTGCCCCCTACTGACCCCCACTGCTCCCTGCAGCACAGGCACCCTTACTGACCCCCACTGCTTCCTGCAGCACAGCGCCCCCTACTGACCCCTCACTGCTCCCTGCAGCACAGCGCCCCTCTACTGACCCCCACTGCTCCCTGCAGCACAGCGCCCCCTACTGACCCCCACTGCTCCCTGCAGCACAGTGCCCCCTACTGACCCCCACTGCTCCCTGCAGCACAGTGCCCCTTACTGACCCCCACTGCTCCCTGCAGCACTGCGCCCTCTACTGACCCCCACTGCTCCCTGCAGCACAGTGCCCCCTACTGACCCCCACTGCTCCCTGCAGCACAGCCCCCTTACTGACCCCCACTGCTCCCTGCAGCACAGCGCCCCCTACTGACCCCCACTGCTCCCTGCAGCACAGCACCCCTTACTGACCCCCACTGCTCCCTGCAGCACAGAGCCCCCTACTGACCCCCACTGCTCCCTGCAGCACAGCGCCCCCTACTGACCCCTCACTGCTCCCTGCAGCACAGCACCCCCTACTGACCCCCACTGCTCCCTGCAGCACAGCACCCCTTACTGACCCCCACTGCTTCCTGCAGCACAGCGCCCCCTACTGACCCCTCACTGCTCCCTGCAGCACAGCACCCCTTACTGACCCCCACTGCTCCCTGCAGCACAGCGCCCCCTACTGACCCCCACTGCTCCCTGCAGCACAGCGCCCCCTACTGACCCCCACTGCTCCCTGCAGCACAGCACCCCTTACTGACCCCCACTGCTCCCTGCAGCACAGTGCCCCCTACTGACCCCCACTGCTCCCTGCAGCACTGTGCCCCCTACTGACCCCCACTGCTCCCTGCAGCACTGTGCCCTCTACTGACCCCCACTGCTCCCTGCAGCACAGCGCCCCCTACTGACCCCCACTGCTCCCTGCAGCACAGCACCCCTTACTGACCCCCACTGCTCCCTGCAGCACAGTGCCCCCTACTGACCCCCACTGCTCCCTGCAGCACAGCGCCCCCTACTGACCCCTCACTGCTCCCTGCAGCACAGCACCCCCTACTGACCCCCACTGCTCCCTGCAGCACAGCACCCCTTACTGACCCCCACTGCTTCCTGCAGCACAGCGCCCCCTACTGGCCCCTCACTGCTCCCTGCAGCACAGCACCCCTTACTGACCCCCACTGCTCCCTGCAGCACAGCGCCCCCTACTGACCCCCACTGCTCCCTGCAGCACAGCGCCCCCTACTGACCCCCACTGCTCCCTGCAGCACAGCACCCCTTACTGACCCCCACTGCTCCCTGCAGCACAGTGCCCCCTACTGACCCCCACTGCTCCCTGCAGCACAGCACCCCTTACTGACCCCCACTGCTCCCTGCAGCACAGCGCCCCCTACTGACCCCCACTGCTCCCTGCAGCACAGCACCCCTTACTGACCCCCACTGCTCCCTGCAGCACAGCACCCCTTACTGACCCCCACTGCTCCTGCAGCACAGCACCCCCTACTGACCCCCACTGCTCCCTGCAGCACAGCACCCCTTACTGACCCCCACTGCTCCCTGCAGCACAGTGCCCCCTACTGACCCCCACTGCTCCCTGCAGCACAGCACCCCTTACTGACCCCCACTGCTCCCTGCAGCACAGTGCCCCCTACTGACCCCCACTGCTCCCTGCAGCACAGTGCCCCCTACTGATCCCCACTGCTCCCTGCAGCACAGCGCCCCCTACTGACCCCCACTGCTCCCTGCAGCACAGCACCCCCTACTGACCCCCACTGCTCCCTGCAGCACAGCACCCCTTACTGACCCCCACTGCTCCCTGCAGCACAGTGCCCCCTACTGACCCCAACTGCTCCCTGCAGCACAGCACCCCTTACTGACCCCCACTGCTCCCTGCAGCACAGTGCCCCCTACTGACCCCCACTGCTCCCTGCAGCACAGCACCCTTACTGACCCCCACTGCTCCCTGCAGCACAGTGCCCCCTACTGACCCCCACTGCTCCCTGCAGCACAGCACCCCTTACTGACCCCCACTGCTCCCTGCAGCACTGCGCCCTCTACTGACCCCCACTGCTCCCTGCAGCACAGCACCCCCTACTGACCCCCACTGCTCCCTGCAGCACAGCGCCCCCTACTGACTCCTCACCCCACTCTCTGCAGCACAGCACCCCCTACTGACCCCCACTGCTCCCTGCAGCACAGCGCCCCCTACTGACTCCTCACCCCACTCTCTGCAGCACAGCACCTGTTACCACCATAATATCCATAAAACTCCCCCCTCATTAGCAGCCTCAGCAGCGAGGTTGAGCACGGTGGCTGCATTCCACTCTTGGAGAGGCCCTGCAGGGCAGGACTTAGAGACCCTGGTGGAGCATTCTGGGGGAAGTTTGCCCTAGTGCTGCCTGGGCTTCCAGTTCTGTGGCAAGAGGGTCCCAGCCCCACGGCAGCCACTTACTCCAGCTTCTGGCCTGGGCGCTTGGGGCCGGGGGCGGGGGTGGCTCCGGTCCAGCGTGGCACTGAATGATGTGCACAGAAGCGCATGTAACTATCAAGGGGCCTGTTTGAGAGCTGCTCACTGCACTCCAGAGCAGCTGCTGCCGGTGACAGACGCACCATCGTAACAATGACAGATGACAGAACCAGGGGAAGGGGGGCAGGGGGCTGGTCTTCGGGCTTTCTCGGCCTTCTAGGGATGCTGCTGCCTTGCAGTCTGTCTAGGAGGCTGGCTGAGATCTGAGCTGCTCCGGCATAGAGGGGGTCTCAGAAATGCCCCCGGCTGTGCAGAGAGGAGGTGAGGGCTGGATGTTCTCTGAGCTGAAGCAGGGGGATTGCAAGGTGCATAGGCCTGGCACCTGATGGAGGATTGTGTAGGGGCTTGGGGAGGGGGGCATATCCCCTGCAAAGCCCCCCTGAAATACCTGCCACATGTGCCCTGCCCATGGTAGCACCCTCCCGGGGCTACAGCATGGCAGCCAGGCAGGCCAGGAGGCAGGTGGCAGGGCAGCTGCAATGAGACGTTGGGTGCAGGGGCCTAGTGGGGGGCTCTTTGTGCTGGGGGGGGGAACTGCTCCCAGAATGGAGAGAAGGGCTGTCCCACCTGTCCCAGAAACATACACTGGGACTGCCCCAGATGTGTGCATGTGTGCGCACCACCTACTGGATGGAATCAGAACTACTCACCTGTGTGTCAGCAGCTCTGTAGGGCAGCAGCTGATGGAGATTCTCCTGGTGTTGAAGCAGAAGTCTGTGGCTCTGAGCTCCAGCCCAGGAGTTGCCAGGGCAATGCACATGGTGACAGCAGAATGACAAGAAGGATAGACACACTATACGGCTCCGGGCTGCAGGATCCTTATCACCCTTTTACAGACGGAGAGAGGGCACTGACCAAGCTCCTGCAGCAAGGCAGGAAAGAGCCAGGAGTAGAACCCAGGAGTCCTGACTTCCAGTCTCCTCCTCCGTGACACTCTCTCCTCCAGAAAAGGCTCTGGTTCTGCTGGGAGACTCCAACAAGCAGCAACGCCTCTGGCTGTGGAGTGGGTGAACAGCCAGCCTCTCCCCTGGCCTCAGGCTGTGTCTCTGCACCCCCCCGCCCCCACCGCTGCCGACTGGAGCCCTGCCCCTGCCTGCAGCCCCTATGCCCAGGTGCAGCCAGGAAAGGGTTATTTAAAACACAACCCCCAAGCCCCTGCCGTGCTTTGCAAGCTGCCGGGATGTGTTCGGTTGGATGCCCACCCACCTTTAATTTGTACAACCTGTGACTAGCGCCTGCTGCCTCTCACTGCCATGGTGCGGGACACGCTGGGAGGCCTGAGCCCCGAAGCAGCTGCATCTTGGGACGTCCCAAGGCAGGGCCTGGGGAGCCAGGCCTGGCAGCATGGACCACCCCAGAGAGCGCTTGGGACTTCAACACAGCACTCAAGCCCCACTCACGGAGAGCCCGGCACCCAGGCCGAGGGCGGGCAGCTGGGCACTGGGACCAGCACAGCATCCCTTGCCAGGAGAGCCACGTAAGCCTCACGGACCATGAGCGGGCAAGGGATCAGTCACCCATACAAGCCAGCTCCTCCAGCAGGAAGTCCCTAACCCCAAAGGGAGAGCGCCCCCTACTGAGTCACCCACCCACTGCAGCACAGCACCCTCCACCGAGCCCCATAGGCCACTCCCTGCAACAGGCACCTCCGGCCTCCACGCTGAGCCTCCGGGGTCAGCAGAGACTGTGGGGCCAACCCCCTAGGCCTGCACTGGGGCATCGGGGTCAGCATGGGCTGTGAGGGGAGTGCCCCCTATTGAACCACCTCCCTCATTGCCTGCAGCACAGACCCCCCCTAGCCCAGCGTCAGGCAACACTGACTCTGAAGCAAGAGCCCTTGCCCCTCTGACCAGCCCCACTTCCGGCAGCCCCAAGTTTTCCTGCAGCCCAGGCCAGAGCGGATGCTGCTTTGGCGCTGCACGCCGGCACACTCGCAGCCCTGGTGCACTGGCTCCAAACTGGCCTGGCTCTTCACACGAGCCCAAACGACTCCCCCAGGGGGCGGTGGATGTAGCAGGTCAGGGTTCCTGGCTCTGAAAACTGCCTGAGTCCGGAGACAGGACCCGGAAGGACTCACCAGGGGGTCCTTTTTTTTGCAAAGTCTCTTGGTGCCTCTGTGCATCCTTGACCTTTTCAAGCACCTGCAGCTCCCGGGTGCCAGAGCTGGTGGGTGGCAGTGGGTGCAGCCAGTCCCTAGCTCTGTCCTGCACATGGTGATGCAGCAACTGCAAGAAGGCAACTGCTCCCCACATTCAGGGAGGGCAGGGGGCACTCACGGCTGTGGCAGAAGGGGAGGCCTGTGCCCAGCAGTTCATGGGGAACTCCAGAGGAATGGGAGGTGCCTGCAGTGCGGGAGAGCTGGAGATCAGCACCTTGCCATCCCCCAAAGACTGTCCCTTCTCTGAGCTTGTGCCGAGTGCTTTGCTCGGAGGGCCGTGGGCAGCTGAGAGTAAAGCGCTGTGTGCCCGAGGCTGTGGCTAGCCCATTGCACAAGTGTGTGCGCGCTCGTGCACGTGATCTGAAGGACGTGTGTGTCTCACTGGGCGTGGGAGCCCGTGCCCAGGGCTGTGAGTCTAGTGTGGGCGCATGCCCTGCTCAGCCCGCAGTATCCGAGCACTGAAGCAGCACGAGGACAGTGGTTTGTTCTCTGGCCCCTGCTAGCTGGGCTAGCTTATGGTGCTGCTGTTGGCTGGAGGAGGCTGGTCGGTGCAGCGTGCCCGGCACCAGGAGTTGCGGGGGTGGGGGGGAGGTTTGGGTTGGGCCCTCATCCCTGGGGGGTGGTGGAGGTTCAAGCCAGGCTGGGACCAGCCCCTTAGAAAGCTCTGTCCCTTAACAAGCCCTGACAGTAGCGAGCTCCATGCTGCCCAGGCCTGTCCATTCCTGGAACCATAGGCCTGGGCAGTGGCAGCAAAAGACCATGGGAAGGGAGCACAGAGACGGCCCCCCCCATGAGGGATGCATGGGTGAGGGGGCGAGCGAGTGGGGTGCAGGGGGGTGCATGGGTGAGGGGGTGAGTGTGCTGTGGGATGCATGGGTGAGAGGGTGAGTGTGCTGGGGAGGTGTGGGTGGGAGTGTGGGGGGATGCATGGGTGAGGGGGTGAGTGTGCTGGGGGATGCGTGGGTGAGGGGGTGAGTGTGCTGGGGAGGTGTGGGTGGGGGTGTGGGGGGATGCGTGGGTGAGGGGGTGAGTGTGCTGGGGGAGGTGTGGGTGGGGGTGTGGGGGGATGCGTGGGTGAGGGGTGCATGTGCTGGGGGAGGTGTGGGTGAGGGTGTGGGGGGATGCGTGTGTGAGAGTGTGGGAGGATGCATGGGTGAGGGGGGAGTGTGCTGGGGAAGTGCAGGTGAAGGTGTGGGGGGGTGCTGGGGGAGGCGCAGGCAAGGGTGTGGAGGGGATGTGTGTGTGAGGGGGTAAGTGTGCCTAGGGACGTGTGGGGGAGGGTGAGTGAGCCTGGGAACACACGGGCGAGGGGCGCGCTTGCCTGGGGTCATGTGGGCGTGGATGCCAGGGGCACACAGAGCTGGCTGGGCATGTGCATGCTAATATTAAAAGGCCTGTAATTTCCCCCAGAGCCCGAGTGACGCCCGCGGTAATTGATGGGCTATAAATTTCCCTGCTCCCCCTGGTGACAGGAGCAGCGGGATATTTATGGTGGGCAGCCAGCTGCAATGCAGTTCACTAGTCCCGGCCTTTTCCCTTTGTGCCAGAGGAGCCAGCGTGGCCCTGGCACGGGCACTGTCTGCCGCTCAGACACTTGGGGGTCAGGCCTGGCCTCGGCTTCCCCACGAGCCTCCCAACCACAGACAGATGGTGCCAACACAGTGTCCCAGCCCCTGCCAGTGCCCATCAAACCCACCTGGTGCCTACCCGGGAGATGCCACCTTCTGGGCCTGCCAGCCTGGGGGGGGGGGAGAGAACACGGGGCTTCCATCACCGAAGGGGGGGGAATCCTGACCCCCCCAGCCTCCCCCTGCCCCAGCAGTGCCCACGCCAGAGCCAGCTGGGCAGGCTGCCCTTTGGTCACTTCAGTGGCAGGAGCCACGCCCGGCCCATGTGCCCGAGGACCGAGCGCTGCCCCTGGCCAGCCGCGGGGGAGGCCGGGTGATGCTGGGCGAGGCTTGGAGGCAGGTCCCCCCCGCCCGGCCCCAGCCGCAGCCGGCTCTGAGCACAGGCGCTGACAGGTACCGTGGGGGGGGGGGGGCTGTCCGCTCCCAAGGCAGCCGGCAGCCGCTCGCCCAGAGCATCCCTGGCTGCCGCCGCTGCCGCCTGGCTCCTGCCTCCAGCCCTGGTAAGCGCCGCGCCTCGCCCCTGCCTGCCTCACGGGGACCCGCCGCCCGCAGACTGAGGGTCCCCCCGGGCTGGGCGCTGGAAGGTCCCCCCCCCCGCCCCGCAGGGCGCTGGGCTCTGGAGGGTCTCGCCCCCGGACCGGGCGCTGGACACTGGAGGGTCCCGCTCCGCCCAGACAGGAGCTGGAGGGTCCTGTCCTACCCGGGCCCATGGGCGCTGGCGTCAAGGTCCCCCCCCTCCAGGGTCCCGCAGGCCCGACTGGGCTCTGGAGGGTCTCGCCCCCCGGACCGGGCGCTGGACACTGGAGGGTCCCGCTCCCCCAGACAGGAGCTGGAGGGTCCTGTCCTACCCCCCCCATGGGCGCTGGGGCGTCCCAAGTCCCCCCCCTCCAGGGTCCCGCCCCCCCCGGACCTGGCTCTGGAGGGTCCCGCTCCTCCCAGACAGGAGCTGGAGGGTCCTGTCCTAGCCCCCCATGGGCGCTGGGCGTCCCATGTCCCCACCCCCGTGGCGCTGGTGGGTCCCGCCCCCCCGGACTGGGCGCCGAGCGCCGGAGGGTCCCTGCGCGCTCCGGGGAGAGCGGGGCGGCTTCTCCGGCCGCAAGTTCAACTTCCCGGCGCCGGCTCCCGGGTCCGTTCGCAGGCGCAGCAGCGCCGGGGAGAGCGAAGTTCGCGGGCGGGGCGGCGAGTCCCGCGGGGCGAGGCTCCGCTTCCCCAGCCGCGGCCAGGACGTGCCCCGGCCCCGGGGGCGGCCCGCTACGGGAATGGCCGCCCCCTGCTGGAGGTCCGGTCCCGCCCGAGCGGGCAGGGCAGGGAGCCGGGCTCCTTCTCTGGGCCCGGGCCTGGCTCCGTCCCTTGGCCCCCAACTCATTGTCCCTGGGAGCCCCGCGGGGAGGGGGGGCTCAGGAATTGGGGGTCTCTGACCAGTCTGAGCCCAGCGCCCCGCGGCCCTCAAAGCCCCTCCCAGCAGGGGAAAAGTGGGGGTGCCAGGGAAGGGGGTGCAAAAGTGGGGGTGCCTCTCCCCTGGGGAATTCTGCTTGGAGCCACCAAGCCACTGGGGTGGGGGGATGGGAGCAAAACACCCCTCATCCTGTCTCCTGCTTCCATTGTCTCTCTGGAGCCCCTGGGTCCTGCCGCCCCCCCCCCCGGACCGACAGGGGGTCAGTCCCCGCCCACCCGTGGGGATCAGACTCTGGCAGAGATGCCCCCTCCAGGAGGCTGCCCAGGGCAGAGGCTTCCTCAGCAGGGGACTAGCTCCCCACCAACCCTTTGCAAATCAATTCCAAGTCGCCAGCGTCCCTCCCAGCCGCTGCCCCCCCCCTTGTGACCCTCCCTCTTCCGGGGGAGCCCGCCACACCCCAGAGCAACAGGCGCTGGCTCCTTTGGGGCTGCCCGGCTGGCGGGTGCCGAGGCTGGGAAGGGAGATGCGGGCTGGATAAAAGAGACAGATCCTGCCCAGACCTAGAGCGTAGAGGAGCCAGCTCTTAGCGGGGAGACCAGTATGGGCAGGATGCTGAGGCTGTCCGGCTCATGCTCAGACTTGCTTTGAGGGGGGAGGGGACAGATGCCCTCCCCAGTTCACAGTCTCTCCCCTCCCCCAGGCACGGCGAGTCAGCAGGGGCTGCAGCCGGCGGAGCTCCCAGGGGCCCGAGCCATGAGCACTCCTCCTCAGCGTCTGCCCTGAGCACATACCCCGGAGCGGGGCCGCGGGGCCGGCCAGCAGCATGGAGAAGACCTACTCGCTGACGGCCCACTACGACGAGTTCCAGGAGGTGAGGTACGCCGGCAAGTACAACAGCGGCACCCTGCCCAACGGCTTCAACCTCCAGCTGGGGGCTGGGCCCAAGAAGCCGCGCCGGGGGCTGCCCCGCTGGAGCCGGCGGGAGGTCTGCCTGCTCTCGGGGCTGGTCTTCGCGGCAGGGCTGTGCGTCATCCTGGGCTGCGTGCTGCTGCTCAAGTACCTGGCCATGGAGCCCGCGGCCTACTGCCTGGAGGACTGCCAGGAGAAGAAGGCCTTTGCCAAGGCCTCCCACTTCATCAGCAGCAACATCGACCCCACCATCGACCCCTGCAAGGACTTCTACTCCTTCGCCTGCGGCAGCTGGCTACACCGGCACAGCATCCCGGAGGATAAGCTCCACTACGGGATCATCGCCACCATCGGCGACCAGAACGAGGAGAAGCTCCGGCTGCTGCTCCAGCAGCCCGTCCGCCGGGGCTCCCAGGCCTCGGCCGAGAGGAAGGTCAAGGCCTTCTTCCGCTCCTGCCTCGACATGGGCGAGATCGACCGCCTGGGGCCGCGGCCCATGCTGGAGGTGATCGAGGACTGCGGGGGCTGGGACGGGACGGCCGCCGGGCGCCATGCCCGCTGGGACTTCAACGAGCTGCTCTACAAGACCCAGGGTGTCTACAGCACGGCCGTGCTCTTCTCCCTCACGGTCAGCCTGGACGACAAGAACTCCTCCCGCTATGTCATCCGGGTGAGTGAGCCCACGCTGGGGGGGGGCTGGGCCCGGGGCAAGAACCCCAGCATCTCAGCACTGCTGCAGCCACCCTGCCACAGGCTAAGGTCATGTGAGGTCTGGCCAGGCCTGTACTTGGATGGGAGACCTCTAAGGAGGGCCCCAGGTGCTGCCGCAGGCGGTCGGGTGACTCTCCATGGGGCACTATGGGATAGAGCACTAGTCCGAGCGTGACACAAGGGGGCGCTGTGCTACAGGGTGCTGGATGGGTGGCCTAGTGGGGGGCACTCTCCCCTCAGTCAGGACTTTCCCCAGTGCCCCCGTGTGGTGCACTGTGGTGCGGACAGCGAGGAATATAACTCACTGGGGGGCGCTCTCCAATCCAAGTCAGTGCTGTTCATGAAAGAGCCCGTGACCCTGACTGTGGGAGGCATTTCCACTGCAGAGCTATATAGGTCCGGGGAGGGGGGAATTAGATCCTGCACAGCCTGCCTGTCTGAAATCCCCCCTCCCACACACACTCACCTGGACACGAAGTCTCCTTTCCAGCACAGCCTGGACTGCACACTGTTACGATGGTGGAGGGTCCCACCCAGAGCGGGCTGCATTTCAGCAGGAATGAGGGATGCCTGTGCCAGGAGGATGCTGTGGGGTTCCAGTGCTGGTGGGGTGAGGGGTTGTGCTATGGGGCAATGTTCCTATGGGGAACATGTCCCCTAATAGTGCAGCTCTCTGGGTGTGGCATGCCCTGACCTCCTGCCATCATCTCCCAGGCAAGAGGTGCTTGCACGATGCAAATCCCTTGTGGCTGTTACTTTGTGCTAATAACCAGGGCCCTACCGAATTCACGGTCCATTTTGGTCAATGACATAGTTGTGGGATGTTAAAAATCAGACATTTCATGATGTCCATATTTAAATCTGAAATTCCGTGGTGTTGTAACTGTAGTGGTCCTGACCCAGAAAGGGGCAGGGTCACAAGGTTATTGCCTGGGGGTTGTGGTTCTACTACCCTTGCTTCTGCATTGCTGCTGGCAGCGGCGCTTCCATCAGAGCTGGGCAGCTGGAGAACAGCGGCTGCTGGCTGGGACCTCAGCTCTGAGGGCAGAGCTGACACCGCCAGTGCAGATGTAAGGATGACTTGGTATGGGATTGCCACCCGGACTTCGCTGCTGCTGTTGCTGCCTTCAGAGCTGGGCGCTCAGCCAGCAGCCGCTGCTCTCCAGCCACCAAGCTCTGAAGGCAGCACAGAAGCGAGGGCGACAATATCATGACCTCACCCCCAAATAACCTTGTGATCCTCCCAGCAACTCCCTTTTGGATCAAGAGCCCCAATTACAGAAACACTGATCTCCCCGTGAAATCTGTGTGGTGCAGGGCGAAAGCACAGAAAAGACCAGGCTTCACGGGGGGTGGGGGGGGACCCAATTTTCAGGGTCTGTGGCACATTTTTCATGACTGTGAATTTGAGGGCCCTACTAATAACATGGCTGCAAATGCCCTGCCATCTAGCAGCGCCAGGCACCCTCCATGTAGTGCTGGGGAGACGCAGCAACCCAGGCCGCATGGGAATTTCCATGCACAATGGGCCCTTTGCCACCAGCCTTGTTTGGTCTGAGAGGGGCCAAAGGCAAAGCCAGAGGACTTCCAGGCAGGCAACATGGCAACCTCCCCAACACCTCTGATGATGCCCCTCAACCCCGACCTGCAGCCCCTAGCTCTCCCAGCCCTGGGCTCCCCATCCCCAGCTCTGCCGGTGCCCTCCCTCCTGGTCTGCAGCCCTCTTTCCAGTCCTGGTCCCCACCCTGGTCAGTCTGTGGCATTGGGGCCCCAGTCAAAGATCAAATGCTCTCATCCCAGACGCAGGTTAGTACCGTCAGTTGTTCCCTGGCCTTCTTCCTGGCCAAGTTGCTAGGCCTCTTCCCCAGCCCGCTAAGCCTGGGCCCTAATGTCCACACCATCAAATTAACTCATGGATCAGGCTGGTGTGCCAGAGGTGCCAGCCAATCAAATAGGGGACATTGCCCATTGCACCTCCCTGATAGCCCAGCCCATGGCTCCTGCTTCAGCTCACCTCTAATCCTGACCCACACTTCCCCGCCGCACACACATTATCCTCAGCTCTGCCAAGGCTCCCACCCCAGCCCTCTGCACATGAGCAGAGCCTATGTGGGGTGAATGTCCAGACCCCTGAGTCATGCTCCATAGACCGTGCCTTGAGACGGGCCCTGAGGGTGCCCTGTGCTGGTGTTGCTCTGTCAATGCCCACACAGGGCCCATGGGGAGGGCCACCCCCATATACACAGAGCAGCCCCAGAGTTTCAGCTCCAAACCACTTGGCTTTCCCATTAAGAGACACCAATGGACTAAGAAAGAACCAAAGCAAAGTCTCAGAGTCCAAGGCCAGAAGGAACCACTGTGATCATCTCATCTCATCTGATCACTCCCCCTGCATAGCACAGGCCAGAGATCTGCCCCCATAACAGTTCCTAGAGCCCATCTTCTAGAAAAACACCCCATCTGGATTTAAAAATGGTCAGCAAGAATGCCCCAAGCCTCCTGGTAAACTGTTCCACAGCCCTTCGTCAAGCTCCCCTGGGGGAGAGCACAGTGTGGGTGTCCCATAGCAAGGCAGAAATCCAAAGCGCCTCTGCTCCAGCACACAACAGCGCCATGCCCCATGGCTCACAGAGCCCTGGTGAGACAGCTCCTCTCCGCTGAACAGGTGCTGGGGGTGTATCGGAACACAGCTGGGGTCACCTAGGGCATGTTGACACTGGGGAGTTCTTGCGAAATAACAAGGTGCATGTGCGCACTGCTGCGATTTCGAAATAACGAGCCCCCTGGTGTCATTCGAAGTAATTACTCCCCCATGATTCCTGGGGCTGTAAGTCGAGGCAGCGTGTCCCCGTGAAAGGAGCCTGCCTCGGACTCGATGTCAAGGCTCCCCTGTCATGTGGATGTGCTATTTCGAAATACTTATTTCAGGAGTCATTCGTTTGAAATAATTTACATCCAAATAATTTCCCAGTGTAGATATAACCTGGAGCGTCCCAGCTCGCCAGTGGCAGCTGTGAGCATAGGGCCTCTGACACACATGGAGAGTTCCAATCCCACCCAGCAGAGGGCAGTGCAGACACACGCTCAGCCCTGCCTAGCGATGCCTCGGTCTTTGGCTCCCTCGACTGGTCTCACTTGACTCCGCAAGGAGTGCGCTGAATCGGTGTAAATGGGACCGGCCCTGCCCTGCGGGGCTGGGAAAGAAAGAAAGAAATGCCTAGAGCTCCACTCTGGGGAAGGGCAGGCTGGCGAGTTCCAGGGAGACGGGGTGCCTTGGCAGAGCTGAGGGTGGGAAGCCCAGGGCCGTGGGTCAGGATTAGAGGCAAAGGATAAGCTGAGGTAGGAGCCCGGGACTGGGATATGAGGGGCACTGGCCAAGCTGTGTGGAGGAGGAGGCAAGCCCTATCCCCCCCCAGTCCTTTGCCAGCTGCTCCCCCTCCTGAGCCCGCGTTAATTAGTGGCTCTGAACTCTGGAGAGCAAATGGAATCAGCAGGGCCCTGGCAGTGGATTGTGCCGTGGCAGGAGGCTGGGGCCTGAGTTGTTGGGGGCTTGGTTAATCCGCAGGGGGCTCTATTCCCCTGATCCCTGGCGCCCCGCTGCGGCAGGTGGAGAGGCTCCAGGCCGGCCTGGCCGCGGGATCCCGGCTCCCCTCTTCTTGTCGAATGAGCTTGGAAAATGAACTAGCAAGCGCAATTCGGCGCTAATTGCCTGCTCAGCTGCAGCCGAGGCTCGTGGGATGCCGTGCTCGGCAACTGGCCTTTATTTGCATAGCCGAGCTGGGCGCCACGCCGACAGAGGAGAAGCTTTTATACCCGAATTAATGTGACTTATACAGGAGGGGACCTTAGGAAAGGCAATTTCCCTCCGCATAATTGCAGTGTTTAGCAAAGCAGCATGGCAGGCAATTTTCCAGGCGATCGGCAGCGCCGTGTGTACAGAGGAGAGTGTGAGTGCGTGTGCGGGTATGTGCTGGGGGAGCATCTATGTGCACGCCAGGGGAGTGTATGTGTGCACTTGCTGGGGGTGTGCTCGCCCCTGGGGGTTGTGCACCGAGAGATGGGTGCATGGATGTGTGCACGTTGGGGGACTGAGTGTGTAGACCCCATGGCAGAGCACTGTGCCCATTATGAGGCATGTATGTGCACCCGGGAGGGTGTGTGTGTGCTGGGGGAGCAGATGTGCTAAGGAGGGAGTGTGAGTATGCACACTAAGAGGCGTGTACATGTTGGGGGAGGGTGCATGTGCACACTGGGGGTGTGTGGACATGCATGTTGGAGGGTGGTTGTGTATGTAAACGTGCACTGGGAACAGTGTGCACAGGGGAAGTGTGGCTATGTGTGTGTGATGTGCGTGCAGGTGTGTATATAAGCACTGGGGGGTGGCTGTGTGTGCGAGCGTGCCCTGGGGGCAGTGTGCACGGGGGAAGTGTGGCTGCATGTGCGCAGCGTGTGCACACGTGTGTATATACACTCTGGGGGCGTGTGGACGTGCTGGGGGAGGAGAGGAGCGTGATTGTTTTCACACGTGTGTCCATTGCAAGTCTGGTGCTCTGGCTCTCAGGGGCTGGGGCCAGATCTGGGGAGTTTATGGCTGGAGCTGCAGCCAGTGCAGATGAGGGACCTTGGCTCAGACTAGAGCTTCCCCTTCCCTCTGCGCCCAGCTCGGGGGCCTCCCCTTGGCGTCAGGGAGGCTGCTTTGGTCACTGGCCTGGTGAGCCTGGTGAGAGCATGGTGCCCTCTAGTGGCCACAGCTGATGAAGGACCCCGATGGCCCCAGGTCTGGGGGGGGCTGATGGAGCAGACGGTGCAGAGGGGGGCTCTCCGCCCAGGTCGGCCATGTGGGGGAGGGGTTCTGATCTCACCAGCATACGGGTAATGAATCTAGTATTGGCCATTCCTCTCCCCCCATGCTCGAAAAGGCCATGTCCCCCCTCTCCCTCCTCTGCCCTTGTGCCACTCCAGCGGGACTGGCCTACTGCTCCCCACTGCAGGCCGGCAGCATTTGCCGAGTGCTCTGGAACACCCCATTTCTCTGCAGGGGGTGGGAGCGAGTAAAGGGTCAGGTTGGGGGGGGGCATTGCTCAGCTGGGGCAGCCTCAGTCCATGTGACACCCCCACCTGACAGCCCCAAGGCAGGGACCCCCCCCCAAATATGGCTTGGGGGGGCTCTGTAATAGAACAGTTTTGGGGGACATCTCCGGGAGGGGCAAAGCAGGACAAATGGCTTAGAAACAGAGACGTTTTACAGCCCAGGATGGGGGATCCTCCCCTTTCAGGCACCAAACCACTCACAGAGCCCTTCTGTTTGCCGCACCGGCCAGCAAGAAGTCACACAAACAGTCCCCTCGCACACTCCCGCTTCTTGTCTGCCACCGCCAGCGCCACAGCTTACCCAGGTGAGGGGTTATGAAAACCAGTCTCACCAAGTCCAAACAGGTTCTCCCAAAGAACCAGCCACATTCCCAGGTCAATTAGTACCTCAGATCTTACCCAAAAGAGCCCGGTGCCCCCGTCCTTTAGAAACGAAAATCTAAAGGATGATTAATAAAAAGGAAGAAAGAACAGGGTGAGGATAAAATTGTCAAAGGAAACAAATTCCTTATACTGATTGCAGCGTTCTTGGTGCAGGCCTGTAGCAGAGAGGGAACACTTGGCCGTCGTACAAGTCTCTGGCCTACAACCTCTGGTAGGGTAGCAAAGATGCTTCTGAAGTGATGAGCTGGAGTGAAGACAAAGGGAGGAACCTCTAGGGCCCTTTTTATAGCTTTGCCCATGTGGAGGGAATCCCATTGTTCTCACAGTGTGAAAGTGCCTCCCAAAAGGGAGTTTGTCACTTCTCCATGCACGACTCGGTCCTTAGTGGCCTGAGTCTATGGCTGACATGCTGGTCAGAAGCTTCACAGCAAAGTTCCTCAGCTGTGGATTGGCACCACATAAGGTCCATTATCAGTCAAGTGCTCCGATCCTGTTGACTGGCCCCCCTTTCTCAATAGGCAGGTGAGGCTGGGTGATGTCTCCCAGAAAGCAAATACTTGGATATCAGCCCAGAGCCAACACTTATCACTTCACATACACAACTCACACCTGCACCTCCACAGCGTAAGCAGACTCAGCAAAGCATCCGCTTTCAATAGGCACCTCCTGGGGCCCACTTGGTACAAAATGTGGGGCAAACACACAATAGGGGGTGCGACAATGTTCTCTGCATGCTCACATCAGAATCCAGTAACGGCATATGCTCGCTGCAGCCGAGGGCTGGGGCTTCGCCCTGGGGTTTCTGCACATGCCCTTGGTGGGGAGAGCCCAGCCCCATGATGGGCAGCCCACTAGGCCTGGCTGCTCAGGATCTGTGCCACGGCGGGGTCGAGAAATAGGCTGGGGACCTCTGGATGGACATTGTCTCACAGTCACTAGCTGTGTGATAGGGGCACCCAGAAATCAGGAGGGGCACTGCACAGGCACACACAGGGAGCCAGGGTCCACGCCTGGCCCGATGAGCTCACAAGCTAAACAAGGACAGACAGAGGGGAAACTGAGGCACAGAAAGGGCTGTGACCACCCCTAGCAGGGCAGTGGCAGCTGGGAAAGAAGCCAGGTCCCCTGACTCCCAGCTCGCTAGGTTACTTGATGAGCTGTATTTGCACCCTACCCCGTTAATTCCCTCCACCCTGAAACAATTCCACCAGTGCCACGGGCTACCTCTGCTCCCAGTCACAGGGGCTTTGAGAACCCCGTGGGGTGGGGTTAGCGTGGACCATGCCAGGAGACAGACGGCTGGATGTCTCAGTCTCATATGCTTTCCAGTGCCCTGAACACCCTAGAGCCCTTGGTAAGTCCCAGGGTAATGCGGCCACCTCTGGGGAGGAGGAAGGCGGCAGCCAAGACACAGCGCAGCAGGAAAGGCCAGCAAGCTGCAGCTGGGGATACCCCTGCTCACACGCAAACTGCCAGGGATTTGTCCGAGTTTCCATCGACGCGCAGTAACCGCCCAGAGCACTGGGGGCAGCGTGGCAACCAGCCCCGCGCGGGGTGGAACCTGTGGCATTAGGGGGTAGTGCGCTGAGATCCAGGAGCCCCAGAAAGCTCTAAGTGAAGCCACCTCCCCGCCAAGGTGCCCGTTCCCAGCAGGCTCCCCCCCCACCCAGGGAGGTTGGAAGGGGGGGGGGATCCAATGGGATAGATTAATTCTTTCAGTGTAGCTACGAGTCCCCGCAATTCATGGCAACAGGGCAGCACCATTAGCTGATTGCTTCTTCCTGGGAGTGACGCTCCCATGAAAAATGGCCGGCGGGCCGGCGGTGGGCAGCAGGGCTGGGCTGGTGGGCGCTCCTGGCCAGCGCTCCCAGGCAAGGGCCCCTCCCCGGGGGTGGTTTCGCCCACGGAGTCATTAGCACAAACGGTTCCACCGGGACAGGTGTCTCGGGAAGGAGAAGAATCCCCGTGTCACTGGTGCAACGGGCTGGCAAAAGGCAAGGATGGGAGCTTGGAGCCAGCCTGGGGCAGGCGCCCGACACAGAGGGGTAGTTGAGGGGGTGGCATGCTCAGGGAGGAGCATGGCTGGGTGGTGGAAGGGGCTGGTGGCTCAGCCGGACTGGGACGGGCTGTGGATTATGGACCCTTCGGACAGCTCAGAGCCCGGTTTATTCATCCCCAAGGGTGCTGTGAGAGGGGCCTGGCGCATGGTGGGTGCAGACATGCTGCTTTGGTTTTGGAGGGTCCCTTGGGAACCCCGGCTTGTTATTAGAGGGTTGGTTAGCTCTACAGGGGGGCAGGTGGTGCTCCAGTGGGCCGGTCTGTTAGCAAAAGGTGGCTCCAAAGAGCCAGTTCGTCACTGAAGGGTTGGTTGAGGCCTGGTTGGTGGGGGTGGCACTGGTTCGTTATCATTAGCTTGCTGGGAGGGACTGGTCTGTTACCGGGGGTTGCTGGGAGGGACTGGTCTGTTACCGTGGGGTTGCTCGGAGGGACAGGTCTGTTACCGTGGGGTTGCTCGGAGGGCCAGTCCATTATTGCAGAGTTGCTGGGAGCGCCAGTCTGTTATCAGGGGTTGCTGGTAGGGCTGGTCCACTATCTGGGGTTGCTGGAAGGGCTGGTCTGTTATTGTGGACTTGTTGGGGGCTCTGATCTGTTATCAGGGGTTGCTGGAGGGACAGTCCGTTACTGCAGGGTTGCTGGAAGGGTTGGTCCATTGTCGTGGGGTTGCTGGGAGGGTTGGTTTGTTACCGTAGGGTTGCTGGGGGGCCAGGTCTGTTATCATAGGACTGGTCTGTTATTGCGGGATTGCTGGGAGGGCTGGTCTCTTGTGGGGTTGCTGGGAGGGCTGGTTTATTACCACAGGGTTGCTGGGAGGGCTGGTCCATTGTCATGGGGTTGTTGGGGGGGCCCTGGTCTATTATCATAGGGTTGCTGGGAGGGCCGGTCCGTTATTGTGGGGTTGCTGGGAGGGCCAGTCCGTTATCGTGGGGTTGTGGGGGGGCCCAGTCTGTTATCATAGGGTTGCTGGGAGGGCCGGTCCGTTATCATGGGGTTGTTGGGGGCCCTGGTCTGTTATCATAGGGTTGCTGAGAGGGCCGGTCCGTTATCGTGGGGTTGCTGGGGGCCCTGGTCTGTTATCATAGGGTTGCTGGGAGGGCCGGTCCGTTATCGTGGGGTTGTTGGGGGCCCCGGTTTTTTATCATAGGGTTGCTGGGAGGGCTGGTCCGTTATTGTGGGGTTACTGGGAGGGCCGGTTCGTTATCGTGGGGTGGTTGGGGGGGGCCGGTCCATTGACGTGGGGTTGCTGGGAGGGCCGGTGTGTGGCTAGGCTGGCAGAGCAGTGCTCAGTGCCCTCCAGCCCGTGCAGTGCAGAGAGGCAGCCAGAGGTAGGAGACTTAGCGTGCTCCCCCGCTCCCAGGGAAGGACCTGGCAGGGCTGAATGCTGGACCATCCTCAGGGAGAACCCCACTGGCCCTGCCTGGACAGGAGCTCAAGGTGGTTTTGGCTCGAGACAGCCACCCCATAGGGCTCCAGAGTACACACATATTAAATTCTGCCCTGGCAGCCAGGCCACTCGCCCAAGCCCCAAAGCATAGGGGCTGGCCTGCTTCTTTGCAGGTGGAGCCTGGTGACACAAAGGGCCCCCCCAACTCTGAGCTACCAAATGGGCCGAGGGCCCCCCACTCATCCCTTTGCTGGGGAGGGGACCCCAGGCCGCCCTCAGCACTAGGAGGCGGGGGCTCGGTGTGCCCTGACGGGCCACTGACACGTCTCCTCTGATCTGTGGCAGATTGACCAGGATGGACTGACGCTGCCCGAGCGAACCCTGTACCTGGGGCAGGACGAGGAGAGCGAGAAGGTGAGGGGGCAGCTGGCGTTGCCAGGCAGGGCAAAGTGGGGTTGGAGAGGAGAACCCTATGCCGAGCACCAGCCGCACCCACCCACTCCTGCAAGGCGGTGTGGGGTGGCAGAGGTGTGTAGGGGGGGAGAGGTGTAAGGTGGCAGGGGTTTGGGGGAAAGTAGGTGGTGGTGATGTGGGGTGTGGAGGGGAGGTGTGGGGTGGAGCTGTTGGGGGAGGTGTGGAGTGGCAGGGGTGTGGGTGTGAGCTAGCAAGGGTGGGAGTGTATGGCAGAGGTGTGCAGTGGTGGGTGTGAGTCTGTAGGGAGGAGTTGTGAGGCAGCAGGGGTGGGGGTGCATGGCAGAGGGGTGCGGTGGTGGGTGTGAGGCTGTAGGGAGGAGTTGTGAGGCGGCAAGGGTGGGGGGTGCATGGCAGAGGGGTGCGGTGGTGGGTGTGAGGCTGTAGGGAGGAGTTGTGAGGCGGCAGGGGTGGGGGTGCATGGCAGAGGTGTGGGGTGTGGGTGTGAGGCTGTAGGGAGGAGTTGTGAGGCGGCAGGGGTGGGGGTGCATGGCAGAGGGGTGCGGTGGTGGGTGTAAGGCTGTAGGGAGGAGCTGTGAGGCAGCAGGGGTGGGGGTGCATGGCAGAGGGGTGCGGTGGTGGGTGTGAGGCTGTAGGGAGGAGTTGTGAGGCGGCAAGGGTGGGGGGTGCATGGCAGAGGGGTGCGGTGGTGGGTGTGAGGCTGTAGGGAGGAGTTGTGAGGCGGCAGGGGTGGGGGTGCATGGCAGAGGTGTGGGGTGTGGGTGTGAGGCTGTAGGGAGGAGTTGTGAGGCGGCAGGGGTGGGGGTGCATGGCAGAGGGGTGCGGTGGTGGGTGTAAGGCTGTAGGGAGGAGCTGTGAGGCAGCAGGGGTGGGGGTGCATGGCAGAGGGGTGCGGTGGTGGGTGTGAGGCTGTAGGGAGGAGTTGTGAGGCGGCAGGGGTGGGGGTGCATGGCAGAGGGGTGCGGTGGTGGGTGTGAGGCTGTAGGGAGGAGTTGTGAGGCGGCAGGGGTGGGGGTGCATGGCTGGGGTGTGGGTGTGAGGCTGTAGGGAGGAGTTGTGAGGCGGCAGGGGTGGGGGTGCATGGCAGAGGGGTGCGGTGGTGGGTGTAAGGCTGTAGGGAGGAGCTGTGAGGCAGCAGGGGTGGGGGTGCATGGCAGAGGGGTGCGGTGGTGGGTGTGAGGCTGTAGGGAGGTGTTGTAAGGCGGCAGGGGTGGGGGTGCATGGCAGAGGGGTGCGGTGGTGGGTGTGAGGCTGTAGGGAGGAATTGTGACGCGGCAGGGGTGGGGGTGCATGGCAGAGGTGTGGGGTGTGGGTGTGAGGCTGTAGGGAGGAGTTGTGAGGCGGCAGGGGTGGGGGTGCATGGCAGAGGGGTGCGGTGGTGGGTGTGAGGCTGTAGGGAGGAGCTGTGAGGCAGCAGGGGTGGGGGTGCATGGCAGAGGGGTGCGGTGGTGGGTGTGAGGCTGTAGGGAGGAGTTGTGAGGCGCAGGGGTGTAGTTGTGGGATGTGGGTGTACTGGGACGTCTGAGTGTGAGAGGGAAGGCAGCAAGTAGGTGTGCGGTGAAGGGGGAGACTCTTGGCTGGCCAAGGGGGAGCTGCGGTTGGGGGAGCTGCACCGCGCCAGGCTGACCCTGCTCCTTGCGCCCAGATCCTGGCGGCGTACCGCCTGTTCATGGAGCGGCTGCTGGGCCTGCTGGGAGCCGAGCGCGTGGCAGAGAAGGCCAAGGAGATCCTGCAGCTGGAGCAGAGACTGGCCAACGTGAGTCCTTCCCGGCCCCCTCCCACCAGGGCCTCCCTCACCAGCAACCCCCAGCGTGCAAGGACCCGGCTCCCCTCAGCCACGTGGAAAGGCGGGGGCCCAGCCAGGGCCCAAGGTGCGGGTGCCCTCACGTGGCTGCGCTTGACGCCCTGGGCTGGACTCCCAGATGCTTGCCCAGCCTCTTGAGGGAGGCAGCAGGCCAGCGCCCGCATGGTGGCGGGGTCCCTCCTGGGGTGCGTAAGCAGGGAGGGGGTGGGCTGGGAGGGCTGGCGCTCCAGGCTGACTGGCGAGTCCTGTTACAGGAAGGAAGCGGGTTTCTTGGCCACCATCCCCCCCCAGCTCGGTGGCTGCCCATGGCCGGGGTGAGGAGTCTCTGCGCGGAGGGGCTGCCAGCCGCAGCCAGGGCAGCAAAGCCTGACTGGCTGGCACCCGCCGCAGGGCACAGGGCCAGGCAACCCTGCAGGATGGGGGGACCAGCAGCAGGCTGGGGAAGGCGTGAGGGGCCCCAGGCCTTGCGGGGGCAAGGGGAGCCCGGAGGCTTGCTGGGCGCTAGAGGCCCTGGCTGGCCACGGGGCCGCAGCCACGCCTCTGTCCCGCACAGATCACCGTCTCCGAGTATGACGACCTGCGCCGGGACATCAGCACCATGTACAACAAGGTGACGCTGGGCGAGCTGCAGCGCATCACCCCCACTGTGAGTACCCGGCTATGGGGGGGGGAGGGGCAGCCCAGAGACCCTCCCCCAGCACGCATGCCCCAGGGCCCGGCCGGGCGAGGCTCCTCCACTCCCGGGGCCCAGAGAAACGCCCTCTTGGCTCTTCTCCTCCCCCAAGTCCATTCTGGAGGAAGGTGTGAGGTCCCTGCCGGCGGGGAAGCCCAGGCCGGGTCACTACCTGTGGGGCCTGGAGGCAGCACGCGGGGGGCTCTGGAGACAGCGAGGCCCCCCCCCCCGGTCATGGCACTCCCCCCCCCTTCCTCCGCAGCTGAAGTGGAAGCGCCTGCTGGATCGGATCTTCCATGAGAACTTCTCCGAGGAGGAGGAGGTGGTGCTGCTGGCCACCGACTACATGCAGAAGGTGTCGGAGCTGATCCGCAGCACGCCCAGCAGGTACCGGCCAGCGGGAGCCCAGCCGTCACTGCCAGGGAGCAGGGCTCTGCTAGAGGCCTCGGCTCCCGCCAGCTCCAGGCACACGGCTGGATAGCAGGGCTCTCGGGCACGCTTTGGGGGGCAGCCCCACCTTGCCACTGCTCAGCTGTGGGCCTGGGCGCCAGTGCCATTCTGGGCCCCTCATAGGGCACAGGTGTGATTGGAGCCAGATGCCCCCGGCCCTGGCAGCAAAGGGGCAAATCCCAGCTCTCTTCCCTGCTCAGGCTTCCTAGCAAGTGGGCAGGGAGAACGAGACCTTGGCGGCCCTGGCTCAGGGCACTGAGGAGGGATCCTACCGCAGGGAGTCGTGGGCACGGCTCATCCTCAGCGGAATCCCCTGGGCCATGCCCCTGGGCCAGGACCCATCTCATAGAGAGAGCTCATCTTGCTAATGGCCATTGATCTGCCGGGGCTCGCCTGCCTCTGAACGCCAACTGGCTGCTGCAGCTCCCGGGCAGGGCGGCGGAGCCCAGCACGCAACCCCCTACCCCTGCCATGCTCACAGAGCTGTCCTGCCCCATCCCATAGCCCCCCCCCTCACCGGCATGGCCAAAAATGGGATGAGCTCCCCCTCCCCTGCACAGCCCCAGGCCCCCTGCCCTCCCCCCCCCACGCCTGGGCTTTCCAGCGTGGCCGCATGTGCACCCCCACTCCATGCTCCCCAGATGCAGTGCCATGCACAGAGAGAGCCCTCCCTTCCCAGGAGTACCCGGCTACAAGCTGAGCACATACCCTGGGATCCCCCTCAGTGCCCCCCCCCACACACCACCAGAGGGACCCCCACCAGCTCTCTCCTGCACCCCCTCCCCCCCAGGGATCCCCGTTCCCGGCCGCACAGGAGTGGAACATAGACTCTCAGCACTAATACAAAGCATTACAAATCACCTGGCTAAACAAATTCATTACCCAGGCAAGGCAGCCGTGCTTTGGCGGCAGGTGCAGGGCGCCGTGCCAGCCAGTGTCTGAGCTTTAATGGGATGTTCCCTCAAGCTGCAGCTCCGCTGGACCATCCGGCAGGGTCCCCCGAGCTGTCAGCCAACTCCTTGCACACCCTGTCTCCAGGCACGCTGGCTAGCGTGGGGCACTGGCGGATCCATGGAACTCCCTGCAGCTGGATTTTGGGAGCCCCGCCGCTGCCAAAAAGCCCGGGAGGCGCTCCCTGGCATTCTCATTCTGCCCTCGCCCCACCCTACCCCGCAGCCCCAGAGGCGGAGCCAGGAAAGGCTCAGGGCCACTGGGGTATAAAGCGCCTCTCCCTCCCGGCCCCTGGCCTGGCCCCGTCTCACCCTGCTAGAGTCCTTCACAACTACATGCTGTGGCGCATCGTGGTGGTCCTGAGCGAGCACCTCTCCACGCCCTTCCGCGACGCCATCCACGAGCTTGCCAAGGAGATGGAGGGCACCGAGAAGCAGCTGGAGCTGGACAAGATGTGCCTGAGCCAGGCCAACAAGCACTTTGGCATGGCCTTGGGGGCCCTCTTTGTGGAAGAGTACTTCTCCTCTGTCAGCAAGGCCAAGGTAGGCGCCTGCAGCTGCCCTGTGCGCGGCAGCGGGAGGCTGGGCATTCCCACCCCGATGCATCCGGCTGGGGGGCAGGCAATCCCCATTGATCCATCTGGGCTGGGGGGCAGGGAATCCCACCAGTGACCACAGGCCTGGCCAATGAAACCTGAGGCAGGAGCATCACGGCTTCAAGCCAAATGCCCAGCGGCTGGAGATGCTCTCAGGCCCGGCCCTGTTACCTGGCAACCATTGGGCATGGCTTAAGCCTTTCGTGGGCGTGGCAGTGATGGAGAAAGCAGTTTGGGGGGAGGGGTTGAACCATCCCGGCCCCGGGCCCTGGGTCTGTGCTACCCGCGGGCCCCTGGGAATGCCGTGACCCGGCCGGGGTGCTCCGAGCAGGTGCAGCAGCTGGTGGAGGACATCAAGCACACCCTGGATCAGCGGCTGGACGAGCTCGACTGGATGGACGAAGAGACCAAACGAGCGGCCAGAGCCAAGGTGAGAGGCCGAGGGGCAGAGCCTCACCTGGCCACAACCTCCGTGCGGACCCTGCCCCTTCCAGCACCTGGGCCTCTGCCCAGAGAGCTAGCGCAGCTGCGCCGCAGTCTGTCATGGCATCCAGCAGGGGGCAGCGCTGTGCTCAGACCCCAGCCCGGCAGCCCCAGCGGGGCGGGGAGCTGGCCAAGCCCTGTGAGATCGGGGCAGGCTCGGACCTGGGCGTGCGCTCTCCTTGCAGCTCCAGTACATGAGGGTGATGATCGGGTATCCAGACTTCCTGCTGAAACCGGACGCCATCGATAAGGAGTACGAGGCGAGTGTGCGAGGGGCCTGCACTGCCTAGAGGGGCCACCGGCACCCCCGGGCTGAGAAAAGGACACATTCAGCAGCACCCCACCTTTTCTCCTGCTCTAGCCAGCAGGCCCTGTCTCCTGGCCTGTCTCCCTGGCCAACGGGAGCTGCTGCCCTGTCAGTCTGTGGCTGGCGTCTCTCCGGAGGTGCAGGGGGGTGATTGGCCCCTCGTGAGGCTTAGGACCTTCCCAAAGTCCTTGGCTCCCTGAGTTCCCCTGGCTCCAGCTGAGCCAGCTCCACCTCGTGCTGACCCTGGCCCAGCCCCACCGCAGCACTTTGCACGGCTGCCATCACAAGAGTGGGGGGGGGGCATGCGCTGTGTCAGCCGGGTGCACTCCCAGGCGCTGCCACCAGAGGGGGACATTCGTGCACATGCTCAGTGTGGGGCGGGACTCTCCGTCCGTACTGGCTCCCTGTCCCAGGCTGGGGACAAGCCTGCATGTAGAGCAGGGCCAGCGCAGGGGCTGGGAGACAGATGGGGGGGTTCCCAGCTTGAGCAGCCCCCTGCCCCTCCCCCCGACGTGTCCCCTCTCCCCGCCGCAGTTCGAAGTCCACGAGAAGACGTATTTCAGGAACATCCTCAATAGCATCAAGTTCAGCATCAAGCTCTCGGTGAAGAAGATCCGGCAAGAGGTGGACAAGTCTGCGTAGGTATCCAGTGCCCCGGGGCCTGTGCTTTGCCTTGCCAGAGGAGCAGGAGCAAAGAGAAGGGGCCAGCTTGGGCCCCCCCCCCTCCTGTGAGAGCAGGGTCTGCCAGGGGTCCACAGGGATCCCTCAGTGATGGGAAGGACCCACAGCTGTGGGCACCGTATAGGCTCCGGCCCAGCCAGCACCCCATCCCAAGTGCGCCGTCTGCCCTGGCATCTCCAGCCCCAGGCTGCTGGCGCCGGTTCAAGCCCCACTCAACCGGCTTAGGGAGCGACAACAGTGGGTTCTAAGCGGGGACTCTGCTCTGCATGGCCAGGAGCCCCCTGGTCCTGGGGGAGGCTGCTGCTGGGGCCCTGGGGTCCAGCCCCCTGCCCCTCCACTGCACCTCTTGCTGGAAATCAAGGGGCCCCCCTTCGGCCGAGGCATTTCCTGAGGGGTGCGGCGGCCTCTAGTGGCCAGCATGCGCACTGGCAAACGCCTCACAACGTGTGCCCACCGGGCACCTGGCGGGCGAGGGATGCCCAGACATGAAGCCCCAGTGGGGGTGGAAGGGCCAGGCCTCCCTGTCAGGCTGTCTGATCGAGGGGGTAGTGACCCCAAGGTGCCCACATCCATGTGCCCTGCCCCACAGCTGGCCCCTCTGAGCATGGGGGCCTGCCCCTCAGGGTGGAGGAGCCAAGCGAAAGCCTAGCCTGGCACCATTCTGTGGGCATTTGGCTGCCCCCGCCTGCCCTGTGTCCTCTCCCCCCTCGCCACGCGACATTAGCAGAGATGCCTGTGTGCTGTGGGGGTCATCTCCCCCATGAATCCAGCTGTGCCTGCCCCCCCATGGCCTTGTGGCACCTGGTGCTGATCTCGGCATCTCTGCTGTCCCCTTGCAGGTGGCTGCTGCCCCCCCAGGCCCTGAATGCCTACTACCTGCCCAACAAGAACCAGATGGGTACGGCCGCGCCAGCGACACGGCTGATAGCCCGCGCTCCCTGGGCTACTGAACACGCCGGGGAGCACCCAGACTGGGGAGAGTGAGGGTGATCTGTCAGTGAAGTGGGTCAGGACTGGGGGCATCAGCAGGGGGAGGGCAGGCTTGGATAGCAGGGGGCTATGGGTCAGGATTGAGGCTAGGATAGAGCGTGGCTGCCTCAGGGAGTCTGGTCTGGTGCTGGTGGGGGAGTTTGGGTCCCAGGAGCCCTGAGTGCCTGGCCAGGTGGGGTCCCCTCCCTGTCACCCTACCCTGCCCGTGCTCAGGGGCCTGCTCCCCATAACACTCCCTCCTCTCTCCACAGTGTTCCCTGCCGGGATCCTCCAGCCCACGCTCTATGACCCCGAGTTCCCGCAGTGAGTACAGGGCTCTGCGCCCCCTGCCAGCGCGATCCGGGCAGGGGATCGGGGGTGTCAGTGGACAGGACAGGGAGCCCCTGGGACCGGGGGCAGGTCCCAGCTCTGGGGTGAAGCAGCAAGCAGAGCTCTCTGGATCCAAACCTGGGGGGGGGGGCAGAACTGCCCCCTCAGGCCACAGACCCCCAGCAGGTCAGTGCCCTCCTGCAGGCTCCTGTCAGCTTTTCTGAGTCCTTACGCCCATTCGCTGCTGATGGGGCCATGTCTCAGGAGCCCAGATCCCCCCCACCCCACTGTTGCTGATGAGGCCATGTGTTGGGGGGGGGGGGGCTCAGACCTCCATTGCTGATGGGCTGTGTCTCAGGAGGCTCAGGTCCTTCATTGCTGATGGGGCCATATATTGGGGGGCTTGGACCCCCCCATTGCTGATGAGGGACATGTCTCGGGGGGGCTTAGGCCCCCCATTGCTTATGGGGCTGTGTCTCGGGGGGCTCAAACCCCCCTTTGCTGATGGGGCTGTGTCCTGCGGGGCCCAGACTCACCCATTGTTGATAGGGCTGCATATCGGGGGACTCAGACCCCCCCAATTGCTGATGGGAGGTCATGTCTTGTCCCATCCTGCCCAAAGGTCCCTGAACTACGGTGGAATTGGCACCATCATTGGACACGAGCTGACCCACGGCTACGACGATTGGGGTGAGCCCCCTGCCTGGTTTCTGCTGCTCCAGGCCAGCGCTCTAACCTCTCGACTGCCCGGTGTGAGCCACTGGTGACAATCTGCAGCTGCATGGGACGGGGCTCAGGCCCCCAAGGGGTGAAGGGGGGAGCCTGGCACCAGTGGAGCAGCACCTGGCCCTGGGCAGACACGCACTGCCGGGGCTGGGCAGCCTGGTCTTTGCATGGCCCTCAGGCGTGGTGGGGCAGGGAAGGGCAGGTAGCATGAGGGGGGTGGGTTAGGGGGTGGCGAGCCTGGACCCCTGGGGCCCTGGGCCAGCTCTGCCCCCAGGAGCAGGAGATGGGGGGCAAGCGCCTTCCACCTGCGCCGTGTGCCCGCAGGGGGCCAGTACGATCGCCATGGCAACCTGGTGCACTGGTGGACCGAGGCCTCCTACGGCAAGTTCCTGAAGAAGGCCCAGTGCATTGTCAGCCTCTACGACAACTTCACCGTCTACAACCAGCGGGTGAGCCCGGGCGCCCTCGCCGCGGCGGGAGGGGCTGAGCTGGGCCTGGCGACTCTCAGTGCCAGGGGGCATTTACCTGGGCCAGGGGGTTGCCTGAGCCTGGGGCACTCCCACCTCGGGGTTTGCCCCAAATGCCTGCCTCCTCCGGACAGTGTTAGAAGGGCTCTGCTCTGAATGGGATCCTGCGGCACAGACCCTGGCAGCCAGAGCCTGCCGGGGGTGTGTGTGTGTGTGTGTGTGTGTGTGTGTGTGTGTGTGTGTCAGGGAGCAGCCAGAGCCTGGTGGGCTTGGAGGACTGGGGGTGCCCGGTCGGAGGGGCATGGGAAGGCTGGGGGGGTGCCTGTTTGGAGAGGTGTGGGAGGGCGGGGGGTACCCAGCCAGAGGGGCAGAGGAGGGCTGGGGGGGGGGGCCTGGTTGGAGAGGTGTGGGGGCGGGGCGTACCCAGCCAGAGGGGCAGAGGAGGGCTGGGGGGGGGGGCGCCTGGTTGGAGAGGTGTGGGAGGGCGGGGCGTACCCAGCCAGAGGGGCAGAGGAGGGCTGGGGGGGGGCGCCTGGTTGGAGAGGTGTGGGAGGCAGGGGGTGCCCATGTGGAGGGGTGTGGGAGGGCAGGGAGGTGCCTGGTTGGGGCAGGGGAGGGTGTGTGTGCCTGGTGAGAGAGGTGTGGGAGGGCGGGGGGTACCCAGCCAGAGGGGCAGAGGAGGGCTGGGGGGGGGGCGCCTGGTTGGAGAGGTGTGGGAGGCAGGGGGTGCCCATGTGGAGGGGTGTGGGAGGGCGGGGGGTGCCTGGTTGGGGCAGGGGAGGGTGTGTGTGCCTGGTGAGAGAGGTGTGGGAGGGCGGGGGGTACCAGCCAGAGGGGCAGAGGAGGGCTGGGGGGGGGGGCGCCTGGTTGGAGAGGTGTGGAGCAGGGTGCATGGGAGGTGTGGGAGGGCAGGGGGTGCCTGGTCAGGCCATGGGAGCGGGTATGCCCGGTCAGAGAGGTGTGGGAGGGTGGAGGGTGCCCAACCGGAGGGGAAGGAGAGGGCTGGGGGGTGCCTGGTCAGAGGGGCAGAGGAGGGCTGGGGGGGGGGGCGCCTGGTCAGAGAGGTGTGGGAGGGCAGGGGGTGCCCGGTCAGGCTGTGGGAGCGGGTATGTCCGGTCAGAGAGGTGTGGGAGGGTGGAGGATGCCCAACCGGAGGGGCGGGGGAGGGCTGGGGGGTGCCCGGTCAGAGGGGTGTTGGAGGGTGGAGGGGTGCCCGGTCGGAGGGGCCGGGGAGGAGGGGGTGCCCAGTCAGAGGGGCGGGGGCGGGGATGCTCCGTGCCAGGTCTGTGTGAGCCCCTGCTCCTCTCCCCACAGGTGAACGGGAAGCACACGCTGGGGGAGAACATTGCTGACATGGGGGGGCTCAAACTGGCCTACTATGTAAGTGATGGGGGCACCCAGTGCTCCCAGCCCCTCGGGCCATGGAGAACGGACTGGGTGGGTTCTGTGAGGCAGCGCCCGGAAAGTGGCTGGGGGCACTTTGCCACGGCTGGCTAGAAGCTGTGCTGGCATCACTCTCCTGTGGCCCTCCCACCCACCACGCCCCAGGAGCCCTGGGCCACCGGCTGCCCCTCTGCCTCGGCGGGGGGAGGCCCCGGCCGTCCTGCCAGTCCCAGGCAGACCCACAGCGCCTCACTGAACAGTGCCTAGGCACTGGAACAGGGAGCCCGGGGCAAGAGGCCTGAGCATACCCGTGTTTTGCTCTCTTGTAGGCCTATCAGAAGTGGGTGCGGGAGCATGGCCCGGAGCACCCCCTGCACCGCCTGAAGTACACCCACGACCAGCTCTTCTTCATCGCCTTTGCCCAGGTGATGGGCCGCCACCAGGGGGGTGGTAATGCATGGAGAGGGGCCAAAGCCACGGTCACACTGCCTCCAGCCTGCCCATCCCCTCACTCCCGAGACAGCCCCTGCCAGCCCGGCACTGGGCTCCCCACCCCCAGCCCTGCCAATGCCCCTCACGCCCAATCCACTGCCCCTATTGGCCCTGCCCTGGTCTCCCCACACCCAGCCCTGCCAGTGCCCCCCATGCCCAACCCACAGGCCCTGCTAGCCCAGCTCTGGGTGAGCAGATATGACGTGGGGCCACACAGCAGAGTGGAGGGGGGGGTAGATGGGGACAATGCTCCCCCGAGGCAAGGCTGGGACCCTCCCCCCCTTGTTTCACGTGTGTCTGTTTTCAGTGCCCCATGGGCCTTAGCCTGTCAGACAGAACATGGCTCCTGGCCCTAGGACAGTGTTCCTCTGAGCCCCTGGCTGCCTGGCACAGCACTCGGCTTGCCCTGCCAGGCTTCACTTCACTGCTGGTGGGGCCTCATCTCACCCAGCCCCCACTCCAGCTGTGGTGCTCACTGCCCCAGCTCCCCAGTTTACCCCCCCAGCTATGGCACTCCCTCCCTCCTCCCCCCCCCCAGCTATGGCACTCCCCCTCCCACAGCTATGTCAGTCACTATGGCTTCTGTCCTGCCTGCAGAACTGGTGCATCAAGAGGCGCTCGCAGTCCATTTACCTGCAGGTGCTGACGGACAAGCATGCCCCAGAGCACTATAGGTACCTTGGGCTGCTGCCCACAGGCCTGTCGGGGTGTGTCCCCTCCCCCCCCCACGGGGTGCAGGCATCCCTCCCTCTGGCCTCCGTGGGTGGGTTTGGTTGGATGCTCCCCTGGGCAGAGTGCAGCTCCACCTGGGGCTGGAATAGCACAAGGTCAGAACAGCCAGCCAGCAGCAGGGGGTGCTGGGGGCACAGGCCTGGGCCCAGGGGGCCGGTGGGGAGGGCGGGCAGGTGAAGCAGCAGGGCAGTGGGTGTCCTCACCAGGGCAGAACAAGAAGGGGTTAAACCAGTCCGTGCACTGGGCAGGCTGGGAGGGGAGGGGCCCGTGCCTGGGGGCCTCTCAGACCAGCCTGGCTGCTCCTGTCCAGGGCTGGGCCCCCCAACTGGGTTACAGGGCAGGAAGGGACCCCAGCAGGTCAGGGCGAGCCAAGGCCAGGGGCTGGCACACAGGCCCAGCCAGCAGGGGGCAGCACAAGGGCCGTAATAGGGGCCGGGAGCTCAGAGAACCTGCTGGGCTGGGTCCTCCTGCCAGCCCCTTGCCCTCTCTGCGCCTCACTGGGCACTGGCCCCCGGAGCCAGCAGTGGGCAGCCTCTTCCCCGGTCCATGTGCCAGGGTCAGGGGGGTAATGCTGCCCATCCCCGCTGGGCAAGTCCCCTGCAGTGGGATCAGGCCCGCCCTACAGCGCGGGCTGGCTGGCAGCTGCCTCCTTTTGCTCCAGAGGTGGCTGCATTGTGATGCTGGGGGAAGCTCTGCCCTTACCGGGTTGCCAACCCCCACCCCCCATTTCCTGAGCCCTCGCTCCTCTCCCCAGGGTGCTGGGCAGCGTCTCCCAGTTCGAGGAGTTCGGCCGGGTCTTCCACTGCCCCAAGAACTCACCGATGAACCCCGCCCACAAGTGCTCCGTGTGGTGAGTGCCGGCGCCCCGCGGCCCGGCCTCTTGCTACCCTGTGCCTCCCACGTGCCACGCCGTCGTCCGAGCCCGCTGCGTCTCCCTGCCGCCCACAGGCCCTTCTCCAGGGAGACCCGCCCGGCTGCTCTGCAGGGTCGGGGCCTGCAGGGACGCGCCGGGCAGAGTGGCGGAGAGGGCTCCTTTGGCCAGTTCCTCAGGGGCCGAAGAGGCAGGCGACCGGGAAATGACCGACGGGGCTGCTTCCAGCCGGGTGTGTCCAGCCTCCACCCCGCAGGCAGGGCTGGCCTTACCATGAGGAGGACTGAGGTGGCCGCCTCAAGTGCCAGACTGTGTGTGTGTGGGGGGGACCACTAGGACCCAGAGAATCGAGACCTTTCAAAGTTTTGGCCCAAGCGAGGGGACACGGGGGCGTCATTTGAGCTCCCTGCCTCAGGCTGCCCCATGGCTTCCCATCGTGAGTGAGCCCTGCCTGCCGCGTGGCCAGTGGCCCAGCTGGCTGGGAACCCCAAACTCCTTCATGGGGCAGGGGGGACCAGACCTGGGTGGCAGGGGATGGGCCCCACTGCGGCTAGCATAGAGGGGCCAGAAGCTACCACAGGAACTTCTTAAACCATCTGGAAGATCCCCCCTTCGGGAGCAGACAAACTGTGCCCATCCCGGAGCAGAACCTGCCCCGTTAGCCCTGCCCCACGGCTCCATGCAGGGTGAAATGGCTCTCACAGCTGGGCACAGAGGCCTGATCCCAGGACCTGCAGGGAAGCAACCTGCCAGCACAAAAGCTGCTGTGTGCTCAGGCCAGAGGGAAGTTGTAGGGCTGGGCTGGGGGGGGGGGGGGGGGGGGGGGTGTCGCAGGGAGCCAGGCAAGTGAGAGATCCCCCAGCACCATGCAAACGGCTGGAGGCCCCCGCACTCACCCAGGGTGGCAGGGGCTGGACTGTGGGCAAAGAGCTGACTCCAACCCCGGCCTGGGGAAGCCCCCCTGGGCAGCCACGGAGCCCTGGCGCTGTTGGGGGGCACCCCAGAGCAGTGGTGGATGGCAGCCCCAGGCGGCACCGCTGGGTTCGCAGGCAGCACGGCCTGAGCCCAGGAGGGCCCCGTTGCTGCCCCTGCTGCCAGGTGGGGGTGTGGGGCTGCTTCGCCCGCGCGCTCCGTGCCGCGTGTACAGAACTCGCTGTGTGTGTCGCTGCTCCGTATGGTCAATAAAGCCAGTGCTGTACTTGGGGGAGGCTCGGTGCGTGGAAGCCAGCCCAGCCAGCAGCTCCGGGCGCAGCCAGCCCGATGGCTGGGGTGTGTGTGTGTGTGTTACACACATCGGCCTTCAGTGTCCTCCCCCAGCACACACCCAGAGGTACCCCGCACAGTGCCCCCTGGAGCCCATCCCCCACAATACCCCCCTGGAATCCATCACCCTCCACAGTGCCCCCTGGAGCCCATCCCCCACAATACCCCCTGGAATCCATCACCTCCCCACAGCTCCCACTGGAGCTTGCCCCCCCCACACAGCGCCCCCTGGAGCCCATCACCCCCCTCCACAGAGCAAACCCTGGAGCCCATCCCCCCACAGGGCCCCCGTTTGCTTCTCCCCCCCTCCGCCCCAAGAGAAAGCAGCAGGACACTGGTGACTGGAATCTCTTTGTTCAGCACAGGAGACATTCCCCCTCCCTGTAGGAACTGGTGTCAAGGTGCTGGGTCTCCGCTGCCTGCTCCTGGGCCAGGTGGAGGGTGACGGAGCCCACCTCCCATGGGGCAGGTGGGCTCCGTCGCCCTCTTGTGGCTGCGGGCAACACGGCCCAGCGCTGCACTCACAGGGGCTGGGGGGGCCGCACGGCGGGCGGGGGGTCTCTCCTGGGCCTGGCCGGGGCAGGTGCTAGTGCAGCAGTGGCAGGAGCAGGGAGCCCAGCACGAGGGGCAGGAGGCTGGTGCTGGCGCAGGCAGCGCTCTGTTTCGGGCACTCCGTGTAGGGATCCAGGCAGGCAGCGTAAGCCATGACGTGGGCGACGTAGGTCTGCTCCTGCACCCCTTGGAAGAGGTGGGCCATGGGCCCCTTGGCCAAGATGGCGACGTCCTCCCCGCCGTGCGTCTCCGAGCTAAGGGGCACGGCCGCTTGCTGCTTGTAAGTGATCGCCTCTGGGGGGGGTGGGGGGACAAACACAGCGTCAGGGCTCCACAGCTCCCCCCCAATTTCCTGCTGCCTGCGGGAGTCCCAGCAGCCTCCCCCCAGGCCCCAGCTGTCCCAGCAGGGCCCCCTTACCGCTCTCGGAGCTGTTGATGTTGGGCCGGCCCGTGGCGTTGATCTGGTAGCCAGGCCCGTTCCCGTAGACGATGGATGTGTAGTTCTTGTTGTCCATGGCCGGTCTGGGAGCCAAGCCTGGGGGAGGGGAGAGCCAAGCTAGAGATCAGGCCAAGCAGGGGCACCCCAGAGCAGAGTTGAGCCGTCATGCCCTGGAGGGTCCCCTGAGACGCCACAGCAGCTGTTTCGGCAACACCTCGCCAAGGGCAGGGCAGCCAGCAGCAGGCTGGGCGCAGGAGCACCCAAAGAGCGAGGTGGGTGGATCTGTTACCCCAGTCCTGCAGGTCCCTGGGCAGGGTTGATGTGAGCTGCCCAGCTCCCGGGAGCCTCTGGGCCCAATCCCTGGTCAGCCAGTGGCCTATCAGGGGCCTCAGCTGATCTGAATCCCTCAGCTGCCCGGGGACCTGCCCTCAGCTGTGCCGTGAGCAGAGCTTGAACCCAGAGCCCACGGCACCAGGAAGCAGGAGCAGCCTCAGTCCAGCCAAGGGGGACTCGTGGGCCCAAAGCCGCGGGGCCCTGGTGCCTGGCGCCCACAGCGCAGCCCCGGCGTACCGAAGATGGAGCTGCCGCGCAGTGTGTAGCCGCCAAAGCTGAAGACGTGCGAGTGGTCGGCCGTCACCACAGTGAGGGTCTCGGCTTCCTTCGTCAGCTCGCCCGCCCGCTGGATGGCGCGGTCGAACTCCACAGCTTCTGTCAGCGCCAGGTGGGCCGTGCCGTCGTGGTGCCCATGGTCAATCCTGCCTCGTGGAGAGAGACCAGGCAGGGCTTAGCCATGGGGCGGGGGGGGGTGCTCAGGGCCCTGTATGTAGCTCCCCTGCCCCCAGCTGTACGATCACCCTGAGGTGCAAGCAACCTGTGGACAGCGCCCTTGGGATGGGTTTGGGCAGCCTCCAACCCCTCAGTCCATGTCAAGACTTCTCCCTCTGCGCTGCCCAAGCGGCTCTGGTTCCTCACTGTGGCCAGAGCCCATGGTGATGGCCGGAGAGGTGGGGCCTGGCAGGCCTCATCTGGCTGGTGTGACAACAGGAGCTCTACAGTCACCCAGTGCTCCTGCCCCTCGCTCCAGGCACACCGCAGCTCCTGGCCACCCTCCCACCAGGCAGGGGCTGCCGTCTCAGTGCGGGGGGAGTGGGCTACGTGCAGGCCCGGATCCTGCACCCTCCGAGCGCGGCCATCAGGGCTGAGAAAGCTGCACCCTGTGGCCTGGCCTGCCCCGAACCCCACTTATCTTCCACGAAGAGGTAGAAGCCCTGGGGGTTCCGGCTGAGGATCCGGATGGCTGCCTCCGTCATCTCGGTCAGGGACGGGTCAGAGGTCGTGTTCCGCAGGAGGTCGTACTTCATGTCGCCGGGCTCAAAGAGGCCTGAAGGGGGGACAGAGATGAGATGGGGTCCCAGCGCCTCAGGGACCCAGCTGGACATGCCCCCTGGAGCAGCCAGAGGAGGGGCAGAGCCTGCCCGGGGCTGGTGGAGGGGGCGAAGGGACGATTCGGGGTTTGTTACCCATCAGGCGCGTCACGGAGGGGTCGCTGGCGGCGCTGAGCAGGTCGGTCTTCTTCCACACGTACCTGGAGCCCTAGCGAGTGAACCCAGCGTCACAAGTGCCACTTCCCAGCATGAGCACATTGCCAGCCAGGCCCCTGCACAGCCCTCCTGTCTGCACCCGCCAGCCCTGCACCCCAGGGCCCCACGTGCCCAGCCGGACCCCTGCCCAGCCCTCCCATCTGCACCCGCCAGCCCTGCACTCCAGGGGCTCCACATGCCCAGCCGGGCCCCTGCCCAGCCCTCCTGTCTGCACCCACCAGCCCTGCACTCCAGGGACTCTCTACAGACCATCCTGCCCCTCTAGGAACAGGCACGCGGCTGCACCCTTCCAAGCTGCTGCCCAATGGGGGGAGCGACTGTGATGACCAACCCCTGCCCTATGGAGGCCCCTGGCTGCATCCCAGGCCCCACACGCCAGTCACCTTATTGGCTTGTAGCCACTGAGTGATAAGGTTGTTGCCGTCTTTGCGGGTCCCGCTCTGGCTAGAGCTGCTGGGGTACTCAGGGTCCAGGGTCCCCACAGGGGTCATGTACTTCCGCCCGCCCCCCAAGATCACCTGGCCAGGAGACGGACAGAGATACAGCATGTTCCAGAGCCCCTCCGGCCGCTAGACTGCCCCGCCCCGCCCCACACCAGCCAGGTTTCCCTCTGGGCTCTGTGTGGGGCCTGCCAGTGGCCAGGGGTGACAGCTGGGTGGACAGTGGGGGAGCTCCCAGATACTACCCGAGGGGCACCCAGCTGTGGGGCAGAGGGGAGCTCAAGCCCATGCCCAAGCTGTTCCTTGGCCCCTGGCAGAGAGGGAGCAGCAGAGAGAGAGCTAGACCAGAGACTTCCCCTGGCCTGGCTGGGGCTCTCCATCTGGCCCTCTCCTCCGTGCTGCCAGCGGGCCTGTGGCAGGCACACGGGCAGAAGTGGGGCACCAGGCCCAGGCAGGCACAGGCTGCGTTGCTGGCAGGGGGCAGGGCATTCGGGCAGGGCGGCTCAATGGGGCAGTGATGCCCATGGGGCGCAGCCACTCACGGTGAAGTTGACGTTGTGGATGAGCTGCCAGGCGATGTCCGTGCACTTCTGCTGCACGGCGTCGGGGGGCATGCTGGAGTCCGCGTACCAGTCCCTGTTCACCACGTGGGCGTATGTACCCGCGGGGGAGGCGTGCTGCACCCGCGTCGTGGTCACGATCCCCACCGACTTCCCTGCCCGAGAGCGGCCAGACTCTGAGCAGGGAAGCGAGCCGGAGCTGCCCCCCGGCCCTGCGCACACAGCTGCCCCCGGGCGCCTGGACAGGGGGCACCCAGCCCAGTCGCAGGCAGGGGAGCTGCCGCGGGGCACCAGAGTAGGGCCTCATGCCCAGACCCTCCCTCCTACCAGAGCGGGGGGACCCTGATGGGCGCTGAGGCAGGAAGCCATCTTGCTGTGTGCGCCCCACCCACAGGCCTGTCAGAGGTCTCTGAGGCGCGCCAGTGCTGCCCCCCCCTCTTCCAGGCTGTTGAGCCAGACGGGACACCCCCCCCGTGCCCGCGCCTGGCTCCTTACCCACTCGCTGGGCACGTTGCAGCACGGACACCACTTCATTGCCCCAGGTGGTGGTGCACTGTGAGTACCTGGCTGCGGCGCTCACCCCGATGGTCTGGTAGTTGGCCTTCACCCCACACAGGTAGGCCGTGGCGGTGCCCGCGCTGTCCGGCACCTGCCGGTCCACGTTGTAGGTCTGCAAAGCCCACGGGAGAGCTGTCAGATGGGGGGGGGCTCCGGGGGAAGGGAGGGAGCCCTCTGCCCCCAAAGCCCCAGACTTCGGCTCGGGCCCAGAGCTCCCCAGAGCACTCCGGGGGCCCATGGGTCCCGCGGGACAGAAAAGTGCTGCCAATGCACCTGGCTGGGGGGTCCTGAGCCACCTGGCTGTGCGGGTCCCATCATGCCCAGCTGTGTGGGGGGGGGCCTTTTGCTAATGCATCCTGTTCCCCCCCCTTGCCCCTGCCTTGCGGAGAGGCGACTGCCCCACATGGGCCCAGAAAATCACCTTCCGCCCTCCTGATGGGGAGTGGGTTTGGGGATCCCATCCCCCCAATCGCTGCACAGCCACCCCCCGACCCCTGCTCCCTGGATCTGCCCCACCCTTTTGCTAGTCAGTGGGGGGGGGGGCAACGCTGGCTAGCTGGGGGGGCTGCACCCCGCCCAGTCACACCAAGCAGCGGGGGACCTGGGGGCTCTCCCAGCAGGAGCCCAGCCCCCCTCGCTCTGGGGCATGCGGGCCTGAGGCCTTGGCGGGGCCCAGCAGGGCACTGGTAGCGCCCCAGAGCGAAGCCGGCACCTTGGAGAGCGCCACGTAGGGGAAGGCGTCCATGGCGAGCGGCGTCTCCGGGCCCAGCTTCCCCTGCAGCTTCCCTTTGAGGATGCGCGTGGCGGTGATGGTCGGGATCCCCATGCCTGGGCAGAGAGAGAGACCCAACCCGTCAGCCTCAGGCTCCACAGACAGGCCAGGGACGCCCCTCCTGGAAGGTGCCAGGGCCACCTGTGCCCCCCCACCATGCACTCACAGGACACGCCCCCCCCTCCCCAGCCACCACGGGACCGTGACCCTCACTCCACATGCCTGGGGAGCCTGGCCACGCCCACTTCCACAGGGGGAAGAGGAGGAGAGGCTGGGTTTCCCCAACCCAGCTAGGACGGGGAGGAGCCTGGAGGTGCCCTCTAGCCAAGCCCCCCATGGGGCAGCTGGTGGGGACGGGGGGGGGGGCTGCTTCGACTCACCGTCCCCGAGGAAGAGGATCAAGTTCTTGGCTGGATAATTCCTGGGCTGGAGGTTGAGGGTAGCTTTGATGGCTGCGGCCGCCTGCTTGTTCCAGAACGCGGGGTTTTCCTCCTCCACTTTGGGGCCACATAGGGGGAGATGGAGACGGGGCAGGGGTAAGTGTGGCCGGCAGCTAGCTGGACCCACCCCTTCTGGCTGTCAGGAACGGCCCTGCCATGATGGGGCCCTGGCACTAGACCAGGCGCCAAGCCGGGCCTGGCCACGCACCAGCTGTGAACCAGCGCGGGTGCCAGGCATGGCACCTCCATCTGGCTGGCATCTCCCCGCAGGGCTCACAAGGGCTGGGGCAGCCCAGCCGGCTGTCTAGGAACAGAGAGGGGGTATGTGGCCGGGGAGGGAGCTAGCACAGGGGGCAGGGGGCAGGTCGGGGAGGGAGCCAGCAGCTAGAAGGGGTGGGGGGGCAGGAGCCCTACAGGAAATCTGAGGAGGCGCGGTTAGAAGCCACCAGCTGGTACATGAGCAGCCCAGGCTGCCCTGTTCTAGCCCAAGCCCTGGCCCAGAGGGAAGGGGAAGTGGATTATTAGGCCACGGCGTGCCTCAGTTTCCCTCGGTGTTGCTGTGCACAGCCTGCGAAGGGTTAAAAAGCGGCTCCAGGGCCCTGGGGGAGGGGTGGAGTGGGCCACGGTGCTGCCGGGGGTGCCTGAAAGGGTCAATAAGGACTGGCTGAAACTGCCCCTGCCGAATGGAAGACACGCCCCCTGGCTGGGGTGGTCGTACTTAGCAATCCCCTCCCCAGAGGCAGGTGCTTCCCCCTCCCCCGCAAGGAAAGGGGACCAGAGCCAGTGGCTGGGTTGTGACCTGAACTTCCCAACCCCACCCAGAACTCAGGGCAACGGGCCCAAGGCCAGGGAGCGCCCAGTTGGCCTCGACGGCAGCACGGCTCAGAGGCACACCGGCCTGGCACCGCCCTGCCCGGAGGCCCCCCCCCACCCTTGCCTCTCCATGCCAGCCTGAGAGCTTTCAGCGGCAGAGTGCCCAGGAGAGATACGCAGCTCCCTCGCTCTCACATAGCTGCCGGTGCCACGCCCTGGGAGCACGGCCCCTCAGGGCCTGGCTGGGCTGGCCTCGTCACCGGGAGCCACGGAGAACTGGCTGGAGCCGTGGGGGGCTGGTCCTGCCCTGTGGAGTCCTGCCCATGGGCTGGTCGATCCGTGACACGGCTCCTCCCCAGAGGACAGCAGCCCGGTGCCTGGCAGGGGGTATCCCCAGGAGGTGAATCCGTCTCTCCATCTCCCCCCCCTTTCACAGCCCAGTTAAGTCTTTCTGAGCTGCACGACAGCACACGCCGCTGAGGGGCACTTGGCCAGTGGCAAACTCCCTCGCCCACGTCCCCAGTGCCTCCAAGCTGGGGAATCTCCGTGTCTCCTCCCCCCACCCCCAGGCAGGGCCTGAGCATCTTTGTACAGGGGCCCAGAACAGGTTGGATCATGGGCCCCCTCCCACACACAAACCACAATCTGCAGCTGGGCCCGGCTGAGTGCACCCTTCTCCCCCCCACCCCCGTCCCAGCCAATGGGGGCTGCAGGGCGCTGGCAGCCAGAGCCGCCTCACTCAGGCAGGGGTAGGACTCATGACAGGCCTTGGGACAATGCGTTCAGGCCCCCCCCCCCCCCGTCCCTCAGCCCGGCAGCCGTGACACACACCGTGCCAGCCACTACATCACCCGAACAGCCCAGCTGGGCCACACGCTGCTCTGCCGGGGCGAGTCCTGCCCCGTGTCTGACAGCTGCCCCCAGCACCTGGCCGTGAGTCGGAGCACCCCTGTGCCCGCCGGTCCGGTGCAGGACCCCATGGGGGGGTCTACCCTGCGGGAAGGAGACGAGGTTCACCTGGGATGACGGCGCTGGCATAGGTCAGCCAGGCCCCGAGGCAGAGCACGACGGGCACAGGGAGCCCCATGGTGAGAGCGGGCAGGAGGGAAGCCACAGGGAAGCCAGATGGTGCCTGTGATAGACTCTGCCTAGGGCAGCACTAATAGCTCTGCTCTCTCAGGGACTTTGACCCGGGTTTTAGTCCCTACCCCATTAGCACACATGGGCACAGCTCAGGGAGGGACTTCGCCGCTGGCAGGCCGGGGGCCCTGGCAGAGGGGCACGCCCACATGGCACAGCCCAGCTGGCGGGCAGTGATTAGGAATCGCTGGCTAAGCAAGCCTAGCCTCTCCGCCAGGGAGCTGCAGGGTGCGGTGCTGTGGGTACAAGGCCAGGCGACCCCTTGCCCGGAATGGCTGCCAGCGCCACGGCAGCACTGCCGTCAGCATCACTTGGCATAATCAGACCCAAGGAGGAAGAGGCCATGCCCATTTTGTGGGGGCGAGACGGCTCATTAGCCTCGTGTCTCCAGATAACCCTATCAATCAGCCACAGAGGACAAACTCCAGTCCCAGGTGCCGGCCCTGCCAACGTCCCCATCCCAGATGGATGGTAACGTGAGCAACCAGGGCATTGCCGCACCCACTGGGACATATTTGCCCCCCATGCTGAACAAAGAGGGCCTTTGCTGGCTCTGTCGAGGCTCCTCAGACGCCTGTAGGATGTGTGTCTGCGCTCTGGGCTTGTGTTTTAAATGCTTCCATCTGGGAGACAGCAGTGGGCATCACCCACCCATTGTGAGGGGGTGGCTACTCAGTGAACAGTTTTGCTGCATGGGCTCTGGCCCTTACATCAGGGTGGGGAACCTAAGGCTCAGGGGCCACCTGCGGCCCCCGGCTTGCCTGGATCTGGCCCCCACGGCTCGGAGCTCCCCCCCTCCAGCATTAATGTTAGGCGTAATTAAAAAGGGGATAGAGAATAAGACAGAAAATATCTCATTGCCTCTATATAAAACCATGGGATGCCCACATCTTGAATAGTGCATACAGATGTGGTCGCCTCATCTCAAAAAAGATAGATTGGCATGGGAAAAGGTTCAGAAAAGGGCAACAAAAATGATGAGGGGTTTGGCACGGGTCCCATATGAAGTGAGATTAAAAAGACAGGGTCTTTTCAGCTTAGAAAAGAGAAAACTAAAGGGGGATATGATAGAGGTCTATAAAATCATGACTGGTGCAGAAAATGGGAACAAGGAAAAGTTATTCACTTGTTCCCACAATATAAGAACTAGGAGCCACCAAATGAAATTACTAGGCAGCAGGTTTAAAACAAACAAAAGGAAGTTTTTCTTCACTCAGCGCACAGTCAACCTGTGGAACTCCTTGCCAGAGGATGCAGTGAAGGCCAGAACTTTAACAGGGTTCAAAAAAGAGCTAGATAGATTCATGGAGGTTAGGTCCATCAATGGTTATTAGCCAGGATGGGTAAGAATGGTGTCCCTAGCCTCTGTTTCTCTGGAGGTGGGTGACAGGGGAGGGATCACCTGAGGATTACCTATTTTGATCCCTCCCTCTGGGGCATCTGGTATTGGCCACTGTCGGCAGACAAGATTCTGGGCTGGATGGACCTTTGGTCTGACCCAGTATGGCTGTTCTTATGTTCAGAACCTTGTAAGCTGGCAGGTTGTTCCATCTCTGCTAAGAGCCTGCATCAAGACCTGGGTGATTGATGTATGTGATGTGCTTTCCTTAACAATCCCACTCTCAACCTTTTCTTTCTTTTATTAATAAACCTTTAGGCATTAGAGGCTAAAGGATTCGCCCAGCGAGCTCTTTTGGGTAAGATCCGAGGTGTAAATTGACCTGGGACTGTGGCTGGTCCTTTGGGACCGGGAGAACCTGTGCAGAGTTGGTGAGATGGGTTTTATAGCCTCTCACCTGTGTAAGGAGCGGTGCTGGTTGTGGCACAGGGAACAGGGGGGTGTCTAAGGGGATTGCTTGTGAGACTTCAGCTGCCACTTTGGCCAGCAAGAAGTGCTCTGTGCCTTATAGAGGGGACCCCCAGTCCTGGGCTGTACGTAGCCCTGGTTTTAAGCAGTTCACCCGGATTTTACCCTCACAGTGGTGCCACCAGACAACTGTTACATTACGGTTACATCCAGATAACCCTATCAGCTACAAGGAACAAATTCCACTCCCTGGTGCTGGACCTGCCAACAGCCCTGCCCCATGCCACCCTGCCTGCACCCTTAACACCAGCCCTGGCCACATCTGCCCTGCCAACATCCCCACCCTGTGCCGCCCTGCCTACATCCTTACTCCAGCCCTCCCCGTGGCCCCATCTGCCCTGCCCATATTGCCCTGTGCCCACCCTGCCTGCATCCCCACCCCTGTGCCCATCCTGCCTGAATCCTCACACCAGCCCTGCCCACATCCCCACCCCTGTCTCCACTCTATCTGCATCCTCACCGATGCCCTGCCCATGGCCCCGTCTGCCTTATCCACACCTCCATTCCTACACCTGCCCTGGCCATGCTCCTCATTCCTTGCCCACCCCGCCCCGCACGTGTCCCACACTGGGTCAGACCATCTAGCCCAGTAGCCTGTCTGCCGACAGTGGCCAATGCCAGGTGCCCCAGAGGGAGTGACCAGAACAGGGAATCATCATGTGATTCCTCCCCTGTCATCCATTCCCAGCCTCTGAATGAGGCTGTGGACACCATCCCTGCCCACTGATGGACCTAACCTCCATGAATGTATCTAGGGGGTTTTTTTAAGACTGTTCAAGTCCTGGTCTTCACAACATCCTCTGGCAAGGAGTTTGTTTTTTTTTTTTTTTTTTTTTTTTGCGGGCGGCTGGGGGGAGGGGTGAAGAGGAGACAAAACAGCAGCTGAGAGGGGCGGGGCGCACAACTAGGCTAGCTGGGGCAGGGGCATGGCAGGTAAACTTTGGGAGTAAATGTGACGGGTGAGTAGCTTTGGGGAGGGAGGGAGAAGCAACCTAGGCTAGCAGGGGAGGGCAGACAGTGGGGAAAGGAACAAGCTGCTGGGGTAGGGTGAGTGACCAGAGGTGAGGAAGGCCCCCCAACCAAATGTAGCTGAGGAGGGGGGGCCAAGTCCAAGGGGGTGGGGAGGGAGCACACCCACGAGCGCTGTGAGGGCTCGACCTCGCCCGCCACTGCAGCAGAGTCCCAGATGGAGGGCGGGGCAGCAAACCCCACCAAGGAGAGAAGAGTCAGTCCAGGTGGTAAGGGGCGGTGGAGGGGGGTGTTGGGGGTGGTGGCAGCAGAAAAAGGGGGGGGGCAGCTGGACTTGGGGGGAGGGCTCTGGGCCCCTCCCCCTGCCCCCCTTCTTAGTAGCTCAGTTCACCACCACCCCTGGAGCAGGTGGAAAAACAAAGCTCAGTCTAATGAACAAACCCCCTCCACGGTTCTGGATGGTGGTTCTCCTCTTTCCTCCTTGGCGGGGCGCAGCAGCAGCAGTGGCAGTGGGCAGGCAGCAGTCAGCGGGGGAAGGCCTCTGGGTGGTGGGTGCTGGTGGGGTCCTCCTCCTCTGGAGTGGAGGAGGGGAGAGGGGGGGCAGCCGGCAGGCCCCCCCTGTCCCCTCAGGCGGCAGCAGCAGCAGCAGTAGCTGGTGGTGGTGAGAAGCGGCGGTGTCCAGGAGAAGCAGGTGCAGCAGCACGGAGGCCTCAGGTGGTGGCTGGGTGGAGCAGGGAGAGCCCCAGCTGGTGCAGGAGCAGGAGCAGGAGCAAGGGGAGGGAGAAGGAACAGCAGCCCCTGCACCCTGCTGTCTCTCCTCCTTCTCTCTATTTGGAACACGGGAGAGTGGGCAGGCAAAGCCTGCCCACTTCTAAAAGCCCCTCCCCCAGCCTTGCGGGAGGGACGACTGGACCCGTGCCCAACTAATTACTGGGGACAAAAAATGACAAAAGGGGCAAGGAGTGCAGGTTAAAGGTTTATAACTAGGAGACCGGATGGGGACACCGAGCAGAGAACCCCGGACAGCGCCCACTGCTCCTCGAAACTGTCCATGGAGCCAGTGGACGCCGCCCAGAGGAACTCTGCCCGGATACGTGACGCTAGGAATGAACGAAAATAGGCCCCACAGTCGCAGGGAACCCCCTCGCCTAGCATCCTCTCCCTGGTGTTATAAATGATGGCTTTGGCTAGAGCCAGGAGGAGGTTGACGAGGAGGTCCCGCGACTTTGTGGGGCCACGGATTGGGTGTGCATAAAGGAAAAGGTGTGGGGAAAAGTGCAGCCAGAACCTCAGTAAGAGGTTCTGGAGGAGCCGGAATAGGGGCTGCAACCTGGCGCATTCGAGGTAGACGTGCGCCAGGTTTTCCCTCACGCCGCAAAAAGGGCAGGTGTCCGGGATGGGGGTGAACCGCGCCAGGTACACGCCCGTGCTCACGGCTCCGTGAAGGAGCCGCCAACTGATATCCCCGACGGGCCGCGGGATTAAGGTGGAATATAGGCTGGCCCATCGGGGTTCCCCACCCTCAACGGGTCTTAAGTAGTCCCGCCATTTGGTATCGGGGCGGGACGCGAGGGTGGGGAAATGCAAGGTGTGGAGCACGAGCGTGTACAGATGTTCTCGAGGCGCGGTTCGAAAGCAAACCGGCTGCAGCTTTTGCAGCCGGCTGGGGGTCCAAGGGTGGGGAGGCCGGGGGGGCCCGCGGAACAGGGGCCCGATAAAAAGGGACGGAGGGTTTGCAGGAAGGGAGGGGCGGGGGATACCCTCTCGCATGGACCGCTGCAGGAAGTCGAGAGCGGGCCGCGGCAGAGCCGCCTTCACCTCCTGGAGTAGGCGCAGAGGGGTTCGGGGGGTGGAGAGCCCCATGCGCCGAGCGAGCGCTCGGGGATCCACCCAGTCCCCTCTGTCGTAGTCCAGGAGGTCTCCGATCATGGTGGTTTCTGCCAGGATCAGCCTCCAGCGCACCGAGGGAGACTCCGCCACCTGCACGCACAAGGCTGGATTGTGGAGCAGGGGCTCCGCGAGGAGGTCTCCTCCCTCGGCGGCCACAACGGACCTGGTCGCCGAAAACAGCTTCCAGGTCTGGAGGAGGTCCTGGTAGAATTCCAGCAGCTCGGAGAGGTCTCGCGGAAGACCCCTCGGGTGGATAAAAAAGAGCTGCCGGTCGTATCGGAGCCCTCGGAGGCGGCGGAGGAAGGCGCACGCCAAAGTGCTCCATGCCGGACTACCTGCACTAAAGAGGAGTCTCTGCAGGGCCTGGAGGCGGAAGGTCCGGACCTGGCTGCGCACGCAGACCAGGCCCTGGCCCCCCTCCTCCAAGGGGAGAGACAAGACCCCTGCAGAGACCCAGTGCAGTCCTGGCCAAAAGAACTCCAAAGCTGTCCTCTGGAGCTTGGCCAGGACCTCCGGGGCCGGGCGCAGGGTGTTGAGCCGGTGCCAGAGCATGGACAGGACCAGCTGATTCAGCACCAGTGCCCTCCCTCGAAGGGAGAGACACCGGAGCAGTCCTGCCCATCTCCGCAACCGCTCACCCACCCTGGCGTCCAAACCTTGCCAGTTTTCCGGCGGAGAAGGATGCGTGGCAGATAAATAAACGCCCAGATAGAGCAGCGGACCCGCGCTCCACCTGATGGCCTGAAGCGCGGGTGGGAGGGAGCCGGCCCGCCACCCGTCCCCGACCACCAGGCCAGAGCTCTTGACCCAGTTGACCCGGGCGGAGGAGGCTGCCGAGTAGACGGCTTGGCAGGCCTCCACCCGCGCCAGATTGCCCGGGTCCTGGACCACGAGGAGCACGTCATCGGCGTACGCCGACAGGACCAGCCGCAGCTCCGGCTCTCGGAGCACCAACCCCGTCAACCTCCGACGGAGGAGACGGAGGAAGGGCTCGATCGCCAGAGTGTACAGCTGGCCCGACAGCGGACACCCCTGACGTACCCCCGGCCCGAAGCTGACCGGCTCGGTCAGGGTCCAGTTGAGCCTGACCAAACACTCCGCGAGAGCATACAGCACCCGGAGAAAACCCACAAAACGGGGCCCGAAGCCGAAGGCCCGCAGGGTGCCCAGGAGATACCCGTGATCCATCCTGTCGAACGCCTTCTCCTGGTCCAGGGACAGGAGGGCGAACGACAAGCCGTCCCTACACCCGAGCTCCAAGAGATCCCGGACCAAATACAAATTATCAAAAATGCTACGGCCCGGGACGGTGTAGGTCTGGTCGGGATGGATGACGTCCACCAGCACGGACCGCAGTCGCAGCGAGATGGCTTTTGCTACGACCTTGTAGTCCGTGCTGAGGAGCGAGACGGGACGCCAATTCCAAAGGTCGCGGAGGTCTCCCTTCTTCGGCAGCAAGGCGAGCACGGCTCGCCTGCACGACAGAGGGAGGACCCCGCTCTCCAAGGACTCGGCCCAGACGGTGACGAGGTCCGGGCCGAGGACGTCCCAGAACACGCGGTAAAACTCCACGGTCAGCCCGTCCATGCCCGGGCTTTTATTGTTGGGCATGAGACGGAGGGCTTCCGAGAACTCGGCCAGAGTGAGAGGCATCTCCAGCCGGTCTCGGTCGCCCTCGCTGACCGTCGGGAGCTCGGTCCAGAGCACCTTGCAGGCATCGGCTTCGGTCGGATCCGGGGAGAACAAACTGGCGTACAAGGCCCTGGCCCTTCCACGCATCTCCGCCAGATCCGTGAGGGGGGTGCCGTCCTCCGCCAAAAGGCAGGTGACGTGCCTTTTGGCCCCCCTCCTTTTCTCCAGGGCGTAGAAGAAGCGGGAGCCGCGATCCATCTCCCGAAGGAGCTGGATGCGAGATCGAACGAAGGCGCCCCGGGCCCTGTGATCTTCCAGGGCCCGGAGCTCCTCCCGCCTCTCCCGGTACGCCTCGCGGAGGAGTGGATCCTCGGGGGCGGATGCCAGACACCTCTCAAGCTTCAAGACCTCCCGTTCCAGCTGCTCTATCGCCGCATCCCTCCGCCGGCTGGCGCCCCGGGAGTAGTCGCGGCAGAAGAGCCGAGCGCGCACCTTCCCCACGTCCCACCATCGCCGCGCCGAGGGAAAGGCGGGCCGCTGCCCCCGCCAGGCCAGCCAGAACTCCCGGAAGGACGCCACGAAGCCCATGTCCTCCAGCAAGCTGTTATTAAAGTGCCAATAGGCCGGCCCCAGCCTCTCCGAATTCAGAGAGGCTTTCACGGCCACCAAATGGTGGTCCGTGAACGGGGCCGGCCGGATGCTGGAGGAGTGGGCTCGTGCCAGATGGAAACGGGAGAGGTAAATGCGATCCAACCGGGAGTGGCTCGACCGGTGGTCCCCCACCCGGACGTACGTAAAGGTGGTGCTGTCGTCCGGGTGGTGGTCTCGCCAGACGTCCACCAGGGAGTGGTGGTCCACGATCTCCCTGAGGACGCCTGCTGCGGCCTGGCGGTTCGCGAGTCCTACACGGTCCCGGTCATCGAGGGTGGTGTTGAAATCCCCGCCCAGGACCAGACACTCGCGAGGATCCAGAGTGCCGAGGAAGGTGGCCGCCTGCCAATAAAAGGTGACCTGGTCCAGGCCCGCGTTCGGGGCGTAGACGTTGACCAGGTTCAACGTCAGCCCCTCCACGCGGGCCCGGACGTTCAGCAGGCGGCCCGGGACAACCTCGGCCGTCCCCAGCACCTCGGGCCGTAGGGCAGGGGAGAACAGGGTGGCCACCCTGGCCGAGCGGGTGCCGAGGTGGCTAAAATATACCCCGTCCCCCCACTCCAGCCGCCAGCCAGCCTCGACGGCCGGAGTCGTGTGGGTCTCCTGCAGGAAGGCCACCGAGTACGCCCCCTCCCGAAGGAAGGAGAGCACCCGGCTCCTGCGGAGACCCGCCCTACAGCCCCGGGCATTCAATGTCGCGATAGTGGTGTACTTCATTGAGAGGGCTGGGGTGGATCCTCACGGGCAGGACGATCGTCGGCCCCCCGCAGGTCCCGCAGCAGACCGCACTCCGCCCCGAAGGTCAGGAGCGCGTCTCGAAATCTGCGGGTCCGGCGGTAGGCCGCGTCGCCCTGCCTATCGGTCCCTCTCCCCTCCTGCAACAGGGCTCTAGTGGCCTGGAGGATGGGATAGAAGTCCCCCCAGCGCTGGAGGGCGAGCTGCACCTTCCCCTTTACCCCGCGGTTATCCGCGAGGAATTGGCGCAGCTCGCCCCTCAGCGCTAGGGGGGAACCAGGATTCTTCTCCGTCCGGGCCCCCGGGTGGAGCTCACGGGCCACAGAGACGGGCAGACAGGGATCCGATCCCCAACGCGGCGCCGACACCGATGGCGCCGCGCTGCCCGTCCCCGACTCCGGCAAGGGAGGGGGCGGCGGAGGGAACAAGGCAGCCCCTAACGGGTTGGGGACCGGGGATACAAATACCGCCCCCTGAGGGCCGCCCACGACTAGCGGGAACGAGACGGCCCCCGTGGGGGCGGCACTAGCGGACATTTGGGGGGGCGGTGGGGATGGGTCAGGTATTACGGCAGGGGCCGGGGTGGGAAAGGGACGGGGGGACGGCAGCGGGGGAATGTTCTTTGCAGTTGGGGCGGGAGAAGGAATGGGCTCTGAGCCGGACGGTGGGTCGGGGTTGGGAAGCAGGGAAGAGGTGGGGGTTGGACGGGAGTCAGGAACAGGGGAGGACTCGGGGCTTGAGATGGGTTCATAAAGGGCGGAAACAGGGGTGGGGAGAGGATCGGGACACGGGAGGGGATCGGAATCCCGGGCAGGGTCTGGGTAGGGGTCTCCCGTGGCTGTCCCACCGGGCCGCGGCACCTCCCGAATGGGGACCTGGGAATCGGGAGCAGGAACGGGAAGGGGGCCCCCGCCGACGCCGGGTTCAGGTAACGAGGTTGGAATTGATACCTCGGCGTCGGCCAGAACGGTGTCTTCTGCTGGGCCCCCAGCGGGAAGGGGAGATGACCGCCCCGCCTCGGTTGCGGGAAAGGGGGCGCCCCCAGACCCAAGACCCGGCCACTCGGCACCAGCCGTCGCCCCTAAGGGTTCGGCGGCATCGGCTCTGGCGCTCGAGTCGGCCGGGCCAGCGGGCAATATCAGGGGCGCCCCAAGTGTGATGACGGGGTCGGCCACCTGGGATGCGGAGTTGGGGTTGGGTGGAGGAGGGGGCGGCGCCGCAGAGTCGCCACCCAGACCGAGGCCCGCTGGGGGAGGGTCGTCCTCCCCCTGAGCGAGCGGGGTCAGACCCAGGGCCTCGATCTCCTCGAAGATGGAGCTAAGTTCCATCCCCTCGGCCCCGGAGCCCCCCCCCGCGGCTGCCAAGGCGACAATTACCTCAGCCGGAGCGGGGGAGGGCTCAGCTGGAGCCGGGGCCGGGGGGGCTCCACCCGAGGCCTCCTCTTGGAGGGGCTCCACAGGGGGGGCGACATCGTCCCCCCTCGCTGCCACGGCCACCTCGTCCGGCGCCTCCTGCTGAAGCTCGTCGGGGGCGCTCTCGGCAGCGCTGGCCCCCCTCGAGATCTTTCGGAGGGGGGCCTTCCCGCCCTCCCCATCGGAGGGGGGGGATTGAGCCCGCGAAGGGCGGGCTTTGCGCTTCCCCCGAACGAGCGTCCAGCCCTCCGAGGTGGAGGTGGAGGGCTGGTCAGCAGGGGCAAGGCCGGGGGGCGCAGTTTGTTTTCGGGGGGGGCGTTGAGGCAAGGGAGGGAAAGAGGAGGGTAGGGTGACCTCCACCTGGGGGGAGCCCTCTCCCTCGCCCGGCGGCAACCGCGCCACCCTCTCCTCCTCGGGCCCTGCAGAAACAGATCGAATGGAGTCAGGGCCCGCCTGCTCGCTCGGGCACGCCGGAGGGGACGCCTTCGGCTGCCGAGCAGAGCCGTCGGTTGGAGGAGGGGCAGCCGCGGAGGCCGGACTTCCAGGGGGGCCGGCGGTGGTAAGGCCGGCGTCCTCCCGGGCCCCGGGGGTCCCGGGCGCCTCCTCCGACCGGGCCAAGGGACAGTCCCTCCGGACGTGCCCCATCGCCCGGCAGAGGAAGCACCGGGCCTCCCCCGAAGAATAGTGGACCCGGTAGAGGGCCCCCTGGTAGGCACCATAAAGGACCCCTCGAGCGCCACCCCACCACGCGCCGCCGGCGGCATTTGCAGTTGCACCTGCCGGCGGAATGACAAAACGTGGCGGAGGGCGGGGTCCTTACAGCCCAACGGGAGAGGGCTGATCACAGAAATTGGCTTCCCCAGAGTGGAGAGGGAAGGCAACAGGGCGGCATTGGGGAGGAAGGGCGGGACGGAAGTGAGAACCACCCGTACGCCCAGGTCCTCCAATGGCTCGAGGGGCACGTGCACGCCCCCCACGGCCAGGCCCCGCTCCACCGCCTCCTGGGCGGCGGCCTCCGAGGCAAGGAAGAACACCACCTTGCCGTACATCTTGGAGGCCGCCACCACGGCCGAGGCCCCCACCACCCTCGCCAACGCCCGCACGTAAGTTTCGACGTGGGGCGAGGCGGCGACCAGGAGGCAGCGAACACCGTGCCTCCTGGTCAGAGTGGGAAAGGGACCTCGGCTATCAGGGATGGTGCTGGAGGCAGCGGTATGGGCAGATGACCTGGCACGTGCGGGGGCGGCAGCGGCCACCTGGGCGTACGCTCTGGGGGCCGTGGGTGGATTTCCCCCAGAGCTGGTGGAGGGAACAGCAGGGGAAGGAGGGGCTGTGGCGGACGTTGGGGCCACAGCGGGCGGGGCAGCCTCAGCCGTGGGGGGTTTGGCCTTCGGGGCCGGGCCCTTGCCTTTCTTCCCCCCCCGGCCCTTTTTTCCGGCCGAGGTGGAAGCTGCTCCCGGATTTGAGGGAGCATCGTTCGTGGCAGCGGCGGAGCTCGGGCCTGGGGTCGGGAGGTCAGCCGCGGCATTCTTTGGGCCCGGTGGCAATGGGGAGACCGTGGGATCGACAAGGGAAGGGGGGGTTTCCTCCATCATGTGGAGAAGGAGGAGGGAGGCACAGATGGCAGGAAGGGAGGGCAAGGGTTAACCACTCCTCCCCACCAAACAGCAGGCAGGGGAGGAGGGTGTCTGTGAGGGAGAGGGCAGGGAGGAGGGAAGGCACTGGTTTTGGAGAGGGGCAACTGAAAAAAGGGGGGGGGGTTGCAGCCTCTCCTCCCTGCTGAGGCTATGGCAGAGGAGGAGGGCGCTATTGCGGAGGGGAGGAACGTGAGGAAAAGGGTGCGTGATTGGGGAAGAAGGGGGGAAGGGGAGAGACAACCACTCCCTCCCACCGACTGACTGCAGGGAGGGAGGGAATCAGGAAGGGCAGGATGGAAATGAGGGGAACCGAGAGGCCAGCAACCACTCCTCCCTGTAAGGCTGGGAACAGAGGAGGAGGGTGCTGGCACGATGGGCAAGGGACAAAGCAACGGGTACAGGACAAGGGCCGGCTCCTCCGGCTGCACTGGGGTATAAAAGGGGGGCTATGGGATCATTGGGGGGGGTACAGTGTACAGGGGAATTAACTAAAAGGGGGGAGGGTAGGACACAAGTGCTCGAGAGGGGCACAAGGCAAACGGGGTAGTCCTCAAGCGCTAGCGGGCGGCTGGGGGGAGGGGTGAAGAGGAGACAAAACAGCAGCTGAGAGGGGCGGGGCGCACAACTAGGCTAGCTGGGGCAGGGGCATGGCAGGTAAACTTTGGGAGTAAATGTGACGGGTGAGTAACTTTGGGGAGGGAGGGAAAAACAACCTAGGCTAGCAGGGGAGGGCAGACAGTGGGGAAAGGAACAAGCTGCTGGGGTAGGGTGGGTGACCAGAGGTGAAGGAGGCCCCCCCAACCAAATGTAGCTGAGGAGGGGGGGCCAAGTCCAAGGGGGTGGGGAGGGAGCACACCCACGAGCGCTGTGAGGGCTCGACCTCGCCCACCACTGCAGCAAAGTCCCAGATGGAGGGCGGGGCAGCAAACCCCACCAAGGGGAGAAGAGCCAGTCCAGATGGTAAGGGGCGGTGGAGGGGGGTGTTGGGGGTGGTGGCAGCAAAAAAAGGGGGGGGGCAGCTGGACTTGGGGGGAGGGCTCTGGGCCCCTCCCCCTGCCCCCCTTCTTAGTAGTTCAGTTCACCACCACCCCTGGAGCAGGTGGAAAAACAAAGCTCAGTCTAATGAACAAACCCCCTCCACGGTTCTGGATGGTGGTTCTCCTCTTTCCTCCTTGGCGGGGCGCAGCAGCAGCAGTGGCAGTGGGCAGGCAGCAGTCAGCGGGGGAAGGCCTCTGGGTGGTGGGTGCTGGTGGGGTCCTCTTCCTCTGGAGTGGAGGAGGGGAGAGGGGGGGCAGCCGGCAGGCCCCCCCTCTCCCCTCAGGTGGCAGCAGCAGCAGCAGTAGCCGGTGGTGGTGAGAAGCGGCAGTGTCCAGGGGGGGGCAGGTCCAGCAGCACGGAGGCCTCAGGTGGTGGCTGGGTGGAGCAGGGAGAGCCCCAGCTGGTGCAGGAGCAGGAGCAGGAGCAAGGGGAGGGAGAAGGAAGAGAGCAGCCCCTGCACCCTGCTGCCTCTCCTCCTTCTCTGGAGGGGTGCCCACTGACCCCGAGGCGGAAACAGCCCTCTCAGAGCTCCTCTGGCAAGGAGTTCCAAAGGCCAACTGTGTGCTGTGTGAAGAAAAACTTCCGTTTGTTTGAAACCTGCTATCTATTAATTTCATTTGGTGACCCCTAGTTCTTATGTCATGGGAACAAGTACATAACTTTTCCTTATTCACTTTTTCGCCACCAGTCTCCTCTTTTCCAAGCTGAAAAGTTCCAGTCTTTTTAATCTCTCTTCATACGGGACCCGTTCCAAACCCCTCATCATATTTGTTGCCCTTTTCTGAACCTTTTCCCATGCCAATCTATCTTTTCTGAGATGAGCCGACCACATCTGCGCGCAGTATTCAAGATGTGGGTGTACCCTGGTTTTATATAGAGTCAATGAGATATTCTCTGTCTTACTCGCTATCCCTTTTTTAATGATTCCTAACATTCTGTTTGCTTTTTTGACTGCAGCTGCACATTGAGTGGATGTTTTCAGAGAACTATCCACAATGACTCCAAGATCTCTCTCTTGAGCAATTCCAGCTAAATTAGTCCCCATCAGATTGTATGTAGAGTTGGGATTATTTTTCCCAATGTACATTACTTTACATTTATCAACATTAAATTTCATTTGCCATTTTGTTGCCCAATCACTTCGTTTGGTGAGATCTTTTTGAAGTTTTTCACAGTCTGATTTGGTCTTAACTATCTTGAGCAGTTTAGTATCAGAGGCAAATTTTGCCACCTCACTGTCACCCCTTTCTCCAGATCATTTATAAATAGGTTGAATAGGATTGGTCCCAGTACAGATCCTTGAGGGACACCACTAGTTACCTCTCTCCACTCCGAAAACTAACCATTTATTCCTACCCTTTGTTTCCTGTCTTTTAACCAGTTATCAATGCATGAGAGGACCTTCCCTCTTATCCCATGACAACTTACAAGCCTTTGGTGAGGGACCTTGTCAAAGACTTTCTGGAAATCTAAGGATACTATATCCACTGGATCCCACTTGTCCACGTTTGTTGGTTTGTTGACTCCCTCAAAGAAGTCTAGCAGATTAGTAAGGCATGATTTCCCTTTACAGAAACCATGTTGACTTTTCCCCAACAAATTATGTTCATCCACGTGTCTGACAATTTTATTCTTTACTATAGTTTCAACTAATTTGCCCGGTACTGACGTTAGACTTACCGATCTGTAATTGCCAGGATCACCTCTAGAGCCCTTTTTAAGTATCGGCGTCACATTAGCTATCTTCCAGTCATTAGGTTTGGGCTAGAAGAGCTGTTAGCCACTGATTGTTGATTTCACACAAGAGGTTCGCATTCCCTTAGCAGCTGGTTTGGGAAGCTGCTGGGGGGCAGAATTCAGTGGACAGGGTGGGCGGGGGGGGGGGGTGTTGTGGTTGAACAAAGGCACCACTCCCGACCCTTCCTGCATCTCACCTCGTCCCACTTTGCCTCCAGGGAATTGTCTCATCACCCCCCCCCCCCCCCCCGTCCTGGGCTCACTCCGGGGGGGGGGGGGAGCTCAACAGCTCACAGCTAGCCCCTCCCCTACTCAGGTATTGTGCTCTGAGTGGGGGGAGGGGATGGGCGCTGCTCTGAGCTTGGCTCTTCCTCCAGACCCCCCCACCCAAATAACTCCAGAAGCCAAGGCAGGCCTGTGGCCTTCACACAGCAGAGCTGATTGGTGGCCTGCCCCAGGAGGGAGGAGAAATGGCAGCCACCACAGGGTATTCCCATCCATAGGGACAGGGGCTGCAGTGGGCAGATGTTGTGCCAGCAGTTGAGAGCACCCATGGTGGGGGGGCAGAGCTGGAGTGACAGGGGGCTGAGGGCCACTGGCTGCACTTAGGGGGAACCCCTGGGCTGGGCTAGCAGGGGGCTGCGGGTCGGGAGTGAGGGGCACCGGCAGCGCTGTGTGTGTGGAAGCCCAGGACTGAGAGTAGCAGGGGCCTGCGGGTTGGGAGTGAGGGGCACCTCCACTTGTGGGGACCAGACTCCGGAGCAGCAGGCAGCCTGGGGGCCAGCAGGGCCAGATGTCGCTGAAGGCGGAGGATGGGGGATGTCTGCCCAGCCGCCCCCCCCCCCTCCTCCCAGCACTGAGCTGGGACTCGGCCCCTCACCAAACCCATCCATGGTGACCAGAAGGGGCAACAGCAAACACCCCGAGCGCCTGGTCTGAGCTCTCCAGCCCTGTCCCTTGCACTCAGGGCTGCTGCCACCTCCCCGCCTGGTCAGACTCCAGCCCCCAGCGGAAAGGCCTCGCCGCTTTCCCACAGGGCCCCTCCACGCTGCACGTACCCCGGGAATTTGGCTCTGAGACAGCCCTGGTGCCACCTGGCCTCATAAAACCAGAGCTGGGCTCCAGGCTGGTGCCAGCACAGCTCCGCTGGGGTGGGGCAGCAATCCCCAATGGGCAGTGCGGGGGCCAATGCCCCCTCACATGGATACAGCTGGAACAGCAGAGCTGGGCCGTTCCCGGGGTGCCTTGTTTGGCCTGGGAACATCCTGCTGCCCTGCTAGAAAGCGCAGCTTGGCCGGTCTGAGCTGCCACCGGTAGGGCTGGTACAGGCTCCGTGTGGCTCCGGCTGGGCAGGGAGCCGTGAGCCGTTGCAGTCCCAGAGCCGGCCCATTTACCAAATCACTGAGGGATGCCCCCAACGCACTCCCATTCCAGGGCCCAAAGGCAAAAGCTTTCCCGAAGTCCAGGGCAATGGGTTGTGCCCAGGGCGCTTACAGAAAGGGGGAGGGGCCATGCTGTCGGAGGGAGAGGGGGACTCTGTGACAGCCAGAGGGAATTCCAGCCAAACGGCGCCCTCCCCACACCCAGCCTGTCGCTGGCAGCAGACCCTCGGCGGCTGGGCCGGGAGCGGTGTGTCACATTACTGGATTTTAAGGGGAGCAGCCAGATCACTGCTGCACCCAAGGGGGGGGTTGCCCCAAAAGTTGGTAGAAAGGGGGCCATGTGAGGTGTCAAAGGGAAGCTTATGCTCTGCTGAGTCTGTATGTGCTATTCAGGTAATTGTATAATATCTGCATGTGAAGTTATAAACATGGACTCTGTTGATGCTGGAAAATTCTCTGTTTGAGGCAGAGCAATGGGCCAGGAACATTTGCTCAATGGCGATGCTGGTGAGCAAGGCTCCAGGGACAACAGATCTCTAAATGCCTGGCCACTGACCATGTGACCTGCAGTAACCCACTCCAGCTTGGAAGATGCCAGGAGAGGTATATAAGTGCCATGTGGCATCCTCCGTTTTGTCTTCAGATTTGCTCTTAATCCCAGATGCAGCCTCGCAGGGAACTACGAGCCGGGGAGAACTGTGGCCCCATCCTGACATAGGATGCACACCAGAGACTTTTAAGCCAGCAGTTTATAACACCTCTGCTAAGAGCCTGCATCGAGAACTGGGAGATTCGATGCATGCAATGTATGATACTTTAACAACCTTACTCTCGCGCTTTTCTTTCTTTTAGCAATAAACCTTTCGATGTTAGATTCTAAAGGATTGGCTCAGAGTGATTTGTGGGTGAGATCCAGAGTGTAGATTGATCGGGACCTGTGACTGGTTTCTTGGGACTGGGAAGACCCCATTCGGGGTAGGTGAGATTGGGTCCTATAACCCCTCACCTGTGTTTTAGGCCTGGGGCTGTTTGGGGCAGGGAGAGAGCTGGGGTGTCAGAGGGGTTTTGCTTGTGAGGCTTCTGGCTGGCCAGATAGGCAGCTGAAGTGCTCTGTGTGACCTATTTGGGAAGGTCTCCAGTCTGGGGCTGTACGGAGCCCCGAGTGTGAGCGATTCGCCCTGAGCAGACATCCTCAGCTGTGCCCAGACCTGGCCCGGTCCGTCACACAGTGGTACCATGCATCCGCAGTGCTGTGCCCGGCTCACCAGTACCCAGAGTTAGCGGCACTCATTTCAGGGAAGGGGCCTCCAGCAGAATAAGAGGTGGGTAAAAACAAAAGGGCGGATTTTATTTCGGCGGCCGGGGTTGGAAGGGCAGGAGACTTGGTACAAAATTATATACAGCAGCAAAGGAGAGCATCTCTCTGGTGGGGGGGCTGTCTGGGCCAGCCCCGCCCCACAGCCTTGGGGCACTGGCTGCTGTGCCTGGAGAGGGCAGGAGTGCTCCAGGCCCGGCAGCGATCCATGTCCAGCTGTCACAACCTTCGTAGGAGGGAGGCCGCTCCGAGCACAAGGAGCGTGAGATGGGGGGACGGGCTGAGGCCCGGGCTGCCTGACCTGGGGCTTGGCGACGGGCACTCCGGGCCCCTGTGGTACGGCTCCAGGCAGCCTGCATAGGCCAGCGCGTGTGCCACGTAGTTCTGCTCCTGCACGCCGTGGAAGAGATGGGCCATGGGGCCTCTGGCCATGATGGGCACGTCCTCGCCGGCGTGGGTCTCGGTGTCCAGGGGCACAGCCGCCTGCTGCCTGTAGTCCTTGTCCTCTGCCCGGGTGGTGGGGGAGCCAGACAGAGGGGACGTGAGCCACGAGCCTGTCTCCCCACGGCGCCCGATGTCTCCCCCGCCCGAGAGCTGGTGCCCCAGACGGGTGGGCTGAGGCGTGAGGTGAGCCTGGTGCCGTAACCCCCAGCCCTCAGCGGGTGCATGGGAGGACATGACCCTCCAGGTCTCCTCCCCAGTGCCTCTAGCCATAAGCTGGCACATGCTCCCCTGAGCATGAGGGGCCCAGCACCTTTCCCTGGGCACCCTTGCAGCCAGGGGGCTCTGGGCCCCGCTGGGGCAGGGGGCAGCTCTTACCGATGGGCAGGGTGCTCACGTCCGGACGGCTGCCGTTGGTGATGGCGTATCCCGGCCCGTTCCCGTACAGGATGCTGGTGTACGGCCGCTTGTCCTCAGCCTTCTTGGGCGCCAGGCCTGTCACGCACAGAGGGGGACATCAGCAGACTCTTGGCTGGCTCGCGACAGCGGCCCCGGACAGGCACAACCCCCCTGGCCGTGGCATGGCCCCCATGGGACACCGGGTGTGCACCGTCGCCCAAGGGCAGTGCCCACAGCAGCTGTGCCCAGAGCCCACGGCAGGCCCCAAGAGTGGGGGTTGCCACTCAGAGACATGGGGCCTGGGACAGGAGGGGCTGCAGGTTGGGAGTGAGGGGCATCGGCAGAGCTGGGGGGGGTTGCCCCTTCGCCTACAAGTACCGAATACTCCCAGGGGGTTTCCATGCCCCGCCCCGGCTGCCCCTCGCTCCCTGGCCGGCCCCCTCACCGAAGATGCTGTTGCCGCGGGGCGTGCTGCCGCCGAAGCTGAAGACGTGCGAGTGGTCGGCCGTCACCACAGTGAGGGTCTCCGAGGCGTCAGTCAGCTCGGTGGTGCGGGCCACGGCCCGGTCCAGCATGACGGCTTCGCTCAGGGCCTGCTTGGCTCGGCTGCTGTGGTGCCCGTGGTCGATCCTGCCCCGTGCAGAAGGACGGGAGAGCCTGTTGTGATGTAGTGGGCAGGCCATACCCTCTGGGCAGCCACTGGTGGCTGTGTGTGGGCTGGGGGGACCCCTACTGGCTGGTACCTGTAGCACTGCCCAGCAGGACGGCTGCCTTAAGTCGCGTAGGCAAAGACCCAACCTGCCCGACCAGTTGAGGGCAGGCAGGGAACAAAGGAAGGGAGGTTTCAGGGGAAGGGGCAGTTGCTGGCTGGGAAACATGAAGGGAACAGCCTAAGCTGAGGACTGAGGGTCTGGGTGGGGGCAATGGACCCCCTATTCCAAGGGGTCTGAGGTATCCTGGCCCTGACTCCTGGAACCACATCACGTCTGGGCTGTATCCTGGAGAAGCAATAAACCCTCTCTGTTCTACTGGCTGGCGGAGTCTGTTCTTGCTGCTACAGGGCTGCAGGACCAGGGGGACCCCGACGTGCTGCCACACCCATCACGCCCCCGCCCTCCACCTCCCGCCGGGGAACCCCAGCCTCTCCCCCAACCCTCTGCCACAGCACTGGCCTGGCGCCTACGCTGGGCCCGAGATCAGAGCTACCTCGGAGGGCCCACAACTCCCCCCCAGCCCGCTGCGAGCCCCCACCCAGCACCCGCAGCTGGGGGCCACTCATCTTCCACAAAGAGGAAGAAGCCGCGGGGATTCCTGCGCAGGATGTGGACGGCCTTCTCTGTCATCTCCACGAGGGAGGGGTCGGTGTAGGCATCGCGGTTCAGCTCGTACTTCATGTCCTTGGGCTCAAAGAGACCTGCCGGGAGGAGCCGCATGCATCAGGGCCTCGGGTGCCGCCCAAGGGCTGGGCCAGTCCCTGAGGATGCCCCGGGAGAGGGATCCTATTGACGCCTGCTCTGCGCCCCTGCCAGACCCCCTGCCCTGCACAGACACCATCTGGGGGTGCAGGCTGGCTCTCTCCTGCATCCCAGCTGGGCCAGGGCTGGCAGTGCCAAGGGGGGCCATGGGGCAGCCTGCGGCTTGGAGGTCCAGCCCCATGCAGAGGCAGGGCGGGTCCCCGAATGCAGCCAATTCGCACACAAGCTGCTCCTCCACGGACCGGTCTCATGCGCCCCGCACACCAGCCCTCCCCTCCCCACCGGGGGCAAGCCTGCGGGTGCCCTGCCTGGCTGGTTGGCTCCCCCCTGATATCCCGCAGCCAGCCTCACCCAGGAGGTAGTCAGTGGCGTTCTCATCCACGGCGTCCAGGCCTCTCTTGTCCCAGACGTATTGCGCCCCCTGCCGCCAGAACAGACCCGGCTCAGCCCGTGTGTGCTCAGTCACCCCAGGCCATGCCCAGGACATGGGCACGGGGCAGGTACACGCCCCCGGTGTGTGCCACGTGTCGGCCCACGCCCCCCAGCGTGCAAGCCCCGTGTGTGCAGTGTGTGGTTGCTCCGGGTGGGGCATTCCCAAGGGTCCGGGGAATACACAAGGGACCCAGCTGGATGCACTGGGGGTCACCCCCAAGCAAGGGGGGTTCCCAGGCCTGCCGATCGCGGGGGGAGGAGGCAATTGCCCTGGGGCCCAGCAGTTCATAGGTGCCCAGAGCTAACAGCAGCGATGGCAGTGGCTGGAGCCCTGGGGCCCCTTTGAATTGCTCTGAGGGCCAGTGTGGGTGGGGGGACCATGCCGTGGTCTGGGTGGTGCTAAGGGCTGACTGTCCGATGCCCCGCCCCCTCTGGGGCACACAGTTTCCCCCCCACCCTGCCCCAGGGCCCACTATGGCTGTCGGTCCCAGGGCACGGGCAGAGCTGGCACCTCCTTGGCGCTGAGCCACCTCTCGACCAGGTTGAGCCCGTCCTTCCTCGTCCCGCTCTGCTTCGGGTCCGCCGGGTACTCGGGGTCCGGGGTCTTCCGGGGCATCATGTACATCCTCCCACCGCCCAGGATCACCTGCAGGCAGGGCGGGGAGAGCCCAGGCATCAGTGGCACCAGAGCCTGGCACGCCCCGGCACCCCCCAGGCTGGGCAGAGCCCAGCCGCTGGGCTCTGAGCCATGGCAATGCCCCCTCTGGCCCACACGGGGACTGAATGGGCCTGCTGTTTGACAAACAGTCAACCTGTGGAACTCCTTGCCAGAGGATGTGGTGAAGGCTAGGACTAACAGGGTTCAGAAAAAAGCTAGATAGATTCATGGAGGGTAGGTCCATCAATGGCTGTTAGCCAGGATGGGTAGGAATGGTGTCCCTAGCCGCTGTTTCTCTGGAGGTGGGTGACAGGGGAGGGATCACATGGGGATTACCTGTTGTGTTCCCTCCCTCTGGGGCATCTGGCATTGGCCACTGTCAGCAGACAGGATCCTGGGCTAGATGGACCATTGGTCTGACCCAGTATGGCTGTGATTATGTTTTAAGCCACTGGTAGGGAGGCAGGCGCCAAGCAGGGCCCATAACCACCTCCCACCAGGGGCAGGGCCCTGGGGCTGGGGCCCTGCCAAGGCAGGGCTGGGCTGAGAGGCAGCAAGAACTAGTATCATGTCTTTGGGATGAATGCACCCAGCTGCAGCAGGTGATGGGACAGCTGGCATGGGGGGAGACCCTTGGTAGCCCTCACGTGTGACACCTGCCCCACAGACTCTGCAGCTTGTTGAGGGCAGGGCCCCTGCAGGGCCGGGAGATGCCCGCTCCATGCCCCAGGCCCCTCGTCTCCCAACCCCCGGGCCCCGGCTCCCTGCGGCTCACGTTGATGTCAGTGTTGTGCACCAGCTGGTAGGCGATGTCCCTGCAGCCCTGCTGGACAGCCTCCTTGGGCAGATCGGCATCGCTGTACCACTCCCGGTTGACCACGTGGGCGTAGGAGGCGCCCGGCGAGGCGTGCTGCACGCGGGTGGTCGTCACGATGCCTACCGACTTGCCTGCCATGCGGGGGGGGGGGGGGGAGGGACGGGTCACCGCTGGCCATGCAAAGGGCGGGGGGATGATCGATGGCCAGGAGGTGCCAACGGGGTGGGCTGGGTTGGCACAGAGGCTGCCCAGCCCGTGCCAGCAGGACAGCTCCCTGGCACCGCCCGGGGTGCAGGCACCGTCCCTGGCTCTCTCTTACCTGCCTGCTTGGCCCGGTGCAGGACCGAGTAGACCTCGTTGCCCCATGTGGTGTTGCACTTGCCGTAGGCGGCCGCGGCGCTCACCCCCAGGGTTTTGGCGTTGGCCTTCACCCCGCACAGGTAGGCGGTGCCAGTGCCAGCGCTGTCGGGCACCTGCCGGTCCACGCTGTACGTCTGCAAGACAGCCAGGGGCCGCCAGGTGGCCGTGAGCCCCATGCAGCGCGGCCAGGCACGGGCACCGCGGATGGCTGGGAGAGCTCCTGGGCATCTGGGGGAGGTCTGAGCAGTGGGCTGAGATGCCCAGGGCGGTTGGGGCCCTCCCTCCAGGGCTCCTCTAGGCTGCTACACAGATCCCCGATGGAGTCAGCGCTGCTCCCCACGGCCAGTGGGTGCAGGGCACGGGAGACCCCAGGCCTGCTCCTCCCCCGCAGCTGCATCCAAAGCCCTCTCCCCCTCCCAGCTTTCACCACATCACAGGCCAGCTCATCCCAGCCCAGCCAAGTGCCCCCCACCCCATTCTCCTCCACCCCCCAACTTCCCTGGGTGCTCCCCCGCAGGGAGGCCAGACTCTCTTCGGCCCACGGTATGGCACCACCCCCCACGTTGTCCGCCCAGGCCAGGGAGAGCCGACCCCTCGCGGGGCACTTCCCCTTGCTGACAGGCCGGCTCCCAGACCGTTTGCGGGGCAGGGGCCCTGGGCCATGAGAGCCGAGCCAGGAGCCTGGTGGGTAGGGATGCCGGGGCAGAGAGCTGGCTCTGGCCAATCATAAGGCTCATTTGGAGCCTCCTCCCGGGCTCTGCTGAGGGCCATTGCCAGCACCCTCTGCTCCTCCCCTGGGCAGAGCTGCCCGGCCCTGCCCTTCCCGCGGCTGGGCGCTCACCTTGGCAAGGGCGACGTAGGGGAAGGTCTCCATGGCCAGCCGGCTGTCCTCACCCGGCCCTCCCTCCAGCTGCCCCTTGTAGATCCGAGCGGCGGAGACGGTGGAGATGCCCATGCCTGCAAGCCCAGCCCTGGCGTTACCGTCGCAGCTCGTGTGCCAGTGGGGCACTGCCCGGATAGACTAGCAGGGGGCGCTGCTGAGCTGCCTTTTGGATCCGTTTCGGAGCAGCTGGCACCACTGTTGAAAGGCGGGTGCCCAGCAGCCCCCAGCCCCGTGCACTGTGGCAGTACGGGCTGAGTCACACGGTCCCTGCTGTTCCTGGGAGCATCCCAAGGGACGGGCAGGTGCCACGACTGTTCTGAGGCCAACAGCATCCCCCAGTGAGGATGCCAGAGGGCAGCAGGCACGCGGTGATACCAGTGCTGGGCCTAGAGCAGGCAAGGGCGAAGGCATGTGCTCTCTGCAGGCCTGGGGCTGCCAAGCACAGCCCCAGTGTTCCCCTGACACAGGCGCCCAGGCCCTGAAGCCCCGTGCTGGAGCCTGCTCCCATGCTGGCCCCGTTGCACTGCTGGATAGACTCGGAACTGCGCACTGGCCGGGCAAAGGCCTGGCACAGCTACCAGCTCTCAAAGACTCTGCCCAGTGGGCTCAGCACCAGCCCGGGGTCTGAAGTGGCTCAGTTCTAGTCCCAGTTCTGCTAACCAACCCCCCCCCCCATGCCTCAGTTTCCCCTCCTGCGACATGGGGCGCTGCCCCCAGGGCTGTGTGCCCAGAGAGCAGAGCTGTCAGCAAGCCGGGCCTGGCCGTGGCTAGGAGAGGAATTTTACCTCGGGGCTGTTGCTCCTGGCACAGGTGGCTCCAGCTGGACAGGGCCAAGTTTGGGGCGACCCAGCACAGCTCGCCCCAGAGCCATTCACAGCCCTGCTGTGATTTACAAGCTTCCCCCGCCACGTTCTCCAGGCCCAGCCGCCCGCTGCCAGGGCCTGCTTTCCGAAACGCCGGCCTGCGCTTCAGACACAGTGAGCTGCCAGACCCCAGGCCTGCCAAGTGGTCTCCATCAGCCAGGGAGGGGAAGGAGAGGAGGGGAGGGGAGGGGAGGGCAGAAGGAGGGAGGGAAGGGGGGAGGGCAAGGCAGGGCAGAAGAGGGGAGGGGAGGGGAGGGAAGGGGAGGGCAGAGCAGGGCGGGAGTGGGGAGAAGAGGGCAGAAGGGGGAGGGGAGGGTAGAGCAGGGCAGAAGGGGGAGGGGAGGGCAGAAAGGGGGAGGGGAGGCAGAACAGGGCAGAAGGGAGTCACAGCTGATGGGGGGGGGGTTCCTACAGCTGATGGCCAGAGGGTGGGATGAAGGCAGCTTTCACTCCAGGAAGTGTTTCCAGAGCAGGCAGGGTTCTGCCTCTGCCAAGCTGCTGCCCCACCCCCCGAACCAGCCCCGTTCCCTGCCTTGGGAGAGCCATGGAGCCCCAGTGGGCACCCAGCCCCTCCAAACAGCTGGCTGTGGCTGCGCACGGCACCCTTCACCCTCACCAGCTGGTGCTCGAGGGCTGCTGGGGACACTGAGGCACAGGACGGGGCCCCATGGGGAGAGGAGCCCTCCCAGCCTGGCCTCGCTGCTACGGAGGGACCTACAAGCCACAGTCGCTGCTCCCTTGGCTCCCAGCAGCAGGGAAGTGCTACTGGGCTGAGCCCAGAGCAGTCACCCCCAAGCCCGCCTGTCCCCAGGCACTGGTGCCCTGCCAGCTAATGCTGCCCCATGTCCAGCCACTGGGTCAGGTTCCGGTCACAGACAAACCTCTGCGAGGGCCGGGGCACCGGGCAGCCACAGCGATGGCAACAGGCCTGCACTGCCACAGCCAGGGGCCGTGACCTGCTCCAGCCAGCTGGCACAAAAGTTTAAGAGACCCCCTGCCCCCTCCAGGATCTCCAGGGTGCCCAGGCCAAGCTGCCAATGCAGTCCCTTGGCTGGGGGAGGCTTGGCCCAGTGAGCAAAGGCAAATAAGCAGGGTGAAGGGAGCCGGGCATGCAGCTCTCCCTGTGCGGGTGCTGCGACTGGGCTGGGAACCAGTGCCAGCAGGCAGGTACCATACTCACCATCGCCCAGGAATAGAATGATGTTCTTAGCACGGTGGGTGATGGGCACCAGGGTCAGTGCTGACTCCAGAGTCTTCCTGGCTCTCTCGTTCCAGTAGGCAGGGGCCTTCTCATGCTCTGAAAGGCAGGGCAGTGTGGGTCAGGGCCTGGGCACAGCTACCCAGAGCTGGGGGCGGGCAGGCTGTGGGTGCCCTGGCATGCCCCCTCCAAGCCTGGAGAGCAGATGGTTTGGAACAGAATGGGGGTCTTCCCTTGGCTCACTAGGACTCGTGGGCCAGGACACAGTCCCAAGTGTCCCAAGCCCGCTAAGCCAGCATCTCCCTGCTGGGAATTGGGCCCTGCCAGCCCAGCCCAGCCCAGCCCAGCTCTGCCCCGGCAGTTAACCCAGCATCTGCTGGAGACTGGCCCTGGGCCTGCAGAGGCCTCCTATAGCAAACCGAGCCTGGCAACCACTCAGTCAGGGACTGGACCACCAGCCCGGCCCACCCAGCACACTCACCCTGCTTCACACCGGGGCTAACACCACAGGCAGCTGTGTGATCCCCACAGCCTGCAGGATGCCAGAGAGCGATGGCCCAAGCAGTGCACAGCTGTGTGATTGGTGCGGCCTGTAGGGGGCGCCAGAGAGCGATGGCCCAAGCGGCGCACAGCTGTGTGATCCCCGGGGCCTGCAGGGGGCGCCAGAGAGCGATGGCCCAAGCGGCGCACAGCTGTGTGATCCCCGAGGCCTGCAGGGGGCGCCAGAGAGCGATGGCCCAAGCGGCGCACAGCTGTGTGATCCCCGAGGCCTGCAGGGGGCGCCAGAGAGCGATGGCCCAAGCGGCGCACAGCTGTGTGATCCCCGGGGCCTGTAGGGGGCGCCAGAGAGCGATGGCCCAAGCAGCGCACAGCTGTGTGATCCCCCATGGCCTGTAGGGGGCGCCAGAGAGCGATGGCCCAAGCAGCGCACAGCTGTGTGATCCCCCATGGCCTGTAGGGGGCGCCAGAGAGCGATGGCCCAAGCAGCACACAGCTGTGTGATCCCCGAGGCCTGTAGGGGGCGCCAGAGCGCGATGGCCCAAGCGGCGCACAGCTGTGTGATCCCCGAGGCCTGCAGGGGGCGCCAGAGAGCGATGGCCCAAGCAGCACACAGCTGTGTGATCCCCGGGGCCTGTAGGGGGCACCAGAGAGCGATGGCCCAAGCAGCACACAGCTGTGTGATCCCCGAGGCCTGCAGGGGGCGCCAGAGAGCGATGGCCCAAGCGGCGCACAGCTGTGTGATCCCCGAGGCCTGTAGGGGGCGCCAGAGCGCGATGGCCCAAGCGGCGCACAGCTGTGTGATCCCCGAGGCCTGCAGGGGGCGCCAGAGAGCAATGGCCCAAGCGGCGCACAGCTGTGTGATCCCCGAGGCCTGTAGGGGGCGCCAGAGAGCGATGGCCCAAGCGGCGCACAGCTGTGTGATCCCCCATGGCCTGTAGGGGGCGCCAGAGAGCGATGGCCCAAGCAGCACACAGCTGTGTGATCCCCGAGGCCTGTAGGGGGCGCCAGAGCGCGATGGCCCAAGCGGCGCACAGCTGTGTGATCCCCGAGGCCTGCAGGGGGCGCCAGAGAGCGATGGCCCAAGCGGCGCACAGCTGTGTGATCCCCGAGGCCTGTAGGGGGCGCCAGAGAGCGATGGCCCAAGCAGCACACAGCTGTGTGATCCCCGGGGCCTGTAGGGGGCGCCAGAGAGCGATGGCCCAAGCGGCGCACAGCTGTGTGATCCCCGGGGCCTGTAGGGGGCACCAGAGAGCGATGGCCCAAGCAGCACACAGCTGTGTGATCCCCGAGGCCTGCAGGGGGCGCCAGAGAGCGATGGCCCAAGCAGCGCACAGCTGTGTGATCCCCGAGGCCTGTAGGGGGCGCCAGAGAGCGATGGCCCAAGCAGCGCACAGCTGTGTGATCCCCGAGGCCTGTAGGGGGCGCCAGAGAGCGATGGCCCAAGCAGCACACACCTATGTGCTGAAGGTGGCTCGTGCCAGGGTCCACTGGTACCCGGCTGCTGAGTTTGGGGGGGTCCGGGCTGCCCAGCATGCGGGCCTAGTGCTGCTGGCCTGACCTGTGTGACACAAGTGGGTTGGAGCTGCCGGCTGGGTCTAGGGTCTGGGCAGCTGTGTGCAAAGAGGTTGGAGTTGGGGCAGCCAGCCGGCCCTGCAAGCTCCAGAGTCCATGGCAGCCACATGGCGAGGGTCTGGGACTCCTGCTCGGCCCCAACAGGTCAGTCACACAGTGGGGGTCAGGGCCACCCTGTGCAATATGAGGGCTCCTCCGCTGTCTCCCTGCAGGTGTTTTTCCGAGGTAACTAACAGGTGCAAGCAGCTTGCTGCTAAGTAGTGGGGACACTGGAAACCTGTTACTGGACAGCCCCCTCCTCTGATCATAGCACGAGCCAAGTGAGCCAAACCCCGGGTCTCAACAGCACGAGGGGGCCCCTTGCCCTCTGTTCATCCACAGACCTGCCCCTACAGCAGGCGCCACCTCTTCAGGTCCTGGAGGTCAAACGCCGCTCCCTTTCCCCAGCAGAAGAAGGGCCCCCAAAAGCGATTCCCTCCCCCACCTCGGCTCTCTCACAGCACCACGCAGCCTAGCAAGGAAAGGACTTGCAGCCGGCCCCCTCCCCAGGCTGTGGGGCAGGGGCTTCTGAGCACATTTCGATTATATTTCCCAGTCACGCCTATTGATACTGCCTCACACACGGGCACAATGCGCTCCCAGACAGTCCTGTCCTTGCCAGGGGCTCTCCCCTACAGCTCGTGGCCTGGCCTGCTTTGTGGCCTGCTGCCGTTGCTTGGCTTTGGCACCTGCGCACTTAGTGAGGCAGGAGGACAGTTGGCTATTTGCCCCCAGCACGAGCACATGGAGAGCAAATCTGCTCCATGGACTCCCCTCCCCAGACAAAGCTTTTAACATCTGCCAGCCCAGTTGCTGCTTCAGGGACCTTTCTCTGCTATTTCTAGTGCGGGGGTGGGGAACCTACAGCCCAGGGCCGGATCCTGCCCCCAGCTTGCTTGAATCCGGCCCCTGAGGCTCGGGGCTTCCCCCAGCCCTGTGGCCCCCCTCGCACCCAGAGCCCACACCCTCACTCCGCTCCTGCGCCCTCCCTCCCACCCACACACCGAAGTCTGCTTCCCAGCAGCCCCCTCCCACACACCAAACTCCTCATTTTGGCCCTACCCCAGCGTGTAGGAGGGGCACAAAATCTACTAGCCTGGGCCCCCCAAGGCTCTGGCGTCTGACAGGAATGTGAGGGGGTTTCCTGTTTTTCGGTTTTGCTTTTCACTTTTGTGCAGCCCCGACCCCAAAAAGGTTCCTGCCCCGCTCTAGCGCGACCAGCTCCCGCTCATCTGCCCACGCCCCAGAGAGGGTCCCGCTTGGGCCCATCGCTGCACCAGACAGACATTCATTCGCTGCACAGAGTTTGCTTCTCACCTAAAGCGGCAGGCGCAGCAGAGAGCCGGGCTGCGAGGCAGAGGCAGAAGCAGAGTCCAGCGGTGGCCAGGTGTTGCACTGGGCTCATTTTGCAGGGCGGAGGAATCCCTCGGCACGCTCTGCCTGGCTCCCTCAGGGGGAAGGCGCCGGCTCTTATAGCGCTTCCCTTCACCTTTGGACCGGCTGGCACGTTGCCCAATGTGGTGGGGTGGTAACGTCCGGCTGCAAAGGGGGAAAGCAGCGCTGATAACAGTCAAGGCGGCCAAACCCCACCAGAACAGCAGTGGGGAACAGGGCTGGTGGGTCTCCTCAGCCTTCCCTGCGGAGGGTCCCTCAAATACTCTGCTAGTGGCTGCCCACTTTGGCCAAGCCCCCCCCTCCCCTGCTTACCCCCCAGGTCCCAGCATCACCACAAAGCTATTGTTGGAACATTAACAAGCCTAGATTAGCGACCCCCGCCCAGGACAAGGCCTGTGTGGGGCGGTGCAGGGCGAGAGACCCACTAAAGTCTGGCCCCTCTGATAAGGGGCTGAGCTATTTAACTTGCAAACGAAGGAGGCGGCTTTGCAGTCACTAAGGAAATCTGTGAGGAAATCGCAGACCTTGTTCCTGCCCAAATTCCACCCTCCTCGGCCCCATCCAGGCTGGCTCCGGCCACCTAAATCCCCCCACCCGTGGGCCCCGTGTGACTGGAGTCTTCCTCTCTTGACCCAGCTGCGGAGCGGCATCACGGGTGTCCTCGCTCCACCCCAGCAATGAGCGAAGTGATGACAATTTGGCTCTTCAGTGTGGACATGGGCAAAGCTCAGAGGCCGGTCGGCCTAGGATCTAGCCCTGGCCTGGGCTCTGCCACTGATGTAAGTTAGGTAATTCCTGGAGGGCAGGTCCACCAATGGATTAGCCAAGACAGAGGGGGGCAACCAGTGTTCCCCGTAAGCTGGGCACTTGGGTGGCCACCCAGGAGAGAGTCCAGCGCCGCCCAGCTGATTAGCTGAGTGCCCAGTCTCCACAGCCAGCAGCGTGGGTTGCTACTGGTGGTACACTTCTGCACATGGGCATACACAACTTTTATTCCGCCCATGGGTGAGAAAAATCGGAGGGAACATCGGTGTTATCGCCACGGGGGCGCACACGGTGCCATTCTGCTGCTGAATCCGAGGCAGCCCTGGGAAGGGGAGGAGAAGCCGGCTCCGAGGGCTAAGCCCTTGGCCCACAGCTCAATGGGACATGTGATGTGCACAGGACTCCAGTGGGTCTCTGCTCAGGCCAGGCAGACCTGCTCTCTGGGGCAAAGGGGCTTTTCTTGGGCTTTTCAAGGGGGTGGTACTCAGTGTGTCCGGGTGTTACTGATTTAATGAGGGGAGGGGCAGTTTGTTGTTGCAGGGACCAGCACAGAAGAGGGGACCCGGCCGTGGCCTGGAGAATGGAGACCCCAGCGACTAGTGACTCGGAGGGCACAGCTGGTTCCAGCCAGTGGGAGGCCAATGGGCTGCAGAGAGGGGACCCTGGAGACCTGCCTGGCTGGTTCCAGCTGAGGGGGCAAGGCAGAGGATGGAGGAGAGGGGAAGTGGAGAAGAGAGGGGCCCAGGTGACCCTGCTTACCTGGACAGAGGCAGGGCTCAGGGGCAGGCGATATCAGATGCCCAGCTGGATCTCTGCCTAGCACAGTCTCTGGACTGGGTAGAGCGAGCAGGCAGGGCTGAGTCGTGCTAGGCTGGAGGGGCAGGCCGATAGGCCTGAGAGTTCCTGTGCTGGGTTCAAAGCTCAAGAAACCCTCCTGTGTTATGTTGGCTGAGAGTCACCCGAGTCTAGAGATCACGGCTGCACTAGTCCCTCTGGAGTCCAGCATGAGGGGACTGCCCAAGTGGGCCCCCAGCAGAGACAGGCAGGCTGGGAGCTCCCAGAGGCCGGTTCCAGGAGGCAAAGGGGCATGGGTGAAGGCCAGGCTGGAGGGGGGCGGGGTGCTGGAGGAAGGACCAGCCATGCTGGTTGCATGGGGGCTAAGGAGGTTGTATCCACAGCACTGAACCAGTTCCTGGGAGGCACCAACCCCAGATGGGCTGCAGCCAGACTGTCTCAGGCTTGTCTACACTAGAAAGTTGGTTTCTTACATCACGTGAGTTCTTGTCAGCATAAGCCAACTTGCAACCCCTCCCCCCGCCCCATGTGCCTTTCCCAGCATTTCTGGTCTCTTAACCCACTTGAATTAACTCACTTTGGAAGTGGCATAAATCTGCTCCAGAACGAATTATCCCAGCATAAGGTCAGTGTAGACACAAGTCAACTGTTCCCTGCCAGGCAGTCCTCCCACTGCTATCCCACACTGCACCACTTCCCACCAGTCTAGCCCATGTGGCTAGCTGGGCTCTTAGCTACGCTGGCGTCATCTTGATGGGCTGTCACTCCCATTTAAATGCAGGCACACCCCTACAGGCGCCCCTTCGCGGTGCCAGCGGGTGGCCAGAGACTGTTCTAGCAGCCCTGTGCTTCTGCATGGTCCTGTCTGGAGATCCTGGAGTCCCTTGCTCGGGGGTACAAATCACGGTCTGTCCCATTTTACCAGGCGACCCTCAACTGCAAAGATCCCCAAGCAGCTATTGGAGCAACTGCAGGAGAGGTGCTCTCAGGACATGGCCCGGTGCCATGGCAAAGCCAGTGGAGCGATGGGAACACAGGAAAGGCACCCTGGAGATTTCTGAGCCTGCCTCAAGTCCCAGAATTCCAGGCGGTTCAGGGAGGTATCCTGCAGTGCCCCGTGGGAAAACCCCCAGAATGCACCGAGGGGCGCGGCCGAGTGTGGCACTGTGCGCCAGCCACCCCGAGCGCCGTGCAGCAGTGTAAGGAAAGCGCAGCGCTGCGCGGTCGCGGCGACGCGAACCGGACATCGCTGCTGCCGACAGCGCCAGGGGCTGCTCCCTTTTGGTGTTGCTCCCGTGGGAAAACACAGCCCGGGAACACGCCAGACGAGGCCTGTGGCACTTTGCTCTGTGCGGGGACAGAGGGGACGGCCCGCTAGGACTTTGGCTGCGCTTTAAAGCGGCAGATCCCCCAGCACTCTGTGTGAACCACCTCTGCGAGGGGCGTCGCTAACCGCGCTGGCAGCCTGGTTCTCACGGGCGCTTTACGGCGCTGTAACGTGCGGCGCTCGGGGGGGGGGTTGTGGGGGTGTCTCTGTGTGCGTGTGTTTCTCTGGGTGGCAATGGCGTAGAGAGGAGGGGTGGGGGGGCAGTTGCCCCGGGGTTCCACACTAGGGGGTGCCAATTTAGTCCCCCTCCCTTCCCCATCATCCTTTTGGCCTGCCTGCTCCTCATCCCCCCGCCGGCTGGAGCCTCCTCCCCACCTCTCTGCCCCCAGCCCCACCCTCCTCCATCTCCAGGGCTCCACCATGCAGCGCCCTTCCCTGGCTGCTGGAGCATTAGTGCATGCGGGGGGGCCCAGCCCCAAAGTGGAGGGGGTGGGGGAAGACGCAGTACAAGCTCCCCTCCCCCTCCCAGGCATTTGCCCCCAGGCACATAATACCTCGCTACGCCTCTGCTGGGTTTGTGTGTGTGTGTTTCAATCTGTGTGTGTGTTTGTGGGTCTCTGTGTGTGTGTTTTCACACCCCTGAGCTAGAAAGTTACAGCGCTGTAACACGCCAGCATAGACTTAGCCTAAGCCACTTACTGGCTACAAACGCTGCTCCGGCTGGCTTTGCAGGCACATTTTTCACTGCTTGGCAGGTCCCCATACAGATGGCCCCAGGGTTAGTCAACGTGCTTACAACCTAGATATGGCTATTGTAAGTTGGGTGCGTAACTGGCTGGATAACCATTCTCAGAGGGTGTATCTAGACTACAGGGTTTTTTCGAAAAAAGTGGCCTTTTTTCGAAAAAAACCTGCCTGTGTCTAGACTACCGCCGTGTTCTTTCGAAAGTAAATCGAAAGAACGCGGCAGTTTTTTCGACCGCGGAAAACCTCATTTTACGAGGAGGAACGCCTTTTTTTGAAAGTGCTCTTTCGAAAAAAGGCGCTATGTAATGCAAACTGTGCTTTTTTGAGAGCATCCAGACTGCCTGGGTGCTCTCTTTCGAAAAAGCAGCTTGCTTTTTCGAAAGTACTGGCTGTAGTCTAGACACTCTCTTTCGAAACAAGCTTCTTTCGAAAGAGGCTTGTAGTCTAGACGGAGCCAGAGAGTAGCTATTAACGGTTCACAGTCATGCTGGAAGGGCATAACAAGTGGGGTTCCGCAGGGGTCTGTTTTGGGACCGGCTCTGTTCAATATCTTCATCATCGATTTAGATGACGGTATACAGAGGACGATTATTAAGTTTGCAGATGATACCAAGCTGGGAGGGGTTGCAAGTGCTTTGGAGGATAGGGTCATAATTCAAAATGAACTGGACAAACTGAGGTAAACAGGATGGGCTATGTCTAGACTGGCATGATTTTCCGCAAATGCTTTTAACGGAAAAGTTTTTCCGTTAAAAGCATTTGCGGAAAAGAGCGTCTAGATTGGCATGGACGTTTTTGCACAAAAGCACTTTTTGCTGAAAAGCGTCCGTGCCAATCTAGACGCGGTTTTGCGCAAGAAAGCCCTGATTGCCACTTTCACCATCGGGGCTTTTTTGCGCAAAACGGTTCTCAGTTGTCTACACTGGCCCTCTTGCACAAAAGCATTTGCACAAGAGGGCTTTTTCCCGAACGGGAGAGTCATTGTATTTGCACAAGAACACTGACGATCATACATTAGATCGTCAGTGTTCTTGCGCAAATTCAAGTGGCCAGTGTAGCCAGCTGGCAAGTTTTTCCGCAAAAGCAGCTGCTTTTGCAGAAAAACTTGCCAGTCTAGACGCAGCCGATGATGTTTAATAAGGACAAATGTAAATTGCTTCATGTAGGAAGGGACAATCCGTTTCACACATACAGAATGGAAAGCGACTGTCTAGGAAGGAGCACTGCAGAAAGGGATCTAGGGGTCATAAAGGACCACGAGATAAACAGGAGTCAACAGTGTGACACTGTTGCAAAAAAACCAAACATGATTCTGGGAGGCATTCACAGGAGGATTGTGAGCAAGACACGAGAAGTCAGTCTTCCGCTCTACTCTGTGCTGATTGGGCTTCATTTGGAGTCTTGTATCCAGTTCTGGGCACCACATTTCAAGAAAGATGTGGAGAAATTGGAGAAGGTCCAGAGAAGAGCAGCAAAAATGATGAAAGGTCTAGAAAACATGAGCTATGAGGGAAGACTGAAAGAATTGGGCTTGTTTAGTTTGGAAAAGAGAAGGCTGAGAGGGGACATGAGAGCGGTTTTCAAGTATCTAAAAGGGTGTTACAAGGAGGAGGGAGAAAAATTGTTCTCCTTGGCCTCTGGGGATAGGACAAGAAGCAATGGGCTTAAACTGCAGCAAGGGAGGTTTAGGTTGGACATGAAGAAAAACTTCCTGTCAGGGTGGTTAAAGACTGGAATAAGTTGCTTAGGGAGGTTGTGGAATCTCCATCTCTGGAGATATTTAAGAGCAGGTTAGACAGACATCTATCGGGATGATCTACATGGCGCTTGGTCCTGAGGGCAGAGGACTGGACTCGATGACTTTCGAGGTCCTTCCAGTTCTAGGATTCTATAATTCTATGCTCTTGCCACATTTTTCAAGCAGCTAAGGGGCTGCCTGCAAGCTTGGCTCCCTCTCACCTGCTCTCGCCACTCCTAACTGATCCGCACAGCTTGTGACAGCTGCAGGAGCCAGGCGATCGCTGTTACGCTTCAGAAACACTGTCTAGGTTTGGAGGTCACGCTCCCCATCAAGGTTTATTGCATTTCACTCACATTTGCTCAGCGCCCGGGGGGGTGACAGTGTGTCCAAAAGAAAGCTGCTAGCGCATGCACAAGCAAAGCAAGGTGGGCGGCGAAGGCTCTCTGGAGCTGAGCCACAGAGGAGTCAGCGGAGAATTTCTTGCGTTTGCGTATTTGTCCCGTTTCCTCTCTGCAGACATTGAAAAAACTGGCCTGTAGCTTCTTTCTGGGTTAACAGATGCCCTCACGGACTCCTAACCTCTTTTCTGCTTAGGGAGGTTGTGGAATCTCCAGCACTGGAGATACGTAAGAGCAGGTTGGACAGACGCCTGTCAGGGATGGTCTAGATGGTGCTTGGTCCTGCCAGGGAGGCAGGGGACTGGACTCGGTGACCTCGCAAGGTCCCTTCCAGTTCTAGGATTCTGTGATCCTCCCCCACGCCCTATTTATGTACTGATGTGGCTCATGGCTGCAATGATACTGTTAAAAGCCAGGACAAGTTCAGGAGAAGACTCTGAGATTTGCTACAAGCAATTGTCCCCCATCCAAATGCTCAGCCAGTGTTTTCCGGGGGGGCGGGGGGGGGGAAAGTTTAGCCATCAGGCTGCCTGGTCGCATTACAGAACAACCGTAAATCACGTTCAAAGGGAACATCATGTCAAGGAGAAAAAGCCATCGGGGAAAGCGCAAGAAAAGTGTCCTCCCTTGTCGAGAGCGCACGTTCCAGGTTCACAAGGGCCTCTCAACGCGGGAAGGGGCGGGGTGGGACAGGCTGCGGAATCTAGCTCCTTCCATACTACTGCTTCTTAACCGTGTTAGGCTTGGAACAAAGGCCTCCCCTTGCCATGCCCATATGGGCGGGTGGTAGCATAGGCAAGGGAGGGCACAGCCTTCCCCAACCTGCCTACACGCCCTGACCGCCGAAGGCTGGGGCCACTGCTAGGAAAGGCTTGGTCCACAGCCTGACTTCCCCCAGCTGCCAGGGAGGGATGGGGCCACAGCCCAGCAGCCCGGCTTCCCCTGATACCAGGGAGGGCTTGCTCAGGGCTGCAGCATGGCAGCACTGGCCCGCCACATGGCCAGGAAGGATTGGGCTGAAGGTGGGTGGTGCTTAGCTCCAGGGGTGGAGCCTAGGGCAGAAGGGGCGGGGCGGGGGCTTTCACCTGCCACCCATGCATGCCCACCTTCTCCGCCTGCTGGATCCTTCTAGGACTTGGCAATGGTGAATTTGCAACAGCAGCACCACATCCATGGGGGCAGACCACTGCGGCTTCTGACTTTCCGATAGGATTGGGCCTACTGCTAACCGCCGCCTGCGCTAAGGCTCAGGCCACACGGTGCGGCTTTGAGAGGCAGCTGGGCTGCCACGGCCACGTGGCTGTAAGTCGGGCAGCGCAGCCATCCTCTGCCAGCTCGTTCGCCGCCAAACTATTTCCAGCCCCAGTGGACGGCGAGCTCTGTCGCAGGAGAGCGCTCCCGCCAGCCACGCCCTGTTCACGCTGGCATGTGCTGCGGCAAAAATTTGTCATTCAGTCGTTTTTTTGGCAGTGTAGACACAGCCCACCAGTGTAACTGAGCCCTGCCTTCGGGCTTGTCTGTGGCCACACACTGTGGATTGCAAATGGATTAAGCTAAACCGGGGCCACTCTTATTCTGGATTGAGTGTGTCCACACAGGGAGTTCATCAGGAATAGCTACTGCACTTTGAATTCACACTCCACCTTAGATCCGTATTAACTTACAAATGTAGACGAGCTCTTCACCCCCACAGCTACACGGGACCGAGGACTTGGGGGGCTTTTTCCTTGGCAGGTCAAGATGGAGGGTGGCAAGTAGCCGCAAGTCTCACTAGGCAAGACTGTGTGTTTTTCTATCCCGTCTGAGCCCACGCTGGGACTCTGCTGTCGGAAAACACCTCTCCTCTGCACTTGCTGATGCCAGCCCTGGCCGGCCCTGTGAGCCAGGTTAGTAGCCTACACTAGCGACCCCTCCACCCCAACCCAGGACAAGGCCTGTGTGGGGCGGTGCAGGGCGAGAAACCCACTAAGGTTTGGCCCCTCTGATAAGGGGCTGAGCTATTTAACTTGCAAACGAAGGAGGTGGCTTTGCAGTCACTAAGGAAACCTGTGACAAAATCGCAGACCCTGTTACTGCCCAAATTCCACCCTCTTCAGCCCGGTCCAGGCTGACTCCCACCCCCCGCCCCCGCCCCCATCTGACTTGAGTCTTCCTCTCCATCACAGGTGCCCTCGCTCCACTCCAGCAACGAGCGAAGTGACAACAATTTGGCTCTTTAGTCTCGACATGGGCAAAGCTCAGAGGCCGGTCGGCCTAGGATCTAGCCCTGGCCCAGGCTCTGCCACTGATGTGAGTTAGGTAATTCCTGGAGGGCAGGTCCACCAACGGATTAGCCAAGACAGAGGGGGGCAACCAGTGCTCCCTGTAAGCCGGGCACTTGGGCGGCCACCCAGGAGAGAGTCCAACGCCGCCCAGCTGATTAGCCGACCCCTCAGTCTCCCACAGCTGGCAGCGTGTGTTGCTACTGGTGCTACACCTCCGCACATGGGCACACACAACTTTTATTCCGCCCATGGGTGAGAAAAATTGGAGGGAACATCGGTGTTATCGCCACGGGGGCCCACACGGTGCCATTCTGCTGCTGAATCTGAAGCAGCCCTGGGGAGGGGAGGAGAAGCCGGCTCCGAGGGCTAAGCCCTTGGCCCGCAGCTCAACGGGACGTGTGATGTGCACAGGACTCCAGGTGGGGTCTCTGCTCAGGCCAGGCAGACCTGCTCTCTGGGGCAAAGGGGCTTTGCTTGGGCTTTTCAAGGGGTGGGGGCCACGGAGCGGAAGCCGCATGATCCCAGCTCAGGGAGGTGGAGGGGTGCTCAGAGAAGCTGTGCCCAGGAGAGCAATGAGGCCGCAGGGCCGCATCCCCGCAAGTTGAGCCGACTGGCTCTGCGGTGGAGGCGCTGGGCCGAGCCGGAGCAGCGGCCATGCAAGGAGCGGCGGCAGACGCCGATTCCCTCTGCCGCGCCACATGCAGCCCCAATCGGTTTGCTCCTGACTCTGCACAGCCCCAGGCCGGGCCCTCATGCTCAGGCCTGCTGCTCCCCCGGAAATACGAGAGTCAAGCGAGAAAAACGTCGCTGCCACAGGGTTGACCAAAAGCAACCCCGCCCCCACATGGCGGAGGAGACCTGGGCTAGGGGGCAGCAAATGGAGCCAGGGAGGGGCTTGCTTTGCCACATGGTCACCAGGCCAAGCTAAGGTCGCATCCATCACGCAGCAGGACCACCTCTCAGTGCTCAGTGGCAGCAAGAGCCAGGGGACGGGAACGCTGGAGAGGGGCAAAGCCCATGCCGGGCCAGGCCGCAATTCGACTCGGGGGCAGGCTGGGAATTCGGCAGTGGGGAATGGCAGCTAACGAAGGAAATTTCCCCTCCTGGGGAGGCCTATGAAGGCTCTTCGGTCGCCCTCTGGTCTTGAGATTCTCAGCTCCCCGCGCTTGATGGCTGGGGAGACGTGGTGAGAGAGACCCGCTCAGGCCGCCAAGAATGGGAAACCCGGCACGGGCTGCCTAGGCCTCCGGCACCTTTCCTCAGCCGAGTGTTGCAGGGTCACTCCCCGACGCGGCGTGATCCGAGGTGCTCATCCAGCGCCCAGGGGGTTAGCCCTGCCGACCGGAGCGGCCAGAGGACCCGGGGGAAGGTGGGTCTCAGAGAACTGGGCCCAAGCCACCCTGGCTTTACCGACCGCCTCTTCCCCCTGCGAACTGTGAGGCAGTACCTGCTGTCAAAGGCCCACATGCTTTCCTGGACCCGTCTCCTCCCCCTGGACGCTCAGGCCTTGCCTAGACGAGGACTAAACAGGGGCTGCTGGAGACGCGCGTCGGTACCCAGCCACTTCCTTTAACACAAGCTGGGCTGGAGAGTGGCTGTCGCTTGAGCAGTTTAGTATGAAGCTGCCTTGTCCGCACTAGCCAGGGCCAGCGCGAGCTCCCATCTCCCCTAGGACTCTGGGCTAGGCCTGGGACGCAGGCACTGGGTACCCAGAGCGCCGGCAGAAGGCTGCGGGGGTGGGGCAGCGTTAAGCAAGCTCTGGGCGGTTTCTGAGCTCATGACCTGAGGGAGTCGGGAACCTGCTGTTCTCCTTCGGCGGGATGACCCTGGTCTGTGCCAGATGACTCACGGCTTCATTCCTCCGCAAACCTTCCCCCTTGCCCTCCCCCACCGCTCCCCCCTCAGATGCCAGCAGGCCGGCCGTGACTTGTGCCAGGCCTGGGTTGGCGCCCGGCTGGAGCGCACGAGCCCGGTGCTGACTCACGGGGCAGCGTGGGGAGAGGAGCTGAGCAAGGCTGGCCTGGGATGAGTCAACCTGGCCACAGGGCGTGGGGAGCATGTGAAGGTCACTGCAGGGCGGGCTTGGGGATCAGGGCACTTTTGTCTCCACAGCAGGCTGGCCGGAGGGGAGGGAATACCCGGGTGGGGGGGAGGGCTGCGTTTCCTTCCCACCATCCCCAGATGATCTGGGGGCGAGGGGCTCCGTGTGCCGCCTGAGTTTGACCCACACTGGTGTGCTCCACCTGTGCAGCTTTCCCCCAGGGTCCTCTGCCTCCACCGGAGCCCAGGAAACATCGTCTCCAGCAGGCCCCCGGCATCCCTGGCTGGAGGGCTCTCCTGGAATGCGGGGAGCAGCTGGGTCAGGCAGCCAAAGGCTCCTGCTGACAGGCAGCCCAACAGATCAGCACAGCGAGCGCGACCGCCAAGACAGACGCCTCGGCCCCCCGCTCCTCTGTTGTGCAAGCGCCACCGGAGCGGGAAATGCAGATGCCACCACCGCCGCGGGGTCTTCGATTTCACAACGTGCCGAGGGGCAGCGAGCGCGGAGAGGCCCGCGCCTGCCGGGAAGACGAGTCACTGCCGAGGATTCCCGCACTCGGAACGCAGAGGGGACCAAACAAAACCCATACGCAGGCCAGCGCCGGCCAGATCTTTATTGCATGGTGCAGAATTCAGCAAGAGACCTGGGTTCTCCCACGGCTGGGAACGTCGCGGGACAGCGGCAGCCTCTCTGCCTCCCAAGAGGACGCCGGTCTCCTGTATCGCCGCTCCAGCTACTCAGGGGGCAGGGGAGGGGCAGTCAGCAGCATTTAAAAAAAAAAAAAAAAAAAAAAAAAAAAGCTAAAAAATATTTTAGAAAGGGCCCCCAAGTTCCAGCATCTGCCCTCTCAGGCAGGAGAGCCCCGAGCTCCCCCCCAGGTTAAAATCCAAAGCGAAATAAAACGGAATTCATTTAAAAGCCCCGAGCAAGCGAGGGCAGTGCGGCGCGGGGCCGGGGCCGCACACAGGAGTCTGGCAGTGTGGTGGCGGAGCGGCAGTCACGACGGGAAGGGCCGGCCGGCGCCCTCAGCTCTCACTTCTCTCGGCCCGGCCTCTTGAGCACAGCGCTGTACTTCAGGGGGCCGCTGTCCGGCGTCAGGGCGACCTCCACCAAGGTGAAAATGGTGATCGTCTGCAGCCAGGAAGAAAAGACACAGAGGCCTGGGGTTAGCTGGCTGGGAAGGATGGGCGAGTCTGCAGCTGCCCGCGCTTCCCCGACCAAGGGACCACTCTGCCAGCCCGCCAGGAGCCGGAGCAGCTGGAGAAGCCGCCCAGGAAAGCTCAGCTCTCAGCAGGAGGTGCAACCTGGGGAGGCTCCAGCCCGGCAGCCTGGGGCATCTGCCACCTCGCAAGGAGGATGAGGAAGGACTGGGGGGGCGATACAGAGGCAGGACCCAGGTGGTTTGTGGGTCTCTTGCGTGGCCTGTGAAATCTCAAGCTGTTAGTTAGCAGCTCCCTGCTCCGATTTGCATTGCAGGCACTCCGGCGGCCAACTCACTGCCACGTGCCCCACAGTGAGGCCCCCCGGCGAGCCACGAGCCCTTGACTAGACTGGAAACACGCTGGGAAAGAGTGGGACCAAGACGGGGCCTTCCCAGCCAGGAGCAGGCCCCGCACCAAGGCCAGGCGGCTCATTCATCACTGCAGCTGCAGTGTCAGAACCTGCTACCCCTTCACTAGCATCAAAGGGCTCGTCCGCCCCATGCTTAGCAAGCAGAATGCGCTGTGTGCCCAGCGTTTACAGACTGTATATCCCTGACACGGGCACCAAGGGCCACTTTGACCCACTGAATGAAATTCAGGGGCCTGCAGGAAATGACAGGAGAGACCACCCAGGCCCTGGGGTGTTATGGGGCTCGGGGGGTCTGGGTTCTGCCAGACACCCCGTGTGACCTTGGCCAAGTCTCCATCTCTTGGTGCCTCAATTCCCCTCCACAAAAAGGAACAAATTCTTCCTCTCTCCCACCCTGTCTCTCTGGTTATTTCAAGTGGCAGCTCCCCAGCTGCCGGGCCATGCTCTGTCTCTTACTACGGGCCTGGTCAGCGCTGGGCCAGGGGGGCTACAGCAATGCAGACAGCGACGCAAACGCTGCTCGCACATTTCAGCGCAGGAGAGCAGACCGCAGAGCGGAACTGGCCACGCTAGAGTCAGCCCCACAGGCAGCGTGACTGGCCACAACCGGGCCTCCCCCCGCAGTACGCAGCTGTGCGGGGGAGAAGGGCGTGGGTGAGCCGAGTCCAAGCGGCGCTCCCTTGCGTAATGAGCTTGAACGTCTCGTGCTGGGCCCGGCAGGGGCTCTGTGCGGGGAGCTGCGCCAGTGATTTCAATGGGGCCGTGGGGCTGATCACAAGACCGGCAGCGCTCACAGGGTCCCACCCTTCCCGTTAGCTGTCCCCCAGCAGACAGGCCCCTGAGCAAACCACAGCAGTGCCGGCAGCAAAGGCAGCTGGGCGGGGGCATGGGAGATTCAGAAGGGGGGTTCCAGGATGAGAAAAGCCGTGGTCTTAGCTTGGGTCAGCTCCCCAGGGGAAGTATTCCTGCCACCACGGCAACTCAGCTGAACCTCTCCAGCTCCACCAGCTTTAACTTCAGCTGCTGGCTGGAGCCGCTGTCGGCTGCTCTTTTAGCCCCAGTTCGCTAACCTGAGTTGAGACCCCCCCCCCTTGGTCTGCAGGGGAAAGATGGATGTTTATTTTCACCGGCAAAGGGTCAATTTCACCTGCAGCCCTGCTGTATTATGGGGAATTCCCTAGGGTCGCGCTCAGCCTCCAGCCCTCTCCATGCCTCCCCCCCCAAGAGCAGAGCTGTGGGGCTCTCTCGGGCACGGGCCCTGCTCCAGTTCAGAACCCTGCTCTGACCCAGCACCAGAGGGAAGGCCCAGCCCAGTCGCTTTCCTCAGAGCTCCCGGGAGCCATGCCGGCCCCTCGTCCTGCCCTGGTGCATGGCCAAACTTCCCAGCCGATGCCGTCGGCTGCTCCCCGTGAATCAGCTGCCGGGGCCAAGTCTCCTTTGGACTCCTCTGGAGCCTGCAGGGAGCAAGCGCCCGCGGAGATGCCCTGCGACGTGCCAGCGCTGGCCAGCTGCGCATGCCACACCGGGGAGACAGACCCACCCACTGAGCACTCCCCCCAGCAGCACAGCCGGGGGGTAGGGGGGACACGCGGGCTCCCCCACGGCTGCACGGAGGGGTTCCGATGGCAGCGGGGTGACAGGCGTGGCAATGTCAAAGACTGCCGCGCCACGGACACATCAGTGCGCCTGGCCCAAGCAGGGAAGATCCCAGTGGCTGGTCTTGGGCGGTTAACCCTTTGTCTCGCTGCTTGTGCCAGTCAGGCAGAGGAGGGGGAAGCTGCAGCTGGAACGGCCCCAGAAGCCCGGCTCTGCTGGGAGCACCGGAGACCCGGCCGGGCAGCGGGGATTCGAGCGGCCCCGGCGCGGCACGTTGAACCGATTTTGCAAACAGCCTTTACAGATGTTCTCCTGCCCTGGACAGGCTCAGCCAAACCGAGAGGCAGCTGCCAAGCGCGCAGGCCCCTCCCACCGTGCAGCGCAGGCCGAAGGGCTGGCAGGCTAACTCCCGGGCCAGAGGAGGGTGCAACTGTGTGTCAAGGTGACATTGCTTCTTGCTGCTTCAGCACCGCAGAGAGGGCGGCAGCGGCCGGAGAGGAGGGCTTCAATGTATTGACACAGGGATCTCTTGCCTTGGAAGAGAGTGGCCCGGAGGGCTCCAGTGTTTGCTTAGGAGGCGGGGAAGGTTCACGGAGGAGTTTCCTCCCTGGCCAAGTGTTTATTTTGCAGAAACGTTTCGCCCCGGGCTGGGCTCTGGTCACGCTGGGCCCTCGTTTTTCATGCTGCTCCCAGCAGCGCTCCCAGCTCCTGTCCCACAGCCTGATTTGGGGCCTCGGGCCGGCGGCCAGGGGCCTTCCCCAGCCAAGTCAGCTCTGAGCGTTAGGCTCAGCTTGGAAGGAAGCGCGGCAGCAGCCGACCTGCACCTTGTGCCCCCGCTGGGCCGCAGGATCCAGGCCCACGTAGCCCGGGAGGGGACAAAGCTGCACCCCCGGAAGGGGGGTAGAAATGCCACCTCCCAAGTTAGGGAGGCTAAGGTCCCAGCATTCCTCTCTCCATAGGGCTGTTTCCAATGGGGGGTGGGGGTGTCAGACAGCTCCCATGCTGGGAGGGAGACAGCGTTGGGGGTGGATTTTTCACACCCCCGACTGCGGGAGCCTTTGAAGTGCAGACCAAGCCTCAGCCTGGGAATCCACCCCGGGAATTTCTAGTCAATCCACAAACCATTTATTTTAAAGCGGTGCCAACTTTTGTTTGGCATCAAGATAGCACTTAATCAAGCCAGACAAATGCAATCAATCCCCTTGATTGAGGTACGGCCTTAATAGCCACGGGGACACAGGAGACCGATTTCTCCACTCTATTAAACCATTAACACCCTGTCTGGGGAAATATGCCTCCAAACTTTCCTTCTAATTGGATCTGAGGGCCGCCTGCCCCCCTCCCCCACGCCACGCAGCTAGGGTGGGGGTGTGCGTGTGTGCTGAAGGCCAGAGCAAGGAGGGGAGGAAGGTGTCTAGCCAGCAGCTCAGGCAGATCAGATCTTGCTTAACAACTTAATTAACGCTCTGGAAGAGGGCAGTAAACAGCCTGTCAGAGGCCTGGCCCAGGGAAGGGGATTGGAAGGGAGGCAGGCCAGGGGGGCTGGACAATTTGTGCGTGTGTGTATGGGGGGGGGGGTGTGCTGAGAGCCACTGAACCAAACTGCAAACCAGGGCTGGGGAATTTTGGGTCAGGGGCCGCTGAGCCGCAGAAGAATCAGTCGGGGGCTGCACACACGTGAGAAGCCCCTGACGAAGAGAAAGACCCTCCCCCCACCAGAGCCTGGGGAGCGTGGGGGGGACTAGTAGATTTTGGGTGCTCCAGCCCTGTGGGTGGGGGGCTGGGGCGCCAGCATGGGCTCCCCAGTGCTGAGCCTTGGGGGCTGGATCCAGGCAAGCTGGGGGCAGCATCCAGCCCCCGGGCCTGAGGTTCCCTTCCAATCTGGAGGGTGCAAGGGTTCAGGGCTCAAGAGGCCGGCAAGAGGACGGGCGGGCCGCCACCTGCGAGAGAGAGGCAGGCTTGGGGAGCAGGAGGCCTGAGGGAAGCCAGAGGGCTGGGCGCTTGCTGAAATGCTCCCTGCCCCGGTGGCTGGAGCAGGGGCCTGGGAGCTGGTGGCGAGGTCGGGTCATGAGACCCTTGAGCCCGGCTGAGCTCCTGGGGGGCGGGGAGTGCGGAGGTCCGGGCTGTTGGGCGCTGCTGCAAGGCCCCGGCTGCCGCGGCCCGCTGGCATGGGCTTTACCTGCGAGGCAGCTTCCTGCTCCTGGCTCTCGGGCTCCCACGTGAGCGTGAGTTCAGGCTTCTTCCCCACCTTCTGAAAGCGGAAGCCAGTCAGCGGCAGAGCCTGCGGGACAGACGGCACGTTGGGGGACACAGGGACCGGTAGGGGCCTGGCCGGAACCCGGGGGATTCTGCCCCCCTCCCTCTTCAGATGGGCAGAGCGGCTGGCTGCTCCCACGGGTCTGCTACGAGCTCAGCGCGCCACAGTCCCCCCGCTGTGGACAAGCGAGACAAACTGGCTGAGCCACGCTTCAGGGCTGCCAAGTTCTCGGGGTCCAGGACCCGGCATAAAGCACCCCCCGTGCTCTGCGAGGCAGCAGCCGGCCTGCGACTCCCGCGGAGACAGGGGAAATGGAGTACGGCGGTAACACCCCCACACTAGCCGTCCATCATCCGGGACGTCCCGTGTCACGCTGCCACTGGCAGCAACGCAGCTGCCACTAACTGCAGGTGCTTGCCTGCTGCAACCCCCTTTCCAATGGCCCAATTTATTGTCTGATCAAACGCAGTTCACACTGGCTGCTTCCCCATTTCAGCCCCAACCCAGCCCCTGTGCCACCGACCCCGCTTCCTTTCATTTTTCCCAGTAAATCCGCTGCTGGCAGGCGCGGCCGCGACGCTGCCTGGCTGGGAAATGGGAAATCGCTTCTTTTAAAGGCAAATGCACCAGGGAGGCGTCTGGCTCCCTTCGCTTCTGCATGGGGGATCCCTCAGACAGAGCTATGGGAGACTGACACAGAGAGGGGAGCTTCATGTCAGGGTTTGCTTTGGGACCAGGCTCGCCGAATGGGGGGTGGGGGGGGGAAGAGAGACAGGAGGCAACTCCCCTGGGGCTCAGCAATACAAAAGTGCCCGGAGCTCTCGGCTGGTGCTGCTGCTGCTGTGGAGGGCGGCATGCCTGGCGGCTCCAAGTGCTGCGGGGGCGGACGTGGCACTCTCTGGGCGCTGTTGAGGGCTGCCTGGTCTCAGCTCTGCCCCTTCTGGGTGCCAAGCAAGGCCCTCCCCACTTTGCGCAGGGGCCTGGCGAGGCTGTCGGCTCCCCTGCCGGAGGCCCTGGTGAATGTTCATCTCGCACGTTCCAAGCCAGCGCAGGTGGAAAAGGTGTTAACCCTGCTAGGGCAAATACCCCGCTGAGCACGGGCCTTCTCGGGCCACCCCCAGCCTGACTCTGCCCTGCACGTGGTGGGTTAATCTGCATGGGGTTCGTTAGCAGGGTGACTGTCCAAGCAGCTCCGCGGCCTTGTCTTCGCTGCTCTCTAAGGTCTGTCTTCACTGCGCAGGCGCTTCCCTGCTCCACCCCCCCCAACCCCTCGGGCCTGGGTTTGGAGGCGCGTGAAGCCCTGGCTAATGGACCCATCGGGGGGCACGCCGTAGCACCCATGGTCTGATTTAAGCCGGGCTGGAATTGCCCATTTTGCTAGGAGGTCCCAGGAGAGGCACCTGAGTGCGGACAGTCCTCCAGTGCCGACCCACAATCCCCCTGAAAGACACAGATGTTCTCTAGCACTTGACACGTGGGAGCGGGCAGAATCCTCGAGCGTTGCCGCACCAGGAGCCATGGGCCATGCCCCACGCAGTCCCCCAGGCAGCGTGGGCAGGGGTGTTCGCCCTGGGCAAGGCAAACCTGCCCACCTGGGCTCTCTGCGACGACACTCACCCGCGTGGCCTTCCCCGGTTGCACTGGCACCCAGGCAGCTCTGCTGGTGGCAGAGAGTGGCCGCCAGGTACGTGGCACCTGCTCTGAGCCCAGCTAGAGGGCACAGAAGGGCCTCGACCAGCACGCCAGATGTGACCACCCCGGCAGCAGCAGGGGTGCGAGGCAGGGAGGGCTCAGGGCACGGCCAGCCAAAGGGGGACCCTCGCACGTACGTTGCAGTAGATGCGTTTCTGAACTCCGAATCTCAGCACCAGGACGTCAAAGGCTTCGCTCAGGATGCCCATCACCATTGCCTCGGACTCCAGCGGGCCACTCTCCTGTCAACACAAAGCACCGTCATGAGCGAGACACCCCCCAAGACCGGTCACGACTCAGATGTCCCCTCCCGGGCAGCGCCCACCGAGTCCATAAGTCGCTCCCCAGTCGCTATGGAGCCCAGCAGACCCCCTCCCCAGGCCAGACCGGGGTGCAGCCCCTGGGAGACCCCGAGGGGGCGCTGTAGCGCTCCCAAGAGCCAACCAGGTCCGAGCAGTGGGGGGAGGGACACTGAGTCCCTCCTGCAGTGGAAGGCACGGCTGCCTGCCCGTACTCTGAGCAGCCACCCCAGGGCCCTGCAGGAGAAACCATCCACAGAACTGCAGCCAGACGCTGCCCTTGCTCCTCGTGGGGTCCAAGAGGGTGGACAGTCAATGGCTCCTCAGGCCAGGCAAGCTGGCGGCGGCTCCCCGGGTTGCAGAGTAAGCCACGCCCCATAAGGCAGCGTCACCTGCTGGTCAGTGCCACGGTGTTCTGGGGAGACCGCCCCCCCGAGGACCAAAGCAGAGCTCCAGGCCCCCTCCCAGCGCCCTGTGGTCTCACCCTGACAAAGACGGCGAAGAACAGGTCGGCGCTGAGCTCCTGCACCCTCTTGGAAGCCATTTTCCGATCATTGCAGTGATCTGCTTGCTTCTGGATGGCCTCCTTTCTCCTCCTGAGCGGGTGTCCTGCACCTGGCACACAGAGCTGGGTTAGCACCTGGAGGGAAGGGACCAACACCCACCCCGGGGCACCAGGAGCCTGGCATGCCCTGGAGCTGTGCCCCCGTGTCCCTGAGCTCCCCGCTCAATCCCCACTGTACAGGCAGAGCCTGCCAAGGTAGCTACACTCGCCTGGCCCCGCGGCGCCTGCTGAGGAGCCAGAGGGGAACACGAGAGAGCGGGGTCCAGCGCCAAGGCTGGAGAACCACAGGGCTCCAGGGAGCCGATGGGCCAGGGACGCAGAGCCAGCAACTTGGCCATGCCCGTGCAGCGTAGGCCCAAATCCACAGCAGAACCCAGGAGTCCTGTCCCCTTCCATCCCCAGCCGCCTCTCGGCCCGTGACTCTGCCAGCCCACGTCAGGCAGCCGAGGGCGGCTCCCTTCCAGTGCCTACCGAGCGAGGCGGAGAGGAGCCGGTGCACCAGGATGTCAGCAAAGCGGCGGATGGGTGAGGTGAAGTGGGTGTAGAGCGGCACGTTCAGGGCGTAGTGGTGGAAGAGGGTCTCGTCTTCCAGGGTGCCGGCGCAGAAGTAAAGAGCCATCTGGAAAGGACAAGACCATGGCCTGTGAGATGCAAGGGGAGGCAGGGGCACCGCTGGGAACAGCCCGGGAACCAAACAGGCTCCACTCAGGCAGGGAAACCCCTGGACCCTGGTGCCGGGGAGGAAGAGGACCCAGACACCAGCACAGGCAGCTCTGGACACGGTTTAGCTGGGGCACTGTTAAAGGCCTGGCTCTGCAGAGCCCTCCGATCCCTGCTGGGTTAACGCCTCCCCGGGCCCTTTCCACCACGGCACATTTTCTTCCTTGCCTCTCCTCCCCTCCCCGAGGTGGGACAGCAGCCCATGGCAGGGAAATGGCCAGCCTGGGCCCTGGGGAAGGGACGTGTCGGGACCAGAGCTTTCTGCCCGGAGGCATCTCAGTGGGCTCCCCTGGGCACAGCCACCTGCCCACCGGGAGAGGGGCAGGCCTGGCCTTTGAAACGCAGCCGGCTTTTTCCGCATGGCCCCTGGCTTGGCCGCAGCTCAGGCGCACACAGCAGCGGGGCTCAGAGCCGGGCCCCCCTTGCAGGGGCAGTACCAGCGTGGCAGTGCCTGCCGCTCGCCCAGGCTGGTCCCAAAGTGCTGGCAAGGCGACCCAGCACGCCCTCTCGTGGGCAAAGGAGGGAAGGACGCGCTTCGGAGCCGATTCGGAGGAACCCCTGGGCTAGCGTGTGGCGCGGAAACCCTCATCCACCTGTGGCAGGAATTCTGCTACGGAGTCAGGCCAGCGGCTCCGTCCCTCTGATGGGCTACAGGGCGCCCAGCAGCACAAGCATCCGACCTTCCTTCTCCAGGCCCTCTGCCCCTGGCCAGCTGTGCCAGTCTCTTCCCAGCTGAGTCATCGCCTCCAGCCCCTCACGGGGACACCGGTAGCCCAGGAGCCTGCCTGCACGGGGAGGCCAAGCGCCTGTCTCACAGCGGCAGGGCGCTGGGCTCAGCCACTTGCGCAGACGGCGCTGTGGCAGCGTGGCGCCCGCCCAGGCCTGCTCACTGCTAGCAGGTTAGCGCGGCGCTGTCCCTGGGCCCCAGGATGTGGGGAGGGGGCTGCATTCACCCTGCGTGGGGCTGTGAGTGGCATGTGCCGGAGAAAGCGCACAAGTCTCAGCGGGGCAAAATGGGCACAGAGCTGGGCAGGCGGGAAGGAATGTCCCCCCCACCTCCCGGGGCAGCCTGCGACTAGGGGTGTAAAAATCCTGTTTTTACCCCCTGGGGAGGGGGCGCACACGGAGGGCAGACGTGGGCTGGGAGTCAGCAGCCTCACGCAGGGCAGAAGTGGCAGCTGGGAGTGGGCAGCCTGCCTTGCTTCTGGCCCCACATAGGCCGGGAGCCAGCAGCCTTGCGGGGCTGGAGCAGGCTGGGCTGCTCCTGGATAATGGTTAACCAGTATGGGTGATGCTTACCAGGTAACCGGTTACCCATTCACATCCCTACCAGCGACATCCTATTCCTTCTACACCTCTGGGAAGGGGAGAGCCAGCCATCAGACCGGGGGCAGGACTCAGCCATCAGATGGGGGAGGGCGGAAGGAAGCAACCATCAGACGGGGCGGGGAGGAGGACCACCCAGCCATCAGACAGGCAGCGCCCTGCCTTGAATTCCCCGTTCCATTAAAAGCCACCCGGGGTGATCTCGGGAGCTTCTCTGCAGCAGTCTCCTGGGAGGGGTTTGTGTCCACTGGCTTGACCTCTGCCCCCCTCTGAGTGCTCATGGGGTTGCCACTGAACCCCACCAGCCGGACTCCACAGCGGGCCAGAGTGCTCCCTGCAGGCCCGGCTGCAGGAGAGGAACGGGCTGCAGGCAGGAGTGTGCTGGCAGCAGGGGAAGTGTGGGGGATGCGGGGCCGCCGTGATGGATTTAGCAGGAGCCAGCGTATTCCAGGCCCATGAAGGATGCTCTCCCGACAGAGGATTTCCGCTGTGGCCACCGTTCCAGAGGCTGCAGCGGGAGCAGAGGGGGGGGGTCTTCCCCGAGACCCGACTACCCCGGCGGCCTGTTCCCCACCCGGGCAGCACAAGCCAAACGTTCCCCCTTCCTCCAGGAAATGGGAAACAGACCGTGCGCCCCTCCCTGGCTCCATCAGTCATGGGGATTAATGGCGCTCCTCGATCCTGAGAGCCGGGAACAGCCACTGCTTGGCTCCCGCCCGGTTCTAGCTGCACCGTCAAAAGAACAGCTCTGGCATAAATCAAAGGGAGCTCAGAGAGCCCCTTTCCTGGAAGCAGCCAGGCGGACAGGCCCGGGCCCGCTTCCCTCAGGCGCTCGCTGTGGCTGCCTCCCCTCTCTGGCAGGCTAAGAATACAGCCCTTCAGCGCTGCGGCTCCTCGGGGCGCTCTTAAAGAGACAGGCCTGGAGGTTTGAGTCCGAGAGGCCACTCCGTTTTCCCATTCGACGCAAAGCTGAAGCCGTCAGAGCTCTGTGGGCTGCGGTTCCCAGCCCGGCCCACTTTGCCAGCCACTGAAAGAGCCTGAACATCCCATTGTGGCAAGCCAGAGGCACAGGCGTCTGCCTGGCTCTAGGGAAACCTATGGGTCGGGACCCAAATAGGGGTCACCATTACATTTCAAAAGGGTCACCAAGTGTCTCCCTAGATGGCTCTGCCGCTCCTCCTCCCCATGTTTGAATTGCTGTGGGTCACCAAGTTTTCCTGATTGTCAAAATGGGTCCCCATCTGGTAAAGGTTGGGAACCGCTGCTCTAGGGAGACAGGGCCAGGCTAACTCTCCTGCGAGCCTAGGGCACTGAGATTCTGTGGGGCCCCGGATGTGAGTCTTTTTCCTAATGTAAAGCAAAATGATCACAGTGCCGACATGGCAGCCATTAACACGGCTCTGAACTTGCCTGGGTGCAGGAGGGGGTTCCGACCTGGGTTGGGGGGCAGGGGTGTGAGGTGTAGGCGAGAGGTGCTTAAAAGACAGTTCCCGGCAGGGCTCAGGTAAGGCTGCTGCTGCTGGAAGCGGCCGGCTGCTGGCACGTTGCTGCTCAGCTCTGGAGGGAGGGGGACAGCATGTCTCCCTGCACTGCCCACGCCCGCAAGCCCCACCCACGCCAGGGGCTGCAGAGATGGCCATGAGCCGCATGGGGCCATAGCACGCAGACAACCTGCTTGAGCCCTGCTGGACTTTCAGTGGCCTGGAGACCGCAGTCATCTGGGAAAAGCTCCAGGCTGATGTTTATAATTATGGATTTATTTTTGCAGGGCCCCCTTAGTCTGAGAATTAATCTGGCCCTGGGAGTGAGAGAACAGGAAGGTGCACAGCAAAGTTCCCTCTAATCTTTTCCAGCCACTTGCAGAATAAATTTTGTTCTGTGCACCGAGGCAGGTGCCAATGTGCACCACCAGTAGACACGTAAGCCTAGCTGCAGGCACTCTGCTAATCAGCTCACTCTGAATGGAGTGCTGCTAGAGGCACTGGACCGGCCATGCGAGGCGCTGCTGAGCTGGGCCAGCACAGGTCACGGCAGGACAAGCTCCCTGCCACGGCTCTTCAGTGGTGATTCGGAGGGTGAAAGGGGAGGTCGGCCTCTCTGGTACCTTGCCACTGGCTTCTGCTGGTGGGGACGGGCTGCCATGGGGCAGGTCCAGCTCCCAGCTTCCCGCTGCAGCGACAGGCTGCGTGTGCCACTGCCAGCCCACAGGGCCAGCGCCAGTTCGCTCAGAGGGAGCCATGTGCGTGGGACGATCCCCTTCGAGCTCCTGGTACACAGATGGCTCCATAGCCCTGCCGGCCTCACCCCTGCCTTTTACCCCTTCCCCACAGGCACCTCTGTCAAACACCCCAGGCAGTCCTAAGCCTGGGGTGCTCTGTGCTCATAAGGCCTCTCTGGCAGCGTCCCTCTGCCGGCATCTCATCTCCAGCCCCTCCAGAGAGACTTACCATCCAAACCTGCGCTGGAGACAAGCGGGGAGCTCTGCGCTGCACTCAGAACGCGCATGCACCCCAGGGGCTTGAGGAGGCGCGTTCCCCTCGTGCCACGACTCAGGGACAGGCAGCAAGTGCCAGAAAATTGGGATTTCCTGAACCAACTTGGGCCGGAGGCGCCGGTTTCGCAAAAGCAGGGCTGGTTCGGACCCCGGGTCCAGTTACCCAAATCTCCCTGTTTGGGCCACTTGACCACGTGGCTCTCAGCCGACCTCCAGTTACCGCAGGCCCAGGCTGGTCTGCCGGGCGCCTTACAAATGAGGAAGGCAGGGCCACTAGACTTCGGAAGCCCCGGGGGCCACAATGATACTCACCCCACATGCCGAGGGCTGCAACTTAAGTGTGGTTGCATATACATGCAAATATATATGCATATATATGCAAATAGCCTCTTTCACACTGACAGGCATGAATACAAAGATTAAGCCTTAAGCTGCGGCGACGGACCCAAACGTGGCCAGTGTGAGCCAGTCAGCACCTCTCAGGCTCTGCCCACGAGGCTAAGCAGCCAGCACTTCCCACAATGCCCCGGTGCTCTCAGCACCTCCTCCCTGGGGGCTAGAAATGCCGACACCGTGCACCGACTATTCCACCTGCGTCTTTCAATGCTCACCCTGCCTGCGAGACGCCTGGCCATTGTGCAGCGTGTTTCCAGTGGAGGCCACGTTGAAAGGATCCCACCCGCGGGCCGCGTGTTGAGCCCCACGTAAACCCAAACCGCACTGCGGGCTGCAAACAAACAGGCTGCGGGCTGCATGTGGCCCAAGGGCCATGTGTTGAGTAGCCCTAGAGTAAGGTGTCGGTTCCTGCCTCGGAGAGCCTAGCACCTAACCAGCTAGAACACAGCTAAGGGGAGGGGACAGGTGTGACACCAAAGCCAAGCGGCCGAGGTGGGGCTTGGAAAGTGACTTGAGGGGGGCCACGATTTATGCAGGGCTCTCCCCGTCAGTGGCCATCCCACCACCCTGGAATCCTGACCTTCCTGGGGGCAAGCGCTGGGCGCCCACGCAGGCGTCGTTACGGCTCCGAGAGCATCGAGAGGTTCAACCAACAGCTGCCCTGTTCACCTCTAGGAAACGCGGCACAAACTTGCTGCGACGCCTGCTGCTTCAGTTCACCAGCAGCGGCTCCACAGTGAGCGGCTGGGAGATGCGGCTAGATCAACCCGTGGCCAGCGCTGGCCCTGCTTTTCCCAGCAGCCTCTTTGGTGGGAACGTCGCTGGGTCAGGCAGTTGCTGTTATTACATGCGCCAACTTTTATTTTTACATCTGCAAAACACCAGCCCTACGGGCTGGAAGAACAACAGAGACGAAGGCCGCGCAGCACGGAGAAGCCCCTGAAATCCGGGGGGTTGCAGCGGGGTTATGCCGGAATGGCGATTGAATGAACCCCGTGGAAAAATAAGAGCGAGAGATTTCAAAACAACGGGAGTCGTCCGCTCCTATTACAAAGCTGAAACTCTGCCCTGGGACTGATGGTTCAGGCAGCTGCCTCCTCCAGCTCTCCAGCTCATCAGCTGGGCCAGCTCGTGCTGAGCTGAAATGCACTGAGCCGGGCAAGTAAACAGAGTAGGTTAAAAAAAGCAGCATGGGTCTAGCCTTCGGATGAGACCCAAGTGCTGGGCTAGGAGCGCCCACCGCTGCCAATTTCCACACCCCGGGACTGAACCATTTCTGATGTACTCGGCGGAGCACGGCCTCCGTGACTCAATTAGCCCAGCTCCCCAGCGGCTAACGTGCTGCAGGCCGCACGGGAGAGGCGCTTCATCCCATGCTCCCCCTCCGGCCTTATGCTGAACAGAGACTCCAGGGGGGATTTTAGGGAGCGGAGAAAGATCCCGCCAGCTCTAGGTGGAGCATGGGAAAGGCACATCCCGAGGACCCTGGAAGTCTGCCGCACAGCAGCTGTGTCACAGGACGGAGGCCAGATCGCCTTGTGCCCGTCGGCTCTCCCGAGCCAAGCTGAGCCAAGGCCGGCTGCTGGCAGGGCTCTGGTCTTAGAGGAAGCCCCAAGGAGCTGGAGGAAGTGGTTCGGGGGTGGGGGTGGTGTTTATTCCCCTACCCCAATTACTCAGCACAGCGCTGGGGGCGTAGCCCCTTTCAAGCCAGATGTAACCCCAGAGTCCTCATTGCAACTCCACATAGCACTGGCCCCAGGAGGGATGGGGCAGCCCCACCGCCATGGCTGGTCCCAGTCTGGGGCTTGCCCATCCTGCCTCCCGAAGCCACAGGTGGCTCTGGGATCCTGCTCTACCTCCTGCTGCAAGGAGTTGCAGCGCCCCGAGGCGGCGGCATTCCCACGGGGGCGGAAGTGAGCCTCCGAGATGAGCGGGCAAAATGGCTACCTGACCACGAGGCCTCTTCTCAGGGGCTGCGGCGAGGACACGGGGATGAACGGGGCGGCCCCGTGTGCCTGTCACTTGCACGGCCGTGGTGCGGGGCGATCCTGGCACGACGCAGGGCAGGGTTCTTCTCAACAGAGTCGAATGGCAAGAGCTCTCCATTGTCTGTGGTGCTCCACGCCCGAGAACTGCACAGAGCATGACACTAGATCAGCCATGGCCGACCCAGGGCCACTTGGTTCTTATGGACAGAGTCAATCCCCGAGTGACTGAGCCCCTGAAAAGTGAGGTGTTCTGCTTCTTCATCAGTTCCAAGCTGCCCGGCACACCAGCCCCGGAGTGCCCAGTGACAGGCATAAGGAGCGTCTCCCCCCGATCCGAAAGGCGTCCGTCTGAGCAAGGGCACAGGGCGTGTATCACAGACCCACACCCAGCAGGACTGTGGGTTAGTGGGTTGCTGGTGCTTTTGGCTGACTTACCCACCGCTCATCTCTGCCACACAGGTCTCAGGGCGGAGAGTGGAACTGGACAGGGGGAAGCAGCCATGCAGGGCCGCCCGGCACCAACGTGGTCATGTAGCGGAGTCCTGGCACTGCCACAGATCCCATTGGTGGCCCAGGTGGCTCAGCGCCGAACCAGGAGCCCATCCAGAACCTTGTGGGGTTTCACTCAGCTGGGAGCACAGGCACACAGAGCACGTATGGAGAGATGAGAATGGGGTCGGCTAGGAGACCTGCAGACTTTTTCGGGGCCATATTTTCGGCTCTGCTGTGGCTGCGTTCCGGCTGGAGGAGCCAACGGAGGAGAATCTGCCCGCCAGCCAGCTTCCTGCACCGTCCTCTGGTACAGGGCGTGTCAGAGGAACTCCACTTCATGCGTTTTCCACTGGTGAAAAGCACAAGTTACGGCAGCTCCTCAGTGCTCTAACTTACACCGAGGCCAGGAGGGGAGAGGTGTTTGACTAGCAGCCGGAGGTCCCTGCTTTGAGATAAGCAGAGCTTGGCAGCACAGGGCCCTTCCCTCCATCTTTGGCTACTTGTGGGAGGACCACAGAGCTTCTTGCTGGTGGGAAAAGGGCCTTTCGGGGCTCATATGTCAGGTTGTGGTTGGAAAGACAGTAAGTGTCACAGGCACCCAGGAGAGCCCCTCGGTGTGCCTGCAAACAGGCAGCCTGTGGATGTCGATCTCAGATGGCACTCACTTGGCACCCGGGGAAAGCAGGGATTGTGGTGTTTTCACTGGGACGCCTGAATGCCAGGCAGTCCCGGTCACTTGGGGAGAACCTGGACGTGTCCCTTTTTCAGCAAGAATCGAGGGGGACACACGCTCCATTGAACACAGACCTGGCTTGTCCAGGCATCTACCATAGCCGTGTCTCCAAGCAACGCAGGGACTTAGCCATGGCCAGTGACCATTACAAAGCTGGTTTCTCTGTTCATTTGCCACATTCCCTGCCTTCCACGTCCTCTGTGGAAGCACTCTGAGCTCAGGACGTGGCACTGACAGTGGGATGCCTCTGGAGTCTCCAGCTCTGCCTGTACGAGGTCCGGGTTCCTGACCCGCATGGCACTGCAGGCATTACGCGGGCCCGAGACCTCCTGAACTGAGTCTCAGCACGGAGACATTTCTGCATCTGAAGCAAGACGGGGACTTTTTAGTCCACATTAGTGAGGCCTGTGAGTCAAAGGGCAGCTAGTCTGATGTAATCTTTTGGACCTGGCTTGCACCACGTTCAGCTACCGAGGCTGCTCTTCGTGGTGCTCGACCCCAGCGGCACCAGGGGGTTGTGGTGGCCCTGCTCCAAATGCTCGATCTTGGTCTTCTGCCGTGAGGGTGCGGGTCGGGCCTTGGAAGCCTTGATGGGCGGGGCTGGAATTCTGTGGCTTCTCCACAAGCCAGGCGGCAGCATTGTCAGCACAGTCTTGGTCGGCGAACGCTTCTTGACCAAACTGGATTCTACTGTGCGGAGCAGCATGTCCAAGATCCAGCTGACAGCTTAGTAGGATAGCGTTGTGGGGAGAATACATCCCTGCTGCACGCCTGGGGATGGACAGAAACGCAGCACAAGCCATGAGCCAAGGGCTCTCTCACGTTGCTAGGAAGATCGGGCACCGGATCGAGGAAAACAACTGGGGCGCCGCTGCCTCCTTTCAGTGCGAGCCCCAGTGCAGGCTCAAAAGCCACTCTGAAGTCCACGTGCCACGTGAGGCAGGCAACTAAAGTCTCAGTGCTTCTCAGCTGGGAGCGGTAGCGTAAGGGAAGCGTTGGCTAGCAACCTCCCTGCAGTGAAACCCCATTGCCGTAGAGAAGTCAGTTCAGGAGCATTCGCAGCACCCTACCGAACAGGACAGAGCGAAGGGGCCTGAACAGCAGGGAGATCTGCCTGTGGTTGCTGCACTTGGTGCGAGATCCTCAGGCCTTGTGCAGGCACACTACAATGCCGCCTTCCCACGGCTGCCCACCCTTGCAAAGAGCAGTTCGTGCAGGTCACAGGCAGGCATTGAGGAACGTCTGGATGGCCTTTCAGACATCCTCGAGCTAGAAGAGGATCAGACGCTCTTGGGTGAGAGGTAGGCCTGGGAGGACCGTCTTAGGGCAAGTCACGGACAACGCCAGCGTGATCCTGGCAAACATCGCTACTTGCAGATTAATCTACTGGGATATGAGTAAATTGAAATGGTCTTGCCTCTGTGTGACGCTGGGCTTCTTCCATTCGGGGGGGGGAGGAGGAGAATCGGTTTGCTCAAGACAGGTGCGCGTGAGCATACACTGTGCATACCCCCACACAGGCACGACTTGCAAAAGCGACTCTTAAAACTGGCCTGGTGGGTTTCCACGAAGGGGAACTGGTGACTCCCTAGCAATGCTCCATTTACAAGTTCAAAGATGGTTTTGCAAAGAGTAAACTCCCCTGGGGAGCCCAAGTCTAGCTGGACTCCATATGGTTCCGGCACCGTTAGCAGGAACGAAGGGTCTACCCCCAGAAGAGAAGGCACCAGTCCTGCTGGCGATATGCTAGCCAGAACAGAATCCACCTCCCTCCCTCCCCCCGGTGGGGTTGGCTCTACAGGGCTAACGGGAGTTCAGCTGTGAACTTATTTTTGCCCATGAAGGCAGCAAGATGCACACGGAACATACCTAGGGAGCTGGCTTCTTGGGCAATTCCGGAGACATTTTTCTGACCACGGCTATACTTTTGAAGAGAGCCACGCTTCTGAGGCAGGACTAACTTCCTTCTGACATCACATCCGGCTGGAGTTCGCCGTGAAGCCCCTTTCCTTCCACAAGCTCTCCTGGAGTCACTAACGCATACTAGTTGGAGAGGTCTCTCCTTCCTGGCCAGTCCTTCCAAGCAGCCGCCATTACAATGGTCTCCTTAGCAGTGACATAAGGCGTAGGGCGCAAGGACCCTCTGATCAGAAATCCGAATTCTTGGAAGTTTCATCAGAACAGAGAGGGCACGCCCATAACGGGGGCCTGTTGGAGGGTTGTGGGCATTTTACGGATAACCACACTTGCACCATTTCAGCCTCTTACCCTGGCCATATCCCTTGCAGCTACCTGGAGGTATTTAAATAAAAAGATACTCAGAGTACAGACCAAAGAGTCTCAAACTGGCACTGAACTGTGTCACAGCCCTGGGAAAAATCTGCTGCATGGTGAGCTGCAAACATGCTCACGCCCTGCTTTGCTCGAGCTTAGTAGCTATGCAACTATGTCTGTTCTCACTCCCGCTGCAACAGCTGGGCTTCCCCGAGCCAGGCCGTTGCTGGCCGAGCATCAGCACTGGGGGCAAAGGCCATGCAGCGCATGTCCCGTTCGGGGCGGCCGTGAAAGAAAGCTGCAGAACCAATGAGGCTTCCAAAGCACAGCGCAGGCTGGGAGAAAGTTTGCGTGAGACACGGCTCTGCCAGGCCTCTGCCAGAGCTATTTCTCAAAAGCCTTGCTTGCTGGGTTACTCTTATGGACTCCCCACTGAGGAAGGAAAGGCTCCGCATCACTGCCAGCGTTGGATGGAGGCTGCACTCCGGCAGGGCCTTCCATATGGCACTGACGCAGCTTTTGGGCTTAGAGAGACATGAGCCTTCGTACACCACCACCCAGTTCCGAAGGTTCTCACCGCCCTAGCCTGGGCCTGCCCACGGGACCCGTCTCCTCCTGCCCCACGGGCCGTTCCAAGCACCAGGCAGGCTGGTATTCAGGGAGAAGACTTGGGGGCCCTCGACACGACACAACCAAGCAGCTGGCTGGAGGTGGAGCCCAGGCAATAGCCGTCACCAACGGGGCTGAACTTTGACCGGTAGTCCATTACAAGAGAGAGGAAGCCATCCACGCTCCTGTGGAGAGCGAGACACGTGAGGGCCAGACAAAGTGTGGTTCTCTCCACGGCCAGCTGAAGGGAGGGGAACCGCGCAGCAGCAAACCGTACTAACGAGTCCACCGTGTGCCGGGGAGGGGGGGGGGAATTACCACGTGTGCTGTGCTAATTGCCATCATCAGTGCCTCCCCGGGTCCATTTGCAAACAAGCATGAAGCCACTAAAGTACAGCAGGACTTCAGGCAGCCGCTAATGAGGAAATGGAGCAAATTAACTAATTAGAAGAGAGACAGTCAAATGAGTAACGTCAGGCAGATGATGCATTCCCCGGTGATAAACAGTCGGTGGCAGAGAGGCCTTCTCCTGGCAGGCGGGCCGTGCTCTCAGAACCGGCCTCCCCTCCCGCTGCGGTGAGTTAACACGGCCAAAGTGTCACCAAAACGACAGTGTTTTCTTTTCATTACTTCTGTGCCAACCAACTACACCAGATAAGCTCTTCCTGGGACACGTGGGGCGCCACGATGCAGCCAGCACAGCAAGCTCCCTTCCTGCCAGGTCTCCCACCTGGGCCGAAGAGACCATCTCTACAGACGGCTGGGTCTCCGTGGCTCAGCCAGGGCGCCTCTGCTTGCACAGGCAGGTCAATGCTGGGTTTTGACGGGAATTCACTTCACATTGGACTGAAGAGCTGTTGGGGGGCTGCCTGGGGCAGCCTGGACACCTAGGGTACAAATCTGGCCATCTGAGTCTTTGGGGCTGCCCGAGTTTCAGTGACTGTGCTTAGCTTCTTCATCTCCCTCCCCCCGTGCAGCAGCTGGCTGGAGGAGCGCAGAGGGGAAGGAGCAGCGATCTGAGCTGCGAACACAAAGCTGGCGGCGGCTGGTTGCACAGGGATAAGCACATTGTGACCTGGCGGCTCTTACCTGCATTGGCCTGGAGAACATGCTGGTCAGCACTTCTTTCCTGGCCTCCGCGTAGCCGTCTGCACCAAACACTTCATTCAGGCTTTTCTGGGAGGAGAGAAGGCGGGGGGGGAGGGGGGGGACAAACGGATGAGAGGCTGTAGGGGAGAACCGACAAGTCCTGCTCTTTGCTGCTCTCTTCCTGCTCCTGGATCTCAGAAAGTGCAGCCACTTTACAACAAAAATCTCTCTTCCCTGCTCACGGCCATCGCTTAGGAGCTTGACACTGAAACCTCATGAAATATTTCCCCTCCACACCCACAGCCTGGCTTCTAACAGCAGGGCCTTCCCGGCCCCGGCAGCCAACCTGGTGCTCTCAGCCTGTTCAGCGAAGGCAGGGCAGCTTGAAATCACGAGGCTGCAGACAGGTTTTATATATTGCAGTCACTTAGGATGCTGCTCACATCCTCCCTCCAAAGGCAGCAGCCATGGGGGGCAGAGGAACCAAGGGACTAATCTCTAACCGTGTGGAGGGAAAGACTTTTAACCTCTCCCATCAAACCCTTGAGACATCAGCACCCTCCCCAGCAGCAAAGTGTACTGCCCTGCCCCATCTCAGTGCACCAGCAGAGGTCTGAGGGGTGCACCCGTCTGAAGGGGCCACCGTCCTAGGCCAGTGACAAGTGGCGCTGCCTCGCCCTCTTGGGAAAGGTCCCGTATGCCCACAGCCTGGCCGAAGGGCACCGTGCCAGGCCCAGAGGGGGCGCAGGCCACACCTAGCGGAACAGCACGAGGGAGGCGGACCACAGACTGCTTTAACAGGATCACTGGCTTTCTAGGGGCAGTGAAAAGAAAATACTGGAGTCCATGCTTCGCTCTCCAGCAGAGGTTACGCGTCATGGCCTGGACTACAGAGTGCGCTCATCTGTGGAACTGTCTGATCCCCGGCCTTGCAGATGCCGGGCAGTGATTGCCCAGCTTTGGTCTCCGGACCCACCCCTGAAACTTCCTCTTTCTCTGCAGAAACTGCTGGTGAGAACAGAGTGAGTCAGCTGCCTGACCACCCAAAATGCAGCACAGCCCCGTCACAGACCTCTCTGCTGCCCCGGCTTTCCCTTCCCCTCCCCGCAGATCATGCGGGTTTACAGGCCCTGCAGGGTGTCATGCCTACAAGCGGGGGCTTTGGTCCAGATGGAATCATTGCTACCCATCAGGACAGGACTGGGGCTCTGAGGGTTGCCGCCGTCCTAGGCGCCGACAGCGCACTCATTAGCATAGTACACAGGCAGCCAGCACAACTAAGCTTCAGGCAGAAGTCATTCCTAACAGCCCCCTCTCTTCTGCCTCCCTCCCTGCAGCCATTGCTCCTCCCCATCCCCCTACAGCTCCAGCACCGCACTTCCTCTGCCTTCCCGACAGTTGTGCAAAGGTCTTCTGTCTCCGAGGGGTTCCGAATGCAATGTGCACATGTCAGTTACACTGCAATGCCCCCAGTGGGAGAGCACCGATCACCAGCGACCCATTCCTGGGCGGAGCACCCCATAATCTTTAAGGTGTCTATCGGCCGGGCAGGGCTGGCCCCGCGTGGTACAGATGGGGAACTGGGGCACACAGAGATTGATGACTTGCCCAAGGCAACCCAGGAAGTCTGTGGCAAATTGGGAAGTAACCCCGTCTCCTATGTCCCTGCTTAGAGTCCTAACCATTGGGCCACCCTCCCTATTACACCTGCTGCAAAGGACGTGACTTAGCTGAGATCAGACTGATGCAGGCTGTGGAAGTCAGGAGGCAGGACTGCCATTTCCCTGCTCTAACCACTACATCACACTCCTGGAGGAAGGGGGGTCGCACACATTGGCTGGCACCGCCTGCCGGTTACATGTAGAACCCGACCTGCTCTGTGCGGCCACAGCACGACTAGAGGTTACTCTCTGACAAGTGAGATGTTCAGCTGCAGCAGGGGAGACCGAGCCCAGAGGGGACATGAAGCCCTGGCAAACCCTGGGTCTACGCTAATGGAGAGGGAGGCAGGGTGTGAGGCATCGGACGGTGCCTGCCAGGATCCCCCCCACTCCCCACCTCTTTTCCACAAGCCTTATCGGGTAACACTCTAGACTGAACGCATTTCTCTCCTCTGCCTTGCCAGTAAATGTTTGCGCAGCCTGGCCAGCAGCCCGGCTCAGTTCTGGCTCACACCGGGTCCGGGACCTACCCCTGCTGCGGCTCTGCATTTGAAGTGTATTAGGAGCCGGGTGGGCAGGCAGCCCAGATCAGTTCTGCTTCGTGCAGGGTCCGGGAGCTCAGACCTGCCCCTCCAGACAGGGGCTGCTGCCACCCCGCACTGCTGCCTCTTCAGCAGAGGCAGCAGCACAAGGCGACAGGCAGCCGGTCTGCGAGGGGAGCTGGGTTTTAAATTGGCTCCCCTCGCGGATCAGCTCCCGCCTGGCACCCCGCACTGCTGCCGGCCCTGCCCCCAGGGACTATAGACTAGTCGACTAACCAATAAGAATTCATGAGGTTACTCAATTATTCAGTTCACTGATATTTAACATCCCAACTTCTGGCCAGCCACTAACTCTCTATGGGTATGTCTACACTAGTCCCCTAGTTCGAACTAGGGAGGCTAATGTAGGCATTCGAACTTGCAAATGAAGCCCGGGATTTAAATATCCCGGGCTTCATTTGCATGTTCCCGGGTGGGCGCCATTTTTAAATCCCCCTCGTCCGAACTAACTGCCCGCGGCTACACGCGGCAGTTAAAAGTTAATTCGAACTAAGTCCTTAGATCGAATTAACTGTTACATCTCATTCCACGAGGTGTAACAGTTAATTCGATCTAAGGACTTAGTTCAAATTAACTTTTAACTGCCGCGTGTAGCCGCGGGCAGTTAGTTCGGACGAGGGGGATTTAAAAATGGCGCCCGCCCGGGAACATGCAAATGAAGCCCGGGATATTTAAATCCCGGGCTTCATTTGCAAGTTCAAATGCCTACATTAGCCTCCCTAGTTCGAACTAGGGGACTAGTGTAGACGTACCCTATGTGCTCACAAGCAGCTCTGGGCCGGGACCTGCCCAGCCGTCCAACGGGGAGACCCTCACTTTCCGGACAAGGGGCTGCGGGGCTTGACCAGCTACCGAGTGGGCTGTGATGTGGAGATGGGAAGGGCTGGGTAGTTTTTAGGATGGTCTTTTCCGACCCCCGCCATTTGGTTTGAGACAGGAGGGCATCACCAGCCTTTTCTGAGTGGCTGGCTCTAGTGCCAGGGTGGGGAACCTCAGGCCTGGCCCCCAGCTTGCATGGATCCGGCCTCCGAGGCTCAGGGCCCCCCCAGCACGGGGGAGCCTGCACTGGCGCTCCAGCCCCCCTGCTGCCCCACCACAGGGCTGGAGCACAGACAATCTACTAGGCTGGGCCCCCCAGGCTCTGGTGTGGGAGGGGAATGCGGGGGGTGTCTTCCTCCTTCTCAGCCGGGGGCCACAATGAGGGTCTTTTTGCTTCTCGCTTCTGTGCGGCCCCTGACTGATTTCTCTGTGGGTCGGTGGCCCCCACCCCAAACAAATCCCTCACCCCTGCTGTAGGGGACATCATAAGGAGCACAGAGATCTCAGAGACCTGCCCAGTGGTGGGCAACCTGTGTCCCGAGGGTTGCCTGTGGCCCTTTGGATTCTGTGGGTGGCCCACGAGACATTCTGTTTCCCGCTGCCACGCACAGGCTCATCAGATTCTGCTGGTTTGTGTCGGTGGAGTATTTTCCCTACTGGTATTACAAAAGCGACACTCGCTTCAAGCCAGGGCACATGAGTGGGGTACCTGCTGGTTGCACACAGCACTGAGAGCCGGGCACTCCCTCTGCATCCCAAGGGCTGCTGCGGGCCAGTCGGCACCCCCTGCAAATTCTAGGCAGGCAGGCGCACTTAGCAGAAGCACCTCTCCCAGGAGGCCCTCTTGGTTACAACAATCTGAGCGGACAGAGGCCACTCACTAGCCTAGGCTGCCCCTCATTGGACCTGCCCCAGGCTGAAGATGGGCGGGGGGGTTGGGTTGGGTCGAAGGAATGCCTGTGCACCTGGAAAGGAACGCGCATGGCAATGCACGCCCTGTTCGCTATGCCCAGCGCATGCCTACAAAGGCGTCCCTCTTCTCCAGGCTCCCTTGCACGCTCCCTCGGCCAGTTCCACGCAGAGCCCCTCCTCCACTTTCGTGGCTGTCAGCCAGCTGCAGCACTGCGCAGAAGCCAGGGCAGAGCACCCAGGGATTGGGGAGCGGGGAGCATTCCACAATGGCTGGGGGAGACAGCCTCAGGCACCCCAGGGGGGCTTCACCCCGGAGCTGCTCTCCCTCAGTGCAGGCCCCGGCTGTGGTCTCCACTCACATGCAGGGCCCCGGCACTGCTGAAATCTATCGCCAGTCCCATCTGGTCACAGAACTCCACGAGGTCGTTCAGCATCTTGGTCTGCGGCGGCGGGTGGCGGCGCAGCAAAGCCAGCTGTGGGAAGGAGCGGTAGATCTGGTGGGCGACGGCCATGTTCGCCAGCAGCATGAATTCTTCCACCAGCCTGCAGCAGGAAGAAGAGGCATCCTGAGCGTTAAAGCAGGAGAAGCCCGAGGGCACGAAGCGCCAACCTTTGTCAACGGGCATCCCAGCTCGTACTCAGCGCCGGGAGCTAGTGTGGCAGGGGAGCAGTGAGTAGCAGCGGCTAACGAGGATGATTAGGACTGAGACACCAGCAAACCTCCCCAAATCCTCTCTCCAGCTAAGGTGCCTGCTGTGGACTCAAAAGGGGCCATCCAAGTGGGGCAGAAGCCCGCAATAACCCGACCACTCAAATCCTGCTACAGGCCATTGTACCTCCTGAAACATTTGACAAGATGAGCAAAGGCAGTGGGAGTGACAGCAGGGAAGACAGATAGCTGTCGCTCTGAGCCAGAGGAAACACATGTCAGTCTCCCACCACGAGAACCACGTGTGGTCGGCACGGCTACAGGAGTCTCAGGCGAATTCCCACACTACGACTCTGCCCTGCACAAGCACCGAGGACATGGCTGGACAGGCAGGCAGATGGCAAAGAAAGCAAAGCAGTGTTTCCAAGTGCGGGGCTGCATGGACGCTAAAGACAGCTCTGGGGCGAGTTGTGTCTGTTAGCTGGGATGCTCACGGAGACCAGCCTAAGCCAGCCTCTTACTCCTCCTGAAAACACGGCCACGGGGACACACTGCAAGCCACAGCGCTAATGATGATTCTAACGGCGTCACGGGTTCCGCGCTCCTTGCTGCAGCGCTGGGTCACAGGAGATGTACTTATCCGGGCTTGGAAAAACAGCGAAATGTGTTTAATTGGGCTTCCCACCCTTTGCTCCACATATTCCAAAGTTAGATTACCTGCCAAAACCCATCCTAGAGCTGTAAAAGCGACATCGCCCTCACAGCCTGGCATATGCATATGGCCACCACAATTATGCTGGCAACGGAGCGTGGTTCGTGCATGCCAAGTGGCCACAGCGGAGCAAGCTGGCGACGTCCTTTGTGATGGAGCCTAAATGCCTTTGTGGCAGAGTCCCAGGGCTAGGCACAAGACTTTGCTGTACTAAGCAACTAGTCGACTACCCGATAAGCAACTAGTCGCTTACCCCTGCCGCCCCCCCACTGCCTCTATCAGGGGGCATCTACGCTGCACCGTAGCTTGAAATAAGAGATGCCATTTCAGCTATGCAAACTGTGCATCTTATTTCGAAATAGCTTATTTCGTAATTTGGCGCTGACTACACCGGGCCAAATTTCGAAATAACCTGCTATTCCAAAACGCCCCTTACTCCTCGTGGAATGAGGTTTACAGGGATGTCGGAATAGCGAGCCCGTTGTATTTCGAAGGAACAGGCTTGCTGTGAAGACGTGGGATAGCTATTTCGGGATACTCCAGTTTCCAGAAATAGTGCTGCAGTGTGGATGTAGCCTCAGAGAGAGGCAGCTTGCGGGGTGGGGGGAGAGGAGCTGGTGCTGGGGTGGGGGGGAGCCATCTTAAAAGCCGGTTCCCCCCACCACTGTCCCTGCAGGGGGGCAGGGGAGGCAGAGGCGCAGTGGGGAAATGGCCTTGTGCCGGTCCTTTGAAATGTACAAGGGCTCTGGGTGGCTCTTGGACATTTCAATGGGAGAGGCGCAGCACTTGGGACCCCGTGCGAGCAGGGGCTGCTTTGGCCCCCCTTGTGTGGGTTCCCCACTGTGCCTCTGCCTCTGAAATGTACAAGGGCCGCAGGCTGCTCTTGTACATTTCAAAGGCAGAGGCGCAGCGGGATTGCGAGTGCCCCCTTATCGACTAATTGAGTAGTCAATGGAAATTCCATCAACTACTCGATTAGTTGATTAATCAAAATTTGACATCCCTATGTGACTTTGAAAATGATAATGGAGACCACTGGGACGTTTTCCTGTGGCTACCGAGGCTAGCGAGCACTGCGGGCACCAACACTACACCGTATTCCCGGAGTATACGGCAATAGCAATCCAGGCACGGCCGACTGCACTTGCGCAGCACCCAAAAGAGAAAGGCATTAATTAAAACCAAACCCTGAGGAGGAATAAGCAAGTAATGGTGGTAATCAGCAGTGAAAACGCTCATCTGGAACGGCTCCCAACTCCTACCAGGACCAGCGCCGTGGCCTCTCCTTCGGGATTGTGGAGTTAACAGGCTGCCATCCTGACTACCGCACACGCAGGCCGCAGAAGGGGCACTATTCCCAAAGGGCTGACAGCTTCCCTAGGGAGCCAGGTTTGAAAAGGAAGCTGGGGGTAAACAGGGAAAACCAGGAAACGACTAGCACCGTAGGCAGCAAATGCTAATGCTGAGCCAGCTGGGGTTTTATTTTAGGTGATCAAGTTTACCCGCAAGCTCTGGCAGAAGCGACAAGTCCTACAGTGGTCACCAGAGAGCGGAGGCTGGGTTCAGTGACTACATGCTCATGACAATAGATTTCAGAGAGGAAAACGGTCACATTGGAGATGGCTAAAGCTGCTTTGGCACAGTTCAACCAGCAGATGGCAACATTGGTCCCCTTACGGCAGCTGGTAGCTGCTGGCCATCTGACAGACTAAGCAGTGCGATGTAGGTGACCGGTTCGACTTTCCATTCACGGTGTAAAACAGGCGTTTCTAAAGGGCAAACCAAACCAAAGAGGGATGGCAGGGTTCAGATCACTCACCAGCGAAAGGGAAACCTCGCTGGCTTCTGTCGGAGCCAAAAAAAACCTCTGTGCAAGATAAAATAACCACCTAGAGTCAACATGCCTGGTCTTCACACTTGGAAACAGAAATTAATTCCCGGCAGCATGGTACATGTACAAGGCCAAGCATTGTTATCAGGGCTCGCATTTCTACAGCAAACGTATACTGCATGTGGCGGTAGAAAAGGTCATTACAATGCCTAACCCGCTTCACCGAACCAGTCTGGCAAGCGCCGAGGCCAGTAAAACATATCGTGCCAGATTCTTTACTTTCCTCCGGTGCGTATCACCTGGCAAAAGAGAGCCCGAGATTTATAGAAGCAGGCAGAGCCCCACAAACGTATGGGCAGCTGTCACTGGGACACGGGTGCTGCTGTACCACATCAGGCTAATGGCCCCTCTGCTCCAGGAGCCTCTAACGGTGTTCAATAGCAGGGATTCAGAACCAGGCACAGAACTTTCCTAGAACATGCCCAAGGGGGAAATCTCTGCCTAGTCACAGGCAGATAGCAGGGCTTTATGTCCTCAGGCATAAATTACAGCCCTTGGACTTAACCAAAGTCATGTGAATGCAGACTGTATTTTTATTGTTCACAGAGTGTTTAACTCGTACCTTAGTTCTTACCTCAGGCTGCAAATCTTTCCGGTTCCTTATGCTTTCTATTGTTTTCAAAAATTTTTTTTTTGGTCTATTCATTTTACTGGGTGTTCCTTTGTTCTCATGAGTATGAGCAACTGAACACGTCTGACACCTGGCCTCAATGCCATGGGCTCATTTCTATGCCTTTGTCATGCCCCCTTTGATTTGCCTTCTCTGTCAACCAAAACAAATGTCACAGAACACTTCCTTATCTCTGCAAGTGCACTTCAATCTGGATTTGCAAGACCCCACTCTGAGGGCCCATCTCTACAGCAACCCTGCCGGACCGGCTACTCTCGTCCCAAGTTTACCAAGGAGAGATGCCAAATAACAGGTGGTTTTGGGGATATGGCTAGGAAAGGACTTCAGAGGAGACCAAGCCCTCCCAACTGCTTTCATCTGTGACACGGCTGGATATGAACCCAGCTTTCCAGAGGGGAAAGGCCGGTGGATTAACTCACCATGCTTAAAGCCCCTGGTTAGATGCTTTAGAAGAGATGCTAACTAGCTAAAACTGAGGCACCACAGAACAGTTCCCTAACAAAGACCCCAGCCTTTCCCAAAGGGGAGGTGTAACCAAACATGGAAGAACATTCAAGCAAGGCTGGGAGACGCGGCAGAAGCGTTCCCTTTTTGGGCTGTATCTTATTGGCCAACTCTGACAGTGCTATACAAGTATATTTGTTTCTTCTCAACATGTGATCCGAGGGTCTTTGAGAGCCGATACCTTAACACCAGCAGCCCAGAACACACACGCAACCTTCCAAGAGACAGGTACGCTCACACAAAAGAGAGAACTGGCTTTGGCAAGGAGAAGCAATTGGGTTTCTGGTGTCCAAAGAGACGTTAACACAATCAAGAGAAAATGTTACAGAAAGTGCCTTGACCATATCCTATTCGAATGGCAGTTTCTAGCCTTCCCCGCCCGGTTGGGTCAGTTTCTATTGGCCCGGATCACTGTTCTGCTGGTGTAGATAACCTGTAAAGGTTTGGAAATCAATGGGAAAAAACTCCCATAGGCATTGACAGTTTGTCCTTGGCTGCCGGGACAGAGAGAAACACCCCCCGCACCATATAGGTAGGGCTGAAAGAGTCAGCCTGCCCAGTATTAACCCCCCTACCCACCATGTGACTTTCACAACCATTTTCCTTTTAAGCCTACCTGTCAGCATGGAGATACTGACTTGCTTTTTTCAGCTGCAGCCAGCCAGACAGAAAGAGCCATTTGGGCTCTCCAAGTGTGAGAGAGGAATTAACACTGAGATGCTGCAGCAACGCTCCTGTTTTAAACTTCAGACTTGCCAGGAATTTAGTCTCCCAGGAGAACGGGCCCTGAGTGCCCATTTCCAGAGGGAGGCGCTCCCTATGGGCAGCAGCTCTCCAGAGGGAAAGGTGAAGCCTGAGAAATTGCTGCCTGGAGGGAGGGCCTGACAAACTCTGAGGGAATGAGTCGGGATTTCAAACGAAATCCTCTTTCCCCTTCTGTTTGGGAGCTCACCCACTTGGGCAGAGGAGCCAGGTCTGTGGTCAGAGCCTGCAGGGCCCGCAGCTGGCTTGAAGATGCTAACACACGGGGCCCCACTGCATTTATAAAGGGCGCCAAAGCGTTTTCCTCTGTGGGCTCTTAGAAGGGACGGAGATTTTGTGTGAATGTTTAGGAATCTGGGTTCACCTTTAAGGGGCAATGCATGGGCAGTTATCCAGCATGTCTGGTTAGTTAAAAGACCCCAAGAAGTGAGGGTCTGTCAGCACAGGCTGCCCCCCCGGCCCAGTCATGACCCCCGGCTGCCATGAGAGTCTAGGGCTGCAGAGCTGCAAACCAGGAAAGCTCCCAGGCCCCAAAGGTCTAGGGGGCCCTTTGGAACGGAGCTGCCACAGGCTGTAACTCCAGCTAACGTTTTCATTTTGAGAGCGCAGGGCTTGCAGTCAGCAAATGCTACTTTGTGGTTCGGAAAAAAGAAATGGATCATCAGGCAGGCTGGAGCTGAAGTTTGGCTGGCAGCGTGTGGAGGCCAGCACCGAAGCCTGGCTCTGTCATTACCGGGAGCAGAGCACTGAAACTGCTAACTGTCGGCAGGTCAAACGACAAGAGGGATTTTTTTTTTTCTTAACACAGCCTCAGTTGGAGTTTGGCTGGGTACCTCTGGCAGGCTGGAGCGAAAAGAAAAATATTTCATGGCTAAAAAAATGGAGACAGAGAGACTAGTCCATTTGAACGTGGACTGAATGAATCCCATGGGAAACGCGCGCCAACGCCATCGCTAGTTTCCTCTGGAGCAGCCGAGCTATCCTTGGCTCCCGCTGCACAAAATCCCATAAACAATCGGAGCTGAACTTTTGCCCTTTGTGCACTCGGGCGAGATTTCCACACCCACCCTGCCCCGAGAGGTGGGGACAGAGCAGGTGTCTGCCCTGGCCACAAGCTTCACTGAGAACAGCAGCCCCGCTCTTTCGCCCGCCGCACAAAGAGGTTTCTGAGAGAGAGAGGGGACAGTCATGTAGAAGCACCTTTCGCATGCCCTTTGGCCTGCAAACTCAGGTTGTTCACTGGGTCTGGGCTGGATGCAGGATTTACAGCATGAAACACCATGGCCTGCAGTATGCAGATTGTCAGACAAAGGGTAAAAACTGTAGTCAATGGGACTTAAGGCTCCTGTGTCACTTATGACCTTGGAGATTAGGAGCTCTGGGAAGTGTTAGCCTAGACGATGATAATAGTTCCTTCTGGCCTTAAAATACATGAAATACATAAAATATTGGGTTTGCATCCCAACTTTCAGCACAGTACAGCCCAGAGTGTGGGTTCAGGTTGCTCTTGGCATGGCAGGGCTGCTATCCAACCACCTTCTGATCTCTGAATCTCTCCTCTTTGCGGCTAGCTCCCAAATGGTATTAATAAAGCAAAGGTCACTGCACTTACAATGCAGTAAGGGCAGGCACAAGCCAACCAGGTCACAGCAACACCATATTCAAATGTAACTGTCCCGGGTACCCTAGGCTGGGGCTTACAAGACAGCATATAAACTCAATCAGCGTCTCTCAGCTTTTCCAGATGACTGTCCCCTTTCAGGAGTCTGATTTGTCTTGTGCACCCCAAGTTCCATCTCACTTAAAAACAACTTGCGTCCACAATCAGACATACAAATTGTCACAGTGCTATTGCTGACAAATGGCTGGCTCCCTCATTTTTTACCATGTCAATATCAATATACCCACTGGACTATAAACATGGTACTTACATTTCAGTGTATGGTATATAGAGCAATATGAACAAGTTATTGTCTGTGGGAGATTTACTTTGTACTGACTTCCTTGGTGCTTTTTATGTAGCCTGTCGTAAAGCTGGGCAAATCTCTCGATGAGTTGATGTAACCCCTGGAAGACCTATTTGTACCCCCAGGGATATACATACAAAAGCTTATTTGTCTGTTAGTCTAGTTCTCTCAGTCTTCTTAGAGGAGAGGTGACCAAATAGGTATATTCCTAAAGTTAGATATCCACCCTGTTGATCTAGGGCCACAAAGAGCCAATCCCATGTGTGGGTCCATCTTTTTTACTGGGGTGGGCAATAATTATTAATGGGGGGGCCACTTCAAGATTTTGGTAAGTTGTCAAGGGCTGCACTTGGTGGAGGAAGTGCGGGGTCTGGGATGGTGGGTGGGATGTAGAAGGAAGCTTGGGATAGAGGACTGGGAGTGCAGGGTCTGAGAGAGAGTTTGGATGAAGGAGGGGGTTATGATCTGGGGCAAAGTTAGGAGTATAGGTGCAGGAGAGGATTCTGGTCTGGGGGAGGGTGCAGGAGGGGGTGCAGGGTCAGGGAGGGAGTTGTGACCTGGAGGAGGCGGGGAGAGGGGATACAGAGGGTTTGGGTGATGGCCTGGGGCAGGTAGTTGGAGGGGAGAGGCAGGCTCTGGCTGGGAGGCACTTACCTAGGCGGCTCCCAGCCAGCAGCTCTGCAGAAACCTGACCCTCCCTGCCTGTGTGCTGGGCGGGCTGCTCCATGTGGCTCTGCTCCAGCACAGGGAGGGAGGGAAGGAAGGAGGGGGAAGTGAGGCAGCTTCATTCACTGCCCTTGTCTTCAGCAACATTTCTCATCTCCTATTGTCCAGAAACTGGCCAATGGGAGCTGAGGGATTTTGCTAGGGGGTGGGGACAGTGTGCAAAGCTTTCCCCTCTCTGCCCAGACTGCACAGCAATCAGCAGCTTGCTCTTTAAAGCGGCTGCAGCTGCTCTGTAGGAAGGGTGCCAACGAGGCGGCTGCAGGCCAGATCCGGCCCATTAGCTGCCTCTTGCCCAGCCCTGTTCTTTACCCTTTGACAGCTCTTGGCTAGCTTGTCATACCAATAAAGTCTCATCAAAACGAACCAAGTCCATCAGGGTCTCACTTCATTTGAGACCTGGGGCCAGTCTAAGATGTATGGCCCCATAGCCAATGCTTACCTGTTCCTCTGGGTAAACTATCAGCGCTGAAAGCATCCTCACAATTTCATTATTTTGAGCAGGATAAAACCCCAGGCACAGCATTAGACAGCGTCTCCCACGGAGCCAAATATGAGCAAGTTATTCTTGCAAAGCTTACCAGCTTTACTTGGCCTTGTGGCTGGGGAGCCTTGTTGCAAATCCTATTAATTGGTTTCCATTCCACCTCCAATCCAGCCCCACCCTTCCACTTTTGATGGGAAAGGCAGCCTTTAGCTGCCTCAGTTCCTTACCAGTCTTTAATATACCCCGAGACGGACTTGCTGTCTTGTTCCTTAATATTGCAAAAAGCACGTATCTTTCCATGCTTCCCTACCTAGCTGTTCACCTCTGCTCAGGGCCGCTGAGAGGTGGGGGAGGGAGGGAGTAGTTGCCCCAGGACCTGGCAATTTAAAAGGGTTTGGGGCTCTGGGCCCTTTAAATCACCGCTGGAGACCCGCACAACACAGTCCAGGCAGCACTGGGAGCTGGCTGGGGAAGGCGCAGTGCATTCTGGGCAGTGCTGAGGGCTGGCAGCTCCTAGCCCCCCACCTTCCCCCATGCCCAGGGGCCAGAGCAGTCTGTCGCCAGCCCGGCCTCTGCCCCACGTTTTTAACTTGCACTTGTGTTTCTGCTCCACACATCACTGTTTTATAACCGCCTTCAAACGTGACAATGGTAGAGTGGGCCAGAAGGACTAATACGGGGTCAGAGTTTGGACAGGAGCCATAACACAACACGAAAACTGAGCACTAAGTCACAAGAGAACGCTCTGTCTTGACATTTAGCACTGCCTTCCTTCTTGGCTAGAACTACACAGGGTCTGGACATTAAACCTCAACTGCTCGCCTGGCAGTCTGAGCGTCTGTGCTCCCTCACCCAGGGACACTCCAGCATCGCTAGAACTCCCTGTTCTTGCATGCTAGTGGATACGCAGAGATCTAAGTAGTAAGCTTCATGGGAAGAGCGATGCTTTTGTACCTGTCTGAAAGGGCCTGGGGGCACTACAGCACATGAACCGCTGCTATCCCTAGCCCCCTCACAGTCTTATTGAAGTGCGATCGATTACCAAGCAATGGTCACAAGCTGCCCTGGGGAACCACAACCACCAAGTTCTGCTGCACTGGGATTCCTTTGCTGTTGTCAATAGGAAGTTACCTTTCTAGCATGTTGTTTAAACAATGCCCAATGTTATACAGGGACTAGGCTTCCGACGGAAGGTAGCAGCAGCACCATTCACTCCTAGCATCCAAAGATCAAGGAGGGGGCAGAATTCGTTACCTGAAAAGTGCAGGACTCTGAAGCAGGACTTCATTGTAGCTTATCTGGGACGCTTGCTCGAGAGCCATGGTGTCCAACACACTAGCCGCATGCGGCTATTTGGCCGGTTGAGTGTAGTTCGCTATAGTGGCTAGCCTGTAGTACTTCAGAACTGGTTGGCCACTATGGCTTTAGAGAGTCAAGTCCAACAGATCTACTCTAGCGGCCTAGGTACAGTATGGTGGGGTTTTTTTTAAACCAAGTAAGTTTGCTTTTGCTTACTGTTCTTTCATGAAGTGAATGCACTATGGAGGTTTCAATAAAAGCTCCTCTAAAAGCAACAGTAGCTAATTCCAAGTCTCCCCACAGCATGGCCAATGGCAGAATCATGCTCTTTGGCTAGTAGCAGGTAAAAGGCTTGCAATGGGCTTAATCCTTATTCAGTCCAGTGCTCTGGAACAAGGGCGCACTGTGTCTTAGCAGAGAATGCTTTGCCCATCAGCCGCCAGGTGCACCTTCAGATCCACAGCCCAGAATTTCATTCCTGGCTGAACAGTTATGAAAATCCCCGACTATTCAGAGGTTGGATTTTAACGTTATAGATGAGCCTTATATAGAACCTGCAGTGTTGGTGTGGCACTGTCTTTGCCAAAGCATGTACTTTTTTTTTTAAAGAAAAAAAAACCCCAAAAAACCCAGGAATCCTGGAGGTGGCTGGCTTGATGAAAGTAATTTGTGTTATTTTCCTAGCCAGCAGTACTGTTGAACAAAGCCGAGCCGAATAATGGAATTAGTCCACTTTCTGAGATTGCTCAATTAGCTCTGGGTTAAAACTGTTAACGTTGAAACTTGATGAGAATAGCAGCTCCAAGGTACTTTCAGATTCAGGTCTTACAAAGCCAGGATGGCGTCTCTCTAATGAACTCTCTTGCTCGGGCATACTGCCCTGTTTATTAGCGAGAGCGTGTCCCGTCAAAGCTGACTAGAATATGAATGCGTGGACGACTTCTCTGAATATGATTATCATTTACTGGCCGCTCTCAGACCTCCAGGCTGGAAATGCCACTATCCCATTTTCCCACTTCAACCAAATTAAGTGTAGTACAGTGGAAAGCCATTTAAGTCCTCGGTACTAAAGCCAGGCTATTGGAAGCATTCAGGATGATTAGCAATTAATTGCTTAAAGCTTAATGTGCTTGGGATTCAGACTTCTGAAAACCCTTAATCAGAAGGGACTTGGCTGTTATTGACATCCCTGCCCATTGTATCACAGGGCTGGCTGAGTTTGGGGCTAGGATATTAATATCGAAGAGCACTACAGCTAAAAAAGAACCACAGGGGCATGACAGCCCCTCTGAGCTTTGCAACAGGAATGGCAGCATGCAGCACATGGGAGATAGTTCTACCAGACTGCCCCCGTCCCCCACACCGTCATATTTAACAAGGAGCTGAAAGCAGTGAAACTATTGGTCCCATCATCACATGTGCCACCCTGGACCCAGCAGAAGGCAAGCTAATCACAACCAGAGAGTACAACCATGTGGGACTCGTCTCTGCAGGTTGGGCCCCTTTCTTAAAGATTAGCATGAGTGAAATCTGCACCCTCTTGTGGAAATTCCCTGCAACCGTGAGACTGTTAAGCAAGACGCCCATGGGAAGCTCGGCTGGGCCAAGTATGGCCACTCCTGCTCGGCTGGGATCCACAGCTCGAGGCCTAGCACAGACCCCATGCATTAAGCACCACGCTGAAATACATTTTCTCGGTGCGCACTTGTCAGTTCTCTGTGCAGAGACGGGGGATGTGCACATTTGGAAATACGCCCTTTGTTCTCAGCTTCAGGGCTCACCGGCGCATTCTCCAAAAAGCTCCCGCAATCTTCTTTGAGTGTCCTGTACCTGAGTCATGCAGCTGAACAGCTGAGACGTCCGGGGGGAGCTCCCTGTCAGTACAAAGAACAAGGACAACTTTCCCTCTTTCTCCCTATGTCTATTACAGGTGAAGTGGAACCCTAAAAGGGCCATTAACTCAGTGTCCCCAGCATCTTCCAGCATGTAGCCTCTGTTCTCTCTTTGTTCACCCTTCCACGGCCTACAGATGGTGCAATGGCTCAGGGCAGCTGCAGGCTTTCAGCGTGCTTGTGGTCCAGGATTTCCTAGCATCTCTCGGCGTCCCAGCAGACGCACGCCAGCGTTTTTAAAGGCACTATCAGTTTTGTTTTTTTAAACGCATGCCAAACTCTTCTTTGTATTTTTCCCAAGTGGTTTTACACATGGTTTCAGATTATTGTGGGCAGCTACTGCAATGTGCTCTGCAGCACACCTTGGCTATTTTGTTTGGCACCCTAACGTAGCCCTTACAGAGATCTGCATCTGCTCTTGTTTGCCCTCCTAATAGTACAAGGAAGTTTCATCCCTTCGGAGGGAGTTATGAAAGGAAAAGCCAGGGACCGACTTTCCTTCCATAGGATCCCATGGCAAGAGGTGACTGCTGGCCGGCAGAACACAATGCTATACTGTATTCAACTACATCGTGCCCCTTCTAGGACCCTTCGCTCAGGGGATATTTACACTGCAAGGAAACATCCAGGGCTGGCCCATGTCAGCTGACTGGGGCTCTCAGGATCTAGCTGCAGGGCTGCAAAACTGCAGTGTAGATGTCCAGGTTTGGGCTAGCGCCTGGGCTCTGGGACACCACAGCCTGGCTGTCTGCATTCCAATATTATAACCCTGCAGCCCTAGCTGACACGGGCCAGCCGGGGTGTGTTACTGGAGCGTAAACATACTCAGAGGGAGCAGTCTGACCCGGCGGGTGCTGCAGGGATGCTCGAGAGAGTTTTCTATTGCGACAATATCAGAGGTTTGAATTAATTGAACACATGACCAGTGACTGTTATGGACATACCATTCCTGCCTCATCTGGAGTTCGGCCTCAGAGACAACGGAAGGGATTCCTGAAGAAACACTGAGCATTAGCTTGGCTCTTGACATGCCAGTCACACACCAGACCTCTTAGCAGGCCATGCTGCTTGCTTAATCTAAGAAGCAGGCCTGAAAGGTGCTTTTCCTTATGTTTGAAATTATGCAAGTGATTTATGGCTAAAAATAATAGCAAGTAAAGTCCAAGCCTGCGCCACACAGCAGCATGTGGTACGTGGCTGCCTACCAGAAATGCCAAGACCCGTTAGATAGAAGGAAAGGGCAGCATGATGGAAAGTTAAAAGATGCTTTCTGCCCATGTAATTAATTAGTCGGGTCTCTTTCACATCCCCTGCAGCCTTCAGCAAGGCAACGTTGAAGTGGAGGAATATTAACAATTCAGATAACACATTAATATTGACACGACACCGGCAAAATGCAAATGAAAGTCCATTAGGTAAACAGCTGATCTTAAGACATCAAGACAGAAATAACCTTCTGACATTTCCTAGCAGGAATATCCTGTGGAGTTACTATTCGTCGTTGCACTCTGCTAGAATGCCATAGTTCTTATAAGGGCGTGGACTCCAGGCCTTGTAGTAGCTCCTGAAAAGATGAGTGAAACTTGCATTTCCATTAAAGCGTTTGCCTGCTTGATATGGAAAGTGTCTTTCTGAAGCTGTGCCCTGCTCCAGAAAGACCAAAAGGGATTTTAACAGGTTTCCTTTGCAGGCAAAGTATGGAGATAAAATCTGAAGTTGACAGCTGGTAAATATCACTCTGCATTTAGGACCCTTTCAGAATCTGAGCCTTGTGTTAAAAATTAATCTGAAGTCTATTTCTTCCGTTGCATAAATATGTATCTCAAATGGATCTCAGAGATCTTCTAGCAAACAGAATATCTGGAAATTGGCCCTCTCTCAGACTGCCCATCCACCCATTTAGTTACCCTACTGTGGTTTTCCATCATCTATGTTCAGCGAAGCAGACTTGTGCACATTTTGCATAGATTTCTCCCTTTGTGTTAAATTTTGCCCTTTATGAGACTGGCATAAAAAGCGAGACAAACTGAAGGACAAGAGAAAATAAGAGGGAATGGATACAGCTGGGGGATGTATGCTCTGGGAGATGAGGAAGATTTATTCAAAGTGTTTGTCTTCCAATCAAATTACTCCTGGGACAGCAAGGGAAGGAAGAGCATACAACACCTGAGGAACTGAAGAGCTAGAACCATTAAGTGTTAAATAAATACAGTCCAAAAGACCAGCGTGTATGTTAAAGATGGAGAAAGGTCTGAAGAATCTGGCAGTTGAAGGCAGCAAAATCTGGAAAAGCCACACACACCCCGTTATGTTTAGCAGAGTGAAACCTAGGTGGAGAACCTTATGCATCTTGTCAAACTAAGGCCTGCTTCTGAATGCTGTGAAAGCTACTAGTGATGTGGTTGAGTGGGCATGAATTTTCAAGGGAGGAATGATCTTACAACCGGAAAGGAATTTTTGGATGACTGCTCTGACCCACTTATAGGTAGTGGATTTTGAAACTGTGTTCCATTTTTTTTTTTTAAATATAACTAAGTGACAAAACAGGGCAGCTGATTTCCTAACTGGAGACAGCATTTGAGACATTCTTGGAACAGGAAACCCGTTTACACGAAGGCGTGAAGAGCAATCTTCTGGCAAGGCGGCGCAGGATGGACCGAGGAAAAGGTGTGGAAAAAGAGCACTGAACTGCAGAGGGGTTCTGAGAATAACTGTGTGGGGAGCAGGATGGAAAGCATTCTAAGTCTGCTGACTTAGGGTGTCAATAACAGCACAGAGCCAGAAGGCGGAAGGACGTTTTGTCCACAAACTCAAAGGAGGGGCTGTTAACATTCTCAGCCCCAGACTGGAAGTTCCATTTCATCTAGGCACTTCTGATCAAAAGCCCGAGTCACTTGGATTCATGAAGAATGCCGAGCTTCGGAGACCAAAACTCGGACTTGGACAGCTCTGTAACAGAGACTGTTCCTGAAACCTTCCGGCTGGAGCTTTGAGGATGGAGCTCAAGGATAGGACCTAGAGCAGAGATCTGCACCCTATGGCTCTCGAGCCAAATATGGCCAAATATGGCTCAGCATGGAACCAAACGTGGCTCTTTGGTCATTCCCGAAATACCTGCAACTTTTTAAATTCAAACGAAAAATTCAAAATTTTAAAAACGCGCAACGACTCCTGTAGCTCAACTGTCTGCATGAACCGGGATGTGACCAGTTATGGTGTAAACATCAAAGAAATGTGCAGAAAGATGCAGCAGCAGAAGTCCCATTAAATAAAGCCCGTGAGTACAATGTTTCATTGATGCTATTATGAATCACCATGTCAATTATCCATAATATTAAGTTGTATATTTTCAGTCACGCCAATGGGCATTGTGACATGGCTCTTTGCTGACCACTTGATCTGAATTGTGATGCCTAGTTTGGCTCTTTGGTTTGAAAAGGTTGCCGACCTCTGACCTAGAGTGGAATTAAGATTTCCAGAGGGACACCAATGGAGGCAACACTGAGGACAGGTGAGTCTTTAGCCCCAATTATGCGATAGGAAGATTTCTATGATCTGGGGAGAGTAGCAGACGTTGTAAGGAGGCATATCAACCACCAGGACGATGGTCACCTCACACAACCTCTGCCTGTGTGCGAGTTCTGTACTGGTACCCATCACCGGAGTATCTGAGCATCTATTAGACTAACAGTTTTACACAGAGAGGTCCTTAGTGGGCTCCTGGCTCTGCCTAACCTGGTTCTGGGAACTCTGCTTGGGGCAGATTTGGGGAGACTTTTCCCTGGTGCTTCTGGCTGCACAGAAGTGGATCGCTGGTCACAGAGGATGGTTTCCAGTTGTAGCACAGCGTGTGGGCAGGTCGAGGGGAACAGTTGTATCAATAAGTGGCAAGCACTCCAACTGGCTCCCGTCTTATTATTTTTGGTCAGAACTAATTTTGAAGCACAATACACGAACGTTCTGGTTACCAAGATTTTCAGAGACATGGAAACATTTTTTTGGGGGGGGAGGAGGGGAAGCATGAGGGCACAGGAGGCACACTGGGGTTAGCGCAGATGGTGTAAGTCTTGGCAAGGGGGGAAGGCAGGTAGGACACGGGGGGTTTATTTGTATAATGACTACTTCTATGCTCTGGATAATCTCAGGGCTTGGGCAACCTTTCAGCATATGTAAATAACCCAAAAGGTTTCGTATCCAGCTCCCACAATCTTAAACTAAACAGTAAGTGGGAAAAACAATTTCAATGCAAGGATTCAGGCACAGCCCTGAGTGAAAAACAATGGGCAGGAGTTTGTTGGAAAACCCAGCAGGTTTGCTGAATATATGATCACCCAGGGGAATTCATTACAAACACACAATGTTAAGTATGATGTCAGTGATGTTACATGTCACGCCAAAGATAGGAAATTTAAAAATATGCTTCCCTCAGGAATAGGAACTTCCTGGGAAACATAGGGAAACATCTTTTAGGAAACATCTTCTAGGATAAAGTCCTGCAGATAGATTCTATCTGCAGGACTTTATCCTACAAATGCAATACACGATAGGCCTTTTCTATCTGTAATGTAACTTTGGTGCTTTAAGACCAAATCATGACCATTTTTGTTCCATCACCAGAGCAAATGGATGTTGGATTTATGTATGCAGAGCCATGACCCAGGCCAGCCGAGACCTCGGCATCTGTCTCCTGTGTAATCCAAGGTGTGACTGCAGCATGGCTAAGCACACCTGAGCTAGCTTTGAGCTAACTAGCTCTGACCACCCGAGCAGTGAAGCTCTGGCAGCACTGACTAGCCGCTCCAGAACATACACTGGTCCAGGTGAGCTTGGGCATCCCATGCTGCTGCAGTGCAGACCTAGCCTCTGGCACAGCCGGGGGTTAAAAGGCATCAACATTATTTCCACAGTAATGAATCTGTCCACTGCATGTCACTGGAGGGTGACAGAAGCTTGCAGTGCAGCTGCCTGGATCTCACCAGAGGTGGGACAGAGGCCACTCACGGAACTTAAACAAACAAACAAAAATCTGTATTTGTCACCCATCTCCTGGAGCCTGATACAAGCAGATTTGCAGTACATTTCATATCCATCACTGTGACCTTTCGAGCAATGAAAAATCTCAGTGCAAACTCCATACCCTGACTAGCCACACAAAACCTCGTGTACATGCCTGGAGGCTGAGTTCTGACTGCCAGGAGAGGTCACCTTTGTATTTCCTGACTTTGCGATACTAGTGGCATCTTGCATTTGAAACACAGTTTTAAAAGGTCACTGTTTTAGGGTACTGTAGTTCCTCACTTGAGAACGATTCAGGAGCATAATTTCAGTGCCCAGGGCTTTTCACAGACCCAGTTAAGGATGGGGGAACCTCAGAAGGCTTGGTAATTCAGGTCGAGTTTTGTACACTTGTCCCGAGCATGATAGTCCTGCCTCTGGGTTGTGTAACCAAAAGGTCAGAGTCTACAGGGCTCTCCTTGCCTGTGGGGAGGTGTGACCCAATGGTCAGAGTCAATAGGAGTCCCCATGTCTGCAGAGAAGCGTGGCTCCGTGGCCAGAGACAGCATGCCTCCTACGGCTGCAGAGAAGTGTGATCTAGTGGCAAAAGTTAATAGGAAAGAGGGAGGGCATCCCTCAAGAAAGGAGGGGGAGGCTGGCTACGAAGGCCCTGGCTTTCCCTGCTCCATTGGTCCCAGGCCAGGGCCCAGCTATAGGCAATGGGATTTGCCACGTAGGCAGCAGGGAACACACTGACTACTGTGGACTTTGGTTGGTCCCTCTCCGGACTGCTTCCTATCTCGACTCCTGTAGCTAAGTCTGGATATCTTCAGGGTCTTGGGGTGCCTTGGGTGTCTGCAGGGTCTTCTGCTCCCTGGCTCCAGGCTCCTAACTGCCCCTTGGCTGGAGCTGGTGAGGTGGGGGTCTTCCCTCCTCAAGGGCCCATCTAAACTGTGCTGTGCTGCTCCCTTTTATACTGCAGCAGCAGTTGGACATGTTGGGCAGGGTTGAGGGGGCAGGGCTTCCACTGCTAAGAGTGCTGCCTTAACCCCTCCCTCTCCAGTGTGAGGCCACTACACTCTGTCCCATAGAGGTTCGGGCTCTTCTGCAAACTGGCCAAATCTGTGAGGTCTGCCCAACTGGGAGGGAAATCTGATGAGGGTGAGTGCCCATAAGATGCCCTGTACTGCCCGACTCCAGTGGGGAACAGAAACACAGCGTGCACTAGGGAACTTCTTGTGTGTGGGAGCAGGAGCTCCACCATTCGTGCATGTCAATCTAAGTGCACTGTATTTACCCCCCAACCTACTGTGGACTAACCTGACATCCAAGCAAGCCCTAGTGACAGCTACGCACCCCCAATACCACACCCAGCAATGGGGCTGTTGCGAAGTGAGTAAAAGCAAAGAGGACGTTAAAAACAGTTACATGAATTTTGAGTATCGCCAAAATTCAATGCAAGTTTGCAGTGATTTTTTGGAATTACTTGATCTGAACTAGGTAACTCACCCCGAGGAGTTAGAATAGCTCTTGCTATTTCTCACATTTAGTGTGATAATGTATTGTCTTCTGGAGGAACATATAACGCTTCTGTTCATAGAATCATAGAGCTGGAAGAGACCTCAGGAGGTCATCAAGTCTGGCCCCCTGCCTAAGGCAGGACCAGTCCCAACTAAATCAACCCAGCCAGGGCTTTGTCAAGCTGAGACTTAAAAACCTCTAGGGATGGAGAGTCCACCCCCCCCCAGGGAACCCATCCCAGTGCTTCCCACCCTCCTAGTGAAATAGTTTTTCCTAATATCCAATCTAGACCTCTCCCGCTGTAACTTGAGACCATTGCTCCTTGTTCTGCCATCTGTCACTACTGAGAACAGCCTTTCTCCATCCTCTTTAGAACCTCCCTTCAGGAAGTGGAAAGCTGCTAGCAAATCCACCCTCACTCTTCTCTTCTGCAGATTAATCCCTCAGTCTCTCCTCATAGGTCATATGCTCCAGCCCCCTAATCATTTTGGTCGCCCTCTGCTGGACCCTCTCCAATGCGTCCACATCCTTTCTAAAGTGGGGGGCCCAGAACTGGACACAATATTCCAGATGTGGCCTCACCAGAGCCGAATAAAGGGGAATAATCACTTCTCTGGATCTGCTGGCAATACTCCTCCTAACGCACCCTAATATGCCATTCACCTTCTCGGCTACAAGGGCACACCTTTGACTCATGTCCAGCTTCTCATCCACTGTAATCCCCAGGTCCTTTTCTGCAGAACTGCTACTTAGCCATTTGGTCCCCAGCCTGTAACAATGTTTGGGATTCTTCCATCCCAAGTGCAAGACTCTACACTTGTCCTTGTTGAACTTCATCAGATTTCTTTTGGCCTAATTCTCTAATCTGTCCAGGTCACTCTGGACCCTATGCCTGCTCTCCAGCGTATCTACCTCTCCCCCTAGCTTAGTGTCATCTGCGAACTTGCTGAGGGTGCAATCCATCCCCTCATCCAGGTCATTAATAAAGATATTGAACAAAACCGGTCCTAGAACAGATCCTTGGGGCACTCCACTAGAAACTGACTACCAACCTGACATTGAGCCATTAATCACTACCCGTTGGGCCCGACAGTCTAGCCAGCTTTCTATCCATCTTGCAGTCCATTTATCCATTCCATATTCCCTTAACTTGCTGGCAAGACTATTGTGGGAGACCGTATCAAAAGCTTTGCTAAAGTCAAGGTATATCACATTCACTCACTTTCCCATATCCACAGAGCCAGTTACCTCATCATAGAAGCTAATCAGATTGGTCAGGCACGACTTGCCCTTGGTGAATCCATGTTGACTACTCCTGATCACTTTCCCTCTTCCAAGTGCTTCAAAATGGTTTCCTTGAGGATCCCCTCCATGATTTTTCTGGGGACTGAGGTAAGGCTGACTGGTCTGTCATTCCCTGGATTGTCCTTCCCTTTTTTAAAGATGGCCACTACATTTGCTTTTTTCCAGTCATCCGGGATCTCTCCCGAAACCCATGAGTTTTCAAAGATAATGGCCAAAGGCTCCGCAATGACATTTGCCAACTCCCTCAGTACCTTCGGATGCATTAAATCCGGGCCATGGATTTGTGTATGTTTAGCTTTTCTAAATAGTTCCTAACTTGTTCTTTCCCCACCAAGGGCTGTCCACCTCCTTCCCATACTGCGTTGCTTAGCGCATTTGTCTGGGAACTGATCTTGTCCGTGAAGACAGAGGCAAAGAAAGCATTGAGTACTTCAGCTTTTCCCACATCATCTGTCACTAAGTTACCTCCCTCATCCAGTAAGGGCCCCACACCCTCTCTGATCACCCTCTTATTGCTAACATGCCTGTAGCAACCTTTCTTGTTATCCTTCACATCCCATGCTAGCTGCAATTCCAATTGCACTTTCACCTTCCTGATAACTCCCCTGCATTCTCGAGCAATATATTTATACTCCTCCCTAGTCATCTGTCCAAGTTTCCACTTCTTGTAACTTCCTTTCTCTTTTTAAGCTCACCAAGGATGTCCCCAGTAAGCCAGTCTGGTAGCCTACCATATTTGCTTTTCTTGCTGCGCATCGGGATGGTTTCTTCCTGTTGCCTTTAATAAGGCTTCTTTAAAATACTGTCAGCTCTCCTGGACTCCCTTCCCCTTCATGTAAGCATTCCAGGGAATCCTGCCCATCAGTTCTCTGAGGGAGTCAAAGTCTGCTCTTCTGAAGTCCAGGGTGTGTATTTTGCTTCGCTCCTTTCTTCTTTTTGTCAGGATCCTGAAATCTACCATCTCATGATCACTGCTTCCCAGTTGTCACCCACCTCTACTTCCCCTACTTGTTCCTCCCTGTTTGTGAGCAGCAGGTCAAGCTGCATATGGCTCCTGGTCGGTTCCTTTCCTAGGTGAGCCAGATAGAATCAAGGTCTATCTAGGTCCCAGAGTCCTGCCCATGCCTGTCGCACTCAGCTGGTGACCTGTGTTTTTTCCCCACCATGGCCAACCGCTTAACAGCTGCAGAAATCTAGTCAGCTACTATGCCGAGGAACTGGTGTTGCTTCTGAAGATGCTCTTAGCAGTGGCTCTGCCAAAGGTGGTATAACAGTACAGCTGTCATCAGGCACGGCGTGTTTCCTGAGACTTGGCCACCAGAGGGTAGTTCCTGCTGAAGTCACCTTTGCTGCAGCTGGTGCCGCCGGTTCTCTGTGGCTGGCCCCCATTCATCTGGGAACAAGCCTAAGCCTAGCTACAAATAATCCTGTTCGAACAATCTGGCAACTGCCATCGTGAAGCCAGAAGCCCTCATACCTGCGAGTAAAAAAAAAAAATCCACCAGAAAGTGGTCCATAGTCTCAAGCAGTCTAGGTACAGTCCCAATGTGAATCCTTCTCAGATACACCTCACACAGGTGCGCATGCAAAGTATGGGTTGGAGGATTTACTTTCACTGCTGTGTCCTAATGTTTAATGCCATAAAAACAAGACACTTTGCTTGCAGCAAGGGGTTTTCCCAGTGTGACGGAATAACTCTTCACAGTTTTATGACTTTGACACGTGGTTAGTTTGTACGTTGCAAGTACTTTTTAAATTGCCCACTTTAATGGGTAAGACAGATCCAGATGCGGTCAGAAACCAGAAGCAGAGGGCCACAAAAGCTCTCTATGACACCATGTCAGTAACAAAAGGAAAGCTGCAGGTGTACAACTGTCTTGGGATAGGCACCTCATGGTAACCTGCCAAAGAGGAACCCAACCTCCAGTCAGGTTTCCAAGTTCCCAGTGAGGTTAGCACATTTTGTAGCTGGCAAGCTCCGCCTTGAAAATCCTACCCAATACAATGAAGACAAGAAAACCTTTGGGGGATTTAGCAATTCAAATTCTCATAGCCTTTGACTGACTACATCTAGGCGGTGGTGGGATTCAGCTGTCAGTAACTATAAACAACTGGCTGGTCTAACATCCAGCTACAGGCCAAAAAGGAAATTGCTCTGAAAGCAGCAATGATTTTGAAAGAGTACTTGTATTACAACAAAGGCAAAGAGGAGGAGGTGGTTCCCACCAGACATCCTTGAAGCCGTTATCTTTCTAACAGAGGCTTGGGAGGGTACTTCCTATTGTTTGGACAAACGAAGCATCTTTTGTATCTGTGAACTAAAGAGGTAGAACGCAAAACTACGTTAGTCAACTAATGACCAAGGGACATAATAAATATACCATGCGACTTTGACACACTTGCATCTTGCTGCCTACTTCAGCTGGCTGGAACTAGATGTTATGAACAAATTGTTCCTTGAATTTAACTCGTTTGGCACCCCTGTGAATTAATGAAGGTTTTCCTGAAATTGTCTGAGATTTGTAATTGTCCAAAGAACATTTTTATAGAAAACATATTTCAGCCCTGAGGTTTGTACGTACCCTGCAGCGCTGATGTCTGGGATCCAGTGTTTGATGGTGTGTGACTGGCCATGCAAGTCAAGGTACATCGTGTAGTTTCAGTTTCCTTACTGGGAGGACAGCTCTAGGAAATCACCGGGATTTGAATATCAGAGAGAAGCTGGGGAGCCCTTTAAGGAGACAGTCATGAGAGAGTGGGTGGTGTGTCTGTACCCCGCGCTGCTCCATAGCCTACAACCATACGTGGCTCAATTAACTGCCTGAGTCCTACGGCCATGGGATAAGGCTTGGGAGAACAGCTGTCTTTTCTCCCATCTCACACACAATGCCTGCAATGAGCCAAGCACATAGACTGAATCTCCTGAATCCTCTGGTTTTAATGTTGTAACCGCAAAGAATGCATTCGCACCCACTTATCTATATCACACAGCTGCAATAGTGGTCCCCAGGTCTCTGGCCTAGGAGTTGGGGAAAGACGTCTTGCTGTTGTGTTAACGGTCCAACTCAAGGGCATCTGAACATATTTCAAGCATTTGCCAAGTGGATAGACTCGGTATTTTAATAGCATTTGTTTCCCCTTCTCCTGCTGCCTCCCATCTTGCTTCCTCAACTTCCAACTCTGGGATGATTGTAAAGTGTGCACCAGAGAACCATTCAGGACCAGTCTGGGGAAGTAGTTTGAAAAACTTTGCCCATTCGCAATGTTTTTATGAGTAACTCAGCAGTCATGCGCGCACTCACAGCAAAGGAATTCTAGGGTTTCCCCAACATGCAGAAAAGACTCTGCAAACTGTGTCATTCCCCTCTGCACACATTTTTAAGCTATTTAACTAACTGTATTGATGGTTCAGCAATAATCATGACAGCTGCCTTAAAATTGTGCTAGTGGGCACATCAGGAGAACAATGGTTTCTTTAAAAAACCAGAGATGCTTCCAAATCTTGGTCTCAGTTTTTGTAGTTTTACAGTCTCACACTCTGTTTTTGAGTGTTTCTCTCTCATGGCTATGTGACTCACTCAAATGGATGGTATGGAGTAAACCATGAAGCTGATTATACACTAAAAGGGCCCTGATTTTCAAACATACAACACACCCAAAAGCTCTCACGGCACATCTATGCTTACTGGAAGATCCATTGCTCCAGAGCGCATTCTTCTGGAATTTGATTTAGCAGGTCTAGTATAGACCTGCTAAATCGAAGGCTGAGGGCAGCCCTTGCCAGTGTAAAGTACTCCTTTTGTGCGGAGTAAGGGAAGCCAATGGCAGCATTTGCTCCCGTCAGCCTCCCGCTGTTTAGACGCTACCAAGGCTCGGCTTAAAGTAAGCCAACTCCAGCTACGCATTTTGCATAGCTGGAGTTGTGTACCTTAAGTCCACTTTCCTGGTCTAGCGTAGACCAGGCATCACTGACTAACTGGAGTTATAGGTACTAAAGTCCCTATAGATTAGGCCCAAAGGGCTACCAAATGCACAAAGTAAGCATCCTGGAGTCTTTTCTCCCCACTAATTTCATTTAATTCTAGTGATCATATGTGCCGCTTGTACCACTAAAAGGTAAAAGTCACAGGCCTGAATTTGTTTGACAGTATTGCTTCATATTTTACAAGTTCCATTAGGTTTAAGGTGGTAATGAGAGTTTTGTTATATCTGAGAAAGAACAGGATTGGGGAGAAGTTAGATATGTGATTCTCAACCTACTAGAGCTCCCAGACTCACATCAAGTGTTTGATTGTTTAAGCCCATGTAAAACAATCTGCTGAAAAGCAATCACAAACAACCAAATGGAGATACTTGACTATCCAATGGCCCGTGTTTTAGATTGACTCTTATGTTGCATAATACCATCGATTTCCTTTACAAGCTCCCAAATGTTACAACATAATGTTGCTTGTCTAATAAAATATGCTGCAACAGAGTACACGACATGGCGTTAACTTGGGCCTCTTTTGTGTAAAGGGCTTGCTTGGTTTTAAATAAATCTCTTCTCTGAGCGACAGAAGCAGGAGATGAGCAATTACGTTCTCTGGTTAATAATGTTTTCGTACTGGCTAATTTAACAGCTAATCTTTGTAAAACTCCAGGCCATTCCCTCAGCAGCTGTATTTGCATATTACAGTCGAGTCTTCCTATTAAATCATACGTTGCGACAACTTAGCTGTCAAGTATAAACACTGACTCTCTCTAGCATTATGTAAATGAAGCCCATGGATAAACACACACAATGATCTGGCACTCTGCCTAGTACAAGGGCAACGGCTCATGCTTATTGGCGTTCTACGAAGGTTTATATCACCACAGATCCTGGCACAGGGGCCCTTTGGCTCAATCTGCTTTGTGGTCTCAGGCCTGGCATATCACATTCTATAGTAGGTTTGAGCTGTGAAAGGCCAAACTGATACATCCTCACCCCCTCTGCCTTTAATTACCAGGCCCTTTTCAATGCAGTCTTCAAGCAGCAGAGACCTTCCGGGATCATAGGGATTTCTCCGCTACCCCCCGCCCCTCCAAATCCTACTTCTTCCCAGAGCAAAGGTCAGCCTACCTGGGCACTCAGGGCACATTCACTCATCCAGTGTCAAAAGAAGTTTTAAGTTCTCCCCTCTCTTCAGGGTTCCCAGGACCTGAACTTTGTCTTTTAGGCCTGGTCTACGCTACATCGGAAGGTTGAAATAAGACACACAACTTCAGCTATGTAAATTACGTAGCTGGAGTCAACGTATCTTATTTCTGCACCATCCACACGTGGGAGGCTGACAGGAGCTCCTGTCAGCTTCCCTTATTCACTGTAAGGAGCAAAAGTACAAGTGTTGACAGGGGCACCCTTTGAGTTCGATCCAGCGGGTCTATACTGCACCCGCTAAATCAAACCCCGGAAGATCGACTGTGGCAGCATCGATCTTCCGCATAGTGTAGATGTGCCCTTAGAAAGCAAGCTTGCTGGGACTGTGCTTTTCTGCAGGTCTTCTCCAGAACTCAGCAGAATGTTCGCCCATCCCAAGCAATTGCACTGGAAAGTATTTTAAGAAGAGTTAATGCTACAGATCTCACACTATGAGGTAATAATGCTAGTTTATCTGGACGACTATTTGTGCATCAAACGGTCCAAAGAATCTGTGAGTCTGCTCCATTGCAATGTACTGCAAGGATATCATAGATAACAACAAAGACCCTCCCTGATTTACGCCTTTTGCGTTAATAGTGCCCTTGAATACAGCAAACTTCCATCTAGTCTGTATCATTTCAATAAACCTGTATTTGATGGCACTATTAATGCAAAAACTGGATGACTGGGCAACAAAATGGCAGATGATGTTTTATGTTGATAAGTGCAAAGCAAAGCATGTTGGAAAAGAAAATCCCAACTATAGGTCTAAAATGATGGGGACTAAATTAGCTGTTACCATGCACGAGAAAGATCTTGCAGTCACTGTGGAGAGTTCTCCGAGACTATCTACTCAGTGCGCAGTAGCAGTGAAAAAAGCAAACAGAATGTTAGGAATCATTATGAAAGGGATAGAGAATAAGACAGAGAATCTCAAAGACTTACGGCCTTTATATAAATCCATGGTACGTCTGCATCTTGAATACCATGTAAAAATGAAGTCACCTTATCTCAAAAAAGCACTGGAATAAATTCAGAAAATTACAACAAAAATGATTAGGGGTATGGAATGGCTGCCATATGAGGCGAGATTAATAAGACTGGGACTCTTCAGCTTGAAAAAAGATAACTAAGGGGGAATATGATAGAGGTCTATAAAATCGTGACTGGTGTGGAAAAAGTGAACAAAGAAGAGTTATTTACTCCTTCCCATAACACAAGAACTAGGGGTCACCAAATGAAATTAATAGGTAGCAGGTTAAAAACAAACATAAGGAAGTATTTTTTCACACAATGCACAGTCAACCTGTGGAACTCCTTGCCAGATGATGTTGTTAAGTCCAAGACTATAACAGTGTTCAAAAAAGAGCTAGATAAATCCATGGAGGTTAGATCTGTGAATAGCCAGGATGTGCAGGGACAGTGTCCCTAGCCTCTGCTTTCCAGAGGCTGGGAATGGGCAACAGGAAAGGGATCCCTTGATGACTGCCTGTTCTGTTCATTCCCTCTGGGGTTCCTGGCATTGGCTATTCTCAGAAGACAGGACACTGGGCTAGATGGACCTTTGGTCTGACCCAGTGTGGCCACTCTTATGTTCTGATGTTTTTATGGGTGTGAGGGTGTAGAGTCTGGATGGGAAGTGGGGTGCAGTCAATGAGCTGGAGGTGAGGGTGTGGAGTCTGGGAAGGAGGCGGCAATTGGGATCTTTACCTGGTGCAGCTCCTGGGGGGAGTGGAGAGGGGAAACAGAAGGCTCCATGTGGCCCTGCGCTTGCAGGCACCGCCCCCTGCCACTCCCATTGGCTGAGATTCCCAGCCAATGGAACCAGTAGGGGTGGAGCCTGCAGGCAAGCGCCACTAGTGATGATACACACAACTCCAGCCAGGGGGCAGACAGGGGGAACAGCAGTGCACAGAATTGCCCCTCCCCCCAGCCAGGCAGACCTGCAGCATGCAGGGGCTTTAGTGGCTGCATACCATGGCCCTAGGCTAAGGGGCTCCCCTTATCCTGGAGCCCTGGGCTGTAGCCCCTAAAGCCCCTTTCATAATCTGGCCCTGGGGGAGGGCTGAAAGCTTTCACACAAACCCAAATCCCTTGTCTTATGTCTGCCCTGCCCCTTCTCTAAGGCCTGCCCCTGCTTACACCATCCCCCCACCCTCCATTGCTCACTCCCCCCCACCCTCTCTCACTTGCACCAGGTTGGGGCAGAGAGTTGGTGTGTGGGCTTGGGCTGGGGGTTTGGAGTATGGGAAGGGCTCTGGGCAGGAGTTTGGGTGCAGCAGGGGGTTCAGACGTGGGGCAGGGGTTGGAGTGGAAGAGGGGGCAAGGGGTGCAGGAGGAAGTGAGGGGTGTGGGCTATGGGAGGAAGTCTATGTGCGGCAGGGGGCTCAGGGCTGGGGCAGGGGTTTGGGTGCAGGAAGGGGGCTCAGGGTGGGGGCAGGGGGTTGGGGTGTGGGCTCTACTGCTGGGCAGTGCTTACCTCGGGGGGCTCCAAGTCCCAAACGGCATTGCAGTGGAGCTAAGGCAGGCTCTCTGCCTGCCCTGGCCCTGCTCCACTTCCGTGAGTGGCCAACCCTTCCCTGTGGCCCCTAGGTGAGTGGGTGGGTGGGGGAAGTAGGTGGCTCCGCATGCAGCCCCTGCCTGCAGGCACCACGTCTGCAGATCCCACTAGCCACAGCTCCCACTGAACGGGAGCTGTGGGGTCATCAGGCAGGGCGTGGGCAGCACGTGGAGACCCTCTGCCCAGAGGTTCCCTTCCACCTAAGGGATGCAAGGATGGCTGATTGCTTCTGGGTGTGGCACAGGGGGTTAGGGAGCCTGCCTTAGCCACGCTGTGACACTGAGCTTCTAGCAGCCCATCTCCCCGTTTGGCTTCAGGAGCCTCAGGGAGCTCAAGTCCGATTTGGGCGACTCCCAGCAAAACCGGGAGGGTTGGCAGGCCAAGGGAGGGGAGATGGATTTCATCACTAAGAGTACCTAGTGGAGGTGAACTTCAGAGAATCAGCTGTGAAAGGAACAGGCCCATGAGCAGAGCAAAGCCACTATCAGCAAATTAAAGGAAAGCTGACATCTGGCTTCTGATGTTTGAGGATGTAATTTCAAGCAAGTGGCCTTCAGCTTGAGAGGTCCAAGGGGGCAGGAACCAGTTCCTTGTTCTCACAGGTCAGGCAAAGCCGACATTCCAATGGGGTTTCAGTCAAAGTTGCTCCTTTACACTTGGGATGTTAGCTAATGTGTATTTGTGTAAATGTGTAACTGCTGGATTGTTTTGCGCCTACACGTTTACACACAGCTTGAAAGTCCATTTCCAATGTGTACCATCTCCTGCCTGCCTCCTCCTCCACGCTGCTGCCTCTCTATCTGAGGCAGCAGCGTGTGATGGAGGCAGGCGGGAGCCAAGCTGTTATGTGCAGGGAGTCAGCCTGAAAGGCGGCTTCTCACGTACTGGCTCCCGCCCGCCCCCATCCCACGCTGGGGGCAGGGGGCGCTGCGGGAGCTGGTATACAGAGGCAGCAAGGGTGTGTGTGTGGGTGGAGTCATTAGGATTAACTGAGAAACCCAGGCTTATCGGTTAATCATGTAAACAACTACACATTGACATCCCTACTTTACACCAACACAAACAAGGAACGGCACTGCACAGATTCCTAGATTTGAAGGCCAGAAGAGACCATTATTCACCTGGTCTGATCTGCTAGAAGGCAGGCCACAGACTCAGTGACTCTTGTATTGAGCCCAATGACTTGTGTCTGACTCAATCAGCTCTTCTAGAAAAGAAACTAATCTTTATTTGAAGACCTCAAGAGATGGAGAATCCACCACCTCCCGGGGTAGTTTGTTCCTATGGTTTGGTGAACTGAGGAAAAAAAAGCTGAATCAACACCAAGGAAAAGATTTTCCCTATTCTGTGGTGGACCGAACATGCCACTTGCCGAGCACGGGGTGTTGTACAGAGCATAGAAGGCGACTATGTGGACAGAAGGTATCTAATAATGCATGACTGACAGAACTCAGAGAACGTAGCAGGATCACAGTCCCATCGGAAAGCAGCGTTGCTTTTATTTTTGGCGGAGAAGCACCATTTCATTTTTGTAAACATCCCCTGTAACTAGCTCACTCAAAATTCCCAGCTTTTATTTCCAACGGCTTTTAAAGTTTAGGCCGGATTGCCAACAGTGGGGTGTAAACATAACTCAGTGACAGGTTCCCCTTTGCCATTTGACATCTCTGAACCCTCACCAGGCATTTTTATACATTTTAAAGAAGCAAAAGATGCGCACTCATCCACTACCCCCTGGCTTTCCTTGGCAAGTGTCCTTCCACGTCCTGCAGGAAGTAGGAAGCAAATTGAAAAACTCACCAGCCTGGCTTCTCTACATTTATTTACCTCCAACACAATCTGCACCTGAGGCCTAAAGGAGCACCCGCCTACACCAATTTCAGAAAACGATTTCACCTGGTTTCCTATGGGAGTTCTCACGGAGCGGTAGGGTGTTAAGACACAACATCCCAGGGCACAGGTGCTAGTCCTGTTCCGGTCCCTGTTTTCACCCATTTTATGAAAAATCTGGTGCAAAACCAAACCCAAATGCCAAGCCAAAGCCCCCACCCACAGGGCTGATGTTTTTCTAGCCGGATTGCAGCTCAAAGTGAGTGTTTCTGGTAAATGAAGACAATCAGCAGAGCCACTTGGGTTGCTGCAAGGTGGAAAACGACTATATGGAAGAGGTAGGGAGGGGGAGGAGGGGAAGAGAGAACTCTTTCCTCCTAGACGTTCAGGCTGGCGCTGGCCTGCCTTCCTGAGCGCTAGTGCAGGGGACATGGCTGAATGAGAACGTGGCTGCTGACACGTTTTAAAGAAGCAGTATTCTCAGGGGAGTGGCGCTGACCCAGCGCTCCACCTCAGACGAGGTATGCAGAGACGTGCTTTTGATTGCTTCCTCAAGTCTGGTTAAGTGAACGATCATGTAGACATGGAAACAGCATTTTTCTGTACCTCAGCTATGCTTGCGGCTATGCTGCTTGTCTTCCTGACAGCTCCTGGATACCCAGACATCCCTTGCTCAGGAGGGGGTTTGCATCTCTTCCCAACAGGTGCAGGCTGAAACTGTTAAGAGACTGTGGCTCAACACACGAGGATATAGGCGCTGCTAAGAGTAGTTCTGAAAGGAATGGGGCAACACGAACAGAATGATTTCTCCCAGCATTAGAGGGCCATGCAGCTCATTGATCGGAGCAGGACGGAGCTGACATCTCCTTACTCTTATACCTTGGCACTGTGGAGAGAGATGCTGACAGCACAAGAACCGCACAGGGTATCAGCAGCAGCCAGCAGAGTTTTGGACACGCCGCATGAGCAGGAAAGCTAGCCAGGATTCCAGAGGACTCGCTGAGCCTTCATTTGGAAAGTGCCGTGGAATTGTCAACTTCCACCTGGGCACCAAGACAGAGGGTGCCCGGACATCCCTACACAATGCTGTTTGCATAACAACACAGAGAGTACCCACAACACAAGAATGCCATGAGGATTCCCACAGTCACTGTTTCTACACTTGGAAAATAGAAACCCGCTCCTAAGGGGCAGGGTGTCAGATGAGAGGGCAGGGCTCTGCCAGGGAAGGGACACAGCTGGAGAGACCAGGCGCTGAACACTTGTTGTCAGGAAGTTTACAATTTTGACAGCCAGTCAGTACCCTGGACTTTGAAAGAACCCCGTTTCCTCAGAATGAAACTGCAACACAGTCCCTTCTGCGCAGGAGCAGCTATTCCACTGCCTGCCTCTGGACGTCTCTGGTTGTTTGGTGCATGTCCTGCAGCCTTGGTAGTTGTAGCGAGTACAAAACTGAGCCCACATCTGAGTCAAAGAGGACTGCATTTCCTTGGACAACATCTGGACTAATTCTGCCTGACAGTTTAACATATACCAACCCTGTGCAGAAGGCAAGTGGACTGATTTGTCTTTGCATATGGCGGACAGTCAATTACCGGACACGTAGAGCCAACTAACTCAGAGATTTACTCTTTGGCAGGTGAAGAATGTACCTCATTGTGGGTACAGCCTGGGAACAACTCAGCCAAATGGATAACAAGAGTCTGCATCATATGGCAGAACTCCATCCTTCTCAGCCACCTTCCCCCTCAGGGTCTGTCCTCACTGCTGAGCTAACTAGGGTATTTATTCTGGGATGGTCCCTACGGCTCCTCCCACCTGAGTCTAGTAGTGCTTTAAACCCAGGCAAGTTGGCATGACTGTGAGCTTAGGTTACAGGCATAGTGCAGCTTTCACTCAGGCTGGTAACGCATCTACTTTGCACTTAGGTTAAATTGCTCGGGCGCAGAAAGTCCTCCAAAGCTGTCCCACAATTCTCTGTGGCTGCCTGGAAGCACAGGAGAAGTTCTCTGAGAAGAAACCAACAGAACTCAGCTTACTGCAGCACAAAGAACTCTGGGATACGCCCCCAGAAGTCTTAGCGACACCCACCAGCAACAACACAGGACTCCAGACGTGGCTTTGCAGTGTGGCTACTCTCACCTGGCCCAGGCTAACCCAGGCTGATCACCTGAGTTCACCCTGAAGCGCAGACGTGGCCTTAGGTGATTGCCTACAACTAAAGAATGGAATGTTGAGGCCTCGACTTTGAGTCTAAAATCCAAATAAGGCATTTAATAGCTTCAGCCTATCAACCCTAAGTATGAAGCAATTACTTGTCTCCAGCACAGAATTTTATAAACATACATGCTGGGTTTTTTGCATCATTGAAATCCTGGGATTTAGTGAAGCTGCAATCTGGAACTGGAGACTGGCATGGGAGGGCGTGACGGCACGTCAGGGTTCCCTCCGATCCTGCACCCCCGTAGCACAGAACAGACTCCGCCAGCCAGTAGAATAGAGGGAGTTATTGCTTCTCCAGGATACAGCACAGCATAGATGTGATGTGGTTACAAAAGTCAGGGCCAGGATGCTTCATACCCCTTGGATTAGGGGGTCCATCGCCCCTTCAACCCTCAGCTTAGTCTGTTCCCTTCATGTTTCCCAGCCAGAAAACTAACCCTTCCCCCAACACTCAATGCCTTTGTTCAGTCCCTGCCCTCAACAGGTAAGAACCGGTTGGGTCATTGTCTACGTGACCATAGGCTCCTCAGGCGGCACGCCCTGCTGTGCAGTGCTTACAGATACAGGCCAGTAGGGGTCACCCACAGCCCGAACACAGTGTACGGCCTGCCCACTACATCACAGAGGGCACTTCTGACATACTAGTTGCAACTCAAGCCAAATCAGAGGAACTGCTACCTAAGCAATCTCTCTGACCCACACCAATCAGAGTCGGAGAAAATGCCTTTTTTGCTGGCTGCTATGAAATCAAAAATTCCGAGGCAGGCTAGTGAATCTCATTTAAATATGACAATTGAACTGGTGCCGCCGCGGGGGACATGACACTTGGCAATACCACGGGGTAGGCTTTTTAGACCTGCATGCGCACAGCTGCATGGGCAGCAGGGTAGCTGTTTGCACAAACTATGTGTGTGGACAGCTCGGAAAGTCTAAACTCAGAACATGTCACCCTGGCGCTGCCAGCTCACCTGATTTACATCTGACAGAAAAGTGACTCATCTGTGCTGAAGTTCAACAAGTCTGAGACGTATCTGTCAGATGAACGGTAAAAGCCAATGTAGCTGGAGCAGCTGGCTCCTATCTTATGCCCATATCACGCTGAATAAAATACTCTCCTTGAAAACATGAATAAATGTGAGGCAATGACGGTTTGCAGAAGCTCTGACTGCATCATATCAATGGCAGCCCAGAACAGCAGCAATAAAAGCAGTCAGCTAATGTGTAAGTGATAAATGACTTGTTCAAACAATTCAGTTACAATTGCAGGCTTGCTCTCCTGATATAAGTCTTGGTTCATAATTGCCTGTCTTAAATTCACTTTATGGAAAACCTGCAGAAGAGAGCTTGGTAATGCAGAGAACATTATTCATCCATAGCTTGTCAGTGGATACACCTCGGCATTTGGAAGGCTGGTATTTCAGGCTGTCATAATGTACCACTCACCGTTGTTGTATGGGGAAGAGAGGAGAGGCATTTTTCTGTTTCAGTGGCAGATATTTTCACTTCCTGTTCTAAAGAGTTGTGTAAAGCTGCCCAAAGGTGGCTACATTTCATCGAGGCATGACATGCTCCCTGCCTAGTTTGTGTATCAGCTGTGTCTATAAATCTCTTTGGGATCCATGGAAATGAAAAACGATCCATATATGATCACTGCTTCAGGAAAAGGTCTCTAAGTGTGTTTCTGTTTGAGATCCTGTTCTCTTGGGGTTAGAAAGTGACTCCAAAGATAACATACAAAGCCCCACCGCATATTCATAATCCTGACACAAATCCAAACCATGGTGAGGAATTAAAATGAAATTCATTGGAAAAATGGAAGTTGATATATCGGAGGAAAAGTCATCCATAATGGGAGGGAGAGACCTGGAAACCAGTATAATGCTGAAAGACGGAGGTGATCACGGACAGCACATTAGATTGAAGCTCGCAATGTGCCATGTAAGCAAAAAACCGCACTGCAAATAGGGGTGCCTAATCGGATGCATCTTGTCACAGAACGGCAGCACCTCTCCTTTACGTCTCTGGGTAAGAGAGAGCCTGGAATACTGCACTCCTTCTGAGAGAGCTATGCCAATTGGAGAGACTTCAGAGGAATGGAAAATAATTAGGAATCTGGACCTACTATACTTAGACTCTCAGAAAGTAGGATGGAAGGGTGGGGTGCCATGTAAGAGCCTGCCTAGCTTGACAGATAGTACATAGAAAACATGTCTGATCTCTATGCTGATTACAGCAAATGCAGGAGACAGCTTTTCTTGCACCTCATTTCTTCCATAGGATCAGCCATAAGCCAAATGATCTTTGAGTTCCGCCTCCTCTTGGTCCGAGGACAAGTTGTCCATGAGTTTCCAAAGTCAACTCAATCTCCTTCTTTGGAGCATCCTTCATGTTGCCAGTCAGTTTCCCATTACGGCTAGAGACACTCCCAGCCCTGCTCTTGTGCTGGGGAGAAAGACCGCAAGAGCTGTCTCCCTGCATCCTTTGAAAACGGTCAAAAGGGGCCTTTTCAGCACAGTGCCATTATGCAAACTGTGGCAGCCGGGGCATGGCGGCCAGGCCTAGTGGCTGGAGCCAGCCTCAGAAGCCTGGAGCCAGAGCCTCAGTCAGAAGCCAGGAAAGAGAGGAGGGGCTGGAGCAGGGCAGGAAAAAAGCCAGAGCGAAGTTGGGGCAAGTCTGGAGCAAGATCTGTCATAGCAGCTGGCTGGGCATCTGCCTAGTTGCACAGACAACTCCTGGGTGTCCCCTGTTGGATTAAGCAGTGTGCCTGGAGCAATCCAACACCCTGCGAGCAGGCCTGTTGGGACCCCTGTGGGTGCACGTCCTTTGTGGCTTGGGCCCATAAGGCTCACAGCTTGTCAGCCACTGTCAACCACAGCTGTTGGGATGTGGCAGTGGCCCAGAGAGCAGTGGAACAGAGTTTTAGATCTGTGGATCCTCACACAGATCCCTGTATCGGGGGCTACAATCTCTGTACTGGAAGGGAAAGTATTTGCGGTCACAGGCTATCGCTCAGTGGAAACACTGAGATATCTAGTGACTGCATGTGAGGGCTGAGAGGACACAGTGAAACAAGGGGCTAAGCTAGGCCAATACGGCCCTACAGCTTCCTACCTCCAGTTAGATCAGGGGTGGGAAACCTCAGGCTCTGGTGTGGGAGGGAATTGTGGGGTGTGTCTTTTTTCTCAATCGGGGGCCACGTCAGTGCGGGTTTAGGAAGGTTTTTTGGTTTTGGTTTTTTTTTTTGCTTCTCACTTCTGTGCGGTCCCCGACTGATTTTTCTGAGAGTCAGTGGCCCCTGACCCAAAAAAGGTTCCCCACCCTTGAGTTCCATTGTTAGGCTACCTCCTTTAACGGCATAAGTGACCCTCTTCATAATCATGCACAACATGAGGGTAGCTCCAAGCCTCTACTCCACCTCTGACCTACAACTCCCCCACTGGCTGCGGTCATGCTGGAGTGCTCTCGGTAGAGCTGCTGTCATTTCCCTGGACATGACAACTTGGCGCAGAGCCTCAAGGAAGGGGTCTGGTTTTGTGACAGAGAAGTCATTGGCAAAGATTACATTGTCCACAAGGTTTTTAGCGGCACACCAGCACACCACCTTTTCAAAAGCACTCCTAGCTGGAGCGTATCAAAATCCAAACCTCTCGGTGCAGTTAATTGTAATACCCTGTAAACAATTAGCTCTAGCCTGACATTTTGCATAGGGACCACAGCAGTGTGTCCAATCATATACATGTGTGCATGCATGCACACATGCACACGCGCGCACGCACGCCCCCCCCCGCCCAGTAGAAGCTAGCTAACAGCCAACAGAAGGCTTTTGCGGATCAGAAAATTCTTCTACCTTCATTTGTGTCTCCTCCCCAAACTGTAGGAAGGGGGTTCTTTGTAGCACACAGCCTGGGAAAGTGTCCCCTGCCACTCTGGGAGGTAGGCAATACAGCGGTAATGGAGATGCATCAGCTGACATTGGAGGAAGGTGCTAAGATAGGAAACATACAAATGGTCAATTTGACAATTGCAGGGTTTTCATGGTCAGAAGAACAAAGACGAATGGAGCCGCACTCCCCATGCCCAGGCATGCATGTGCACACAGAGTGTTGTTCACCCTGTCACGATTTAAACCCCCTCCTCACTGCCCCGATGATTTACAAACAGTACACAGCAACTGACCCATAGCCCCCGTGCTGAGAGCATGAGCCTGGAATAGCCGCTGCAGTGAGGAGTTAATGAAAATGGAACACATAATGTTGATTGTAAGGGCCACCAATTCCAGTAGCTCACACTTGGTGAGCGCCTGCATGCTACTTGCTCTTCGGAGTATAGGCCACTTGGCAAATGCAATTACTTTGATAATTACATTTTAAGGGTAGAGATTTCAAAAAGAGGACACCTTTGTTCAGAAATGCAAGGCCACTGTACACTGCTCTCTGCTGCTCCCCTCTGGCCAGAGCAGGGTTAGCCGAGGCGAGGAGGGACTCGAGCCATGGGAGGAAGAAGCAGGACTGACTGAGAACAGGCATGGAGCACTCGCAACGCAGAATGTGGGAACAGACAGAGCCGCACTTTAAAGTGTTGAAGGCTTCCCTACGCAGAGGGACCATTTCCACTTCCAATCTCTCTCTCACACCTCACACCGACATATAGACTACGTCAACATTTCTCTCCTGACCACAAACACTCGGAGACACTGTCCACGCAAAAAAAGGTACCATTTGAACGACGCCAATACAGTTGACGCAATACAGGCTGTCTGGTGGGAACACATTTATACCTGTATACGAGTACTTCTCCAGGCGTAGCTTGTTCCTTATTAGCTGTGTGTATACCAGTCCGGAAAAAAAAACGCAAAGGGAAAATTGGGACAGTTTTGTTAAAGCTGTAGGTAACAGTCCAAGAATAGGGTCAAGCTTTGAGAACCAGAATACATGGATTTTAGTGACTTTGTTTCTCACTTGACGGTTCAGCGCATCAGATTCCTTTTTTACTGATACCGGCAAAGTGACCGAAAGAAAGAAGCTTGGAAGCTTTTCACATTGAAATGCGATTGGCCTAAGAAAATAGCCCCACTGCCTCAGAAGTTTCTTAAAACAATGGGACAAGGGTGCACAAAGGCATGCGGTGAGGAGGCAGAAAATAGGGCTGCTGATTTTCTAGATATATGCTGCACAATTAGAAGTGCCGGATCTATAAACATCCTCAAAGGAACCCACCCAGCCAATAGGTCTAAGAGTTTTATGTTTTCCCCACTGCCCATTGTGTGCCATCTCCTGCTAGACGCTTGTAAAACAAACCTTCTTTCTCTGTGGATTTGATCCCATTGCGTTTAACCAGCGCGTTTCCCTTTTCTGCCTGTGGAGCTGTCATTACTGACTCTTTGTATTTACGCTTCCTGGGCTGAGCTGTTTAGTGGATAGCTTTGTGCACAGGCCTTTAAACTGCAGCTAACGAGATAGAAGGGGGGTAGGGCAGTGATACGTTGTTCCTCTTGGAAAAACTGTCCCCTCTTTAAATAAACACTTACATACATAAAATGGGTTGTCTGCTTAAAAAGAGAGACGGATTTTGTTTGAAATACTTCAGGAATTGTTCTCTGCATCCTTTTAACGCAGGTCCAAAAGTGGGCTGCCCTTGAACAATTTTCAATACTCCCTTCTTCTAAGTTAAACTGCAAAATCTGGAGGAAAATATAACTCCTGGGTGCAGGTGAGAAGACTGTACATTTCTGATACTCTGGTATTCGTGATACCTTACCAAGCATGGCAACAGAAATATCTTAAACTGGACTGCTGCTGTCAATTTGATAATGAGAATGTGATTTGAAATAAAAATACCTTGGGTGCCAACTCATTACAACAGCTAATAAAAATATTCAGGACGCCCTAGAAATTGAGGACTCTCTGCTCCAGTTTGGGTATCAGGATGGGTCTTATAAAAGCAGGTTATTTGGTTACACTTGAATTTCAGAAAGCACAAAGAACAAGGCAGGAAGTGAATTCTGCATGTGTGTGAGAGCAGAGAGCAAACAGGCGATGGGAAGGAAATGAGGAGCTACCTCCGTGCCATCAGAATCGCCGGAAAACAAAGCATCCCAGAACTTCAGAGCAAACACTCTGTAACTGGAGAGTGCAGGGTTGCTAACAGCTACCATGTAAGCAACAAAAGACTTGAGAACACGAGCCTCTGCTGGGTGCTGGCCTGACCTTTTGCCTGACCCATTTGTGCATGCGGGCCTCTGCAAGTCTTAGGTTAGGCTGAAAGCTACGTACTCTCCATTTAAGTAGTGCAAGCAATTCTGATCCTTCTGCCAATAAAAGGGAGCATGTGGCACGTCAGCAGGGAAATTTTCTTGTAAGGTGTCCCTTTCTATCTGCCCTGTGTACGATCATCTGCGGGACTTACTTGTTGCTGTCCCGATACTGATAGATATAACAGCCTTGAGGCATCCCGCTTTCCTTGTCCAATGTAAACGAGAGCTTGAGCTGCAAAAGGGGAGGGAAAAAAAAGAAAAGCACATTTAGGCCGAGTTCTCACTCACTACGGCAACTGCATGAAAGGCTTGTGGGAGAAAGCAAGCTCACCAAGACTGACACGCAAACACTGTGGCCTGGAATATACCGTGGGGTTCCAAACCTCAGCGAAAAGTCACATGCATTGCAGAAAAGCTCTCTCTTTTTCCACCCTTTGTTACTATAAAGTGTTTGTGGTTCCTCTGAAATGTATGGGTCATAACGGTTCACCCCTCCAAACCCACCCACACACACATCCCTTCACCAAAGCTATTGCGGTTCTCCTCAGACACTAAAGAAATGAGTGTTCTCCATCAGCAGCTGGATTTCCCACGAGCCTCCCGGCTTCATCTCATTCCTCCAGCGCATGAGAACAGAGGAGAAACCACAGAGGGAAAGGTGACAGATTTTTCCTTCTGGGCAGAGTTATTAAAGAGCTGTTAGGAGGGTTTGTAGTTTGGACCAGTGTCCAGCAGGAGGCTAGGATGTGACCTGGAAAGCAGTTTCTATTGGGATGGGATTCGGTAAGAGTACTCAGATTTCATCTGTAACCTAGTCCAGTTTTATTTAAAGGGGAAAAACTAATCCCCTTTCGATAGCAGTAAGAGCAAATGCAGCTCTGCAGGGAGAACTGTTTAATGAGAATTTCTGCAATGGGTTTATATCCTACGCTCCCAGAAAACACAATGGGGCTGACTTTTCAAAGAGGGAGGTGAGGCTTTGGCAGGCCTTGGGTACCTCTGGATCTAAGTGGAGGCAGCTCTGAGCAAGAGGAACCATCCCTTGCTGTACCCAAGAGGTGGGTGGCAGCATTTAGCTCTATTTACAACAGTTAGGTGCAAGGGGGGGGGGGGGTGCCCTGGGCTGCTCTTTGCACTTTCTAGTTGGTTACCACTACAAACTGCAAAGGGCCGCTTTTGCTTCTGTATCCACAGCAATAACACTCTGGCCAAGTCCGCAGTAGGGAGGTGTGTACATGGGGGGGGGGGGGGGGATTGTCACATTGGATTCTGGCTAAGTATTGCTGTTTGAGGGGGTGTAGGAGTGGGCAAAAAGCCAAAAATAAGAATGGAGAAAAGCCAAGAGATTCAACAAGGCTAGAAGAACCAGCTGAGCACCGTGGGATGCAGACAGTCTCATGCACAGAATTTCTGAGTCTCGCTTTAGTGGACTTTAACATGCGACCCATGATGACTAATGCTGTAGGAGTGGTTTTCCTTCTCCATTTAAATCATTCTGAAAAGACAAATCCACAGTGTGAGGCAGGAGCCCAAAGCCTTTTAGGGGGCGATCATACTGGATCGTCCTATTGACTTCCAGTGGGACTCGCATGCTTCGAAGTCATGTAGGTGCATCTGAAAATCCCATTACTTCTTTAGATCTTTTCACCGCAACCCTCCAACAAATCCACAGGTGCTTACTAATACTCGCCTCTCAAAACCAGCTGCATGGAATTTGTCTGTTTGTGCAGGCTCATGCAGACAGGGTAAAATTCTCAGAGTAAAATAGCCAACAACACGGGAGAAGGCTTATTTTACAGCAGAATTGGACTTGTTATACCTCTGCTTACAAACATAGTTCAGCAAGCATGCCTAAAAGTCTCTTGAAACCCACACAGAGTATCAGTATATCCATTTCTAAGACTGGTAAACTGAAGCACTGTAAACCAAGTTGAGTGACTTCTCCATGAAACAGAAAGGCAGTGGCACAGCTAGAAATAAAACTCCCACATCCTTTCTCCTACTTCCTAAGATCCCTGACCCCCAGACAACTCCAGCCTTACTATTTTATCCTATATAACCATCTTCTCCATTCACTCCTGCCTCAAACCCATTAACTAAAGAATAAAAATTCTATTGATTAATTGACTGAAGAAAGTCAAAAGGGAGACGGGGGGGGGGGTGTGATTTACGAGTAGAGTAAATGTCCCTGATCAGATTATCTGCATTATCATTCCTCCCATCTGATTTGCTCTACAACTAGCCACCCAATATACAGAACCCAAACATGTGCTGCAAAGCCTCCTCCCCCCAGCACAGCCCCCACTCTTTGCTCCAACAACCACAGAGCTCTGAATCCGCTCCCCCATTCTGTTCCCCATCAGAATCCAGAGACTGTTGTGCAGAGCCCATGGGAACGTGACCCACAGAAAGGCCACCCATCTCCAAGCAAAAGCATGCTGGCTCTGTGCCGGGGGGAATGTTTCCTACAAGTTCAGCATGACCCCGTCAGAGCAGTGATTTCTGGAGCACGCATTTGCACGGCCACGGTTTTATGACACGCCTTCAAGCTCAATGGGGGAAGGAGGAGGGCATTAGCAAATGTTGCGCCCCTCCGTGTTCTTGTGCGATTCGGCTTGCACTGCCCTCCTCAGCTAGCATCACCCTTGGAATCCACAGCCCAATAAAGAGAGGCGTCCTCTTCCCTCGCTCCCCACGCAAAGAGAGCCTCTTCATGCCATGCAGGCCATTACCGTGAAAAAGGGAGCTGGAATGTGGCGCCACTGAGAATGGAGCCTCACCTACCAAACAAGCCTCATCCATAATGAAAGGTGCATGAACAGGCGCTGTCAGGAGGAGTAGCAGGGCTCCTGGGTGCATATAGTGCTGAACAGCCTCTCTTGCCATTAGCAGAGAGAGTTGTGAGGCCCCAGACAGAAGCCAAGCGGCAGTTCATAGAAGCCAGAGATGGACAAGCTCTATCTGATCACCGTCACACTCGACAGAGGGCACATCACACACGCTATGCTGATACCGAACCACCGTAGCCCAAATGTGTCCGTTCAGAATCCTGAGCCCCCTCCGTCTCTGCAAAACTCACCTGCCTCGTCCCCAGACTGTTAGACAGTCACCTGCTCTCTACCTCTGTCGTCCTGGAGGGGGAGAGAGAGTCAGCTGGGAAAGGGGATGTTCTCTGCTTTCTGTGCCGCCTTCCATCACAAGATCCCAAGACATGGTGCAACCAATTAAACCTCAGCACCCGCTGTTGTCAGGCCAGGGGTGGAATGCTTCTTACCAACGGGAGGAGGAAGGTAAGTCACAGCAGAGATTAGAAGAGAGCCCTGCATGTCAACGTGAGGCAGCATTGCCCAGTGGATAAGGCATTGAAGAGCTCTGCGTTCCATTCCAGGCTTGAAGAAGTCACTTCCCTTCCTGCCTGACTTTTGAGATGGGAAACGGATGCTCACCCTCCTTTGCAAAAAGCTTGGGGACCAAGGCCTGAAAAAGTCACACAAGAGCGAGGCTTTACTGGTATTTTATAATGCCGCGTTCCCAGCTCTCACGCTGCCCTCCTGGACTCTCTGTCCTCCAGTCAGGCCAGGGGCATTTTCTCACAGACCAATAACCTCTAGTTCTCCCCACTGCCCCCCAGACAGGCATTGCCCTCAATCTGCAGCATCCCTCCGGCATTCTGGGCAGCTTCTGCCTGCATCAGGACATAGCTCAGCATAATGGGGACCTAGCGTCCTGCCTGGGGCCTGCGGGTGCTGCCATACTAGAGATGTTACTGAGAGTCAGCGTGACTCTTCTATTCATGCCATCCCATCGCTCCCTCCCGCCCGCTCGGCCGTGCAGCCACTAGCAGAGCCTGACAGAATCAAATCCCAATGTATGGGGCTGGGGGGGCATCCGCTCCTCCTTTCAGCCAGGTTCCTGTTCTCATTCACTCCTGTGCTGCAGCCCCTTTGCACCAACTAAATGGCGGTGCAGAGACAGAACCCCAGGGGACGCCTTGAGTACACCAGACCCACGCTGGGAGCCTCAAGGCTGCCTTTGCCAGCTCCACACTGACTGCCCCCTGCTGGAGGCCCGGGTGGGCCACATGCAGGCAAGGGGCCCTTGAAGGTGCAGGGGGGCTTGTGGTTTGATGGCTCTGTGCCACTGTAGCGGCCCAGAAGGGTCTTTGCAGGAAGGACGTAATTTGGGCTGCCCTATCCCACGCCAGGGGCTTTCCCTTTGTCTCTGGCCCAGAGACTCTAAGACTCACTGTGGTTTTGACAATTCAGCCAGCAGCTGTCGCCATTTTTAATCGAAAGGGTTAGACCTACAGCAATTACAAGCCCAGGCATGCACAGAGCCAGGCAGCTCCAATCAGGATGAAGTGTTAGGAGCAGCTTTCCGGCTTCTGAACCGTTGCCAGTACCTATATTGGCTTGACTGGGCGAACGTGTGCGTCCCCGGAGAAATGGTTTGGCTCAGCTCCTCTGTTCCCAATCCTTGGCTCTCAGCAGAGACCTTCTGTCATCTGACACAGAGGGGAGGTTTTTCCAGATGCACGCCCCACGCCAGATATGTCCTATCAATTCAGTTTAAATAAGTAGGCCACACGATTCAAGTTTCCCAGTCCCGGGGCAATTTGGGTGGCAGGTTCTGCCCCCCTTGATGCCGTAGAGTAGGAGCTTCCTGTGCAAGTAGCTCCATTGAGTGCCCAAGAGTCTAGCTGAGATAGAGCACGAGCAGCAGAAGGTGATCCAAAATGAACAGAAATATTGATTGGAAGGTTAGATGGAAAAGAACAAAGCGGAGCCTCCCAAAGGGGTCAGGGTATTGGCCCAGGTTCACTTCTACCAGCTTCCACTGCATGGCCCCTCCCTGTGCCTTGCTTTTATCTACAAGACAGAGGTGACTTCGGTTTTGCCCTGTTATCAAGTCCAGGGACAGATACTGAACCTCTCTCTAGGAACAAAGGTGTTGCACTCTAGGACAAGCTCGAGGGAGCTTTTGGAGAACAAAGTCAGGGAACTAGCAGGGTTCAATGCCCCGCCCAAGCTTCAGTTTTGACCTGAAGGGAAAAAAAAAAAAGGCCCTGAAGTCCTGACACTCCACTTTTCAAACCACAAAAAATGAGCTTTGCTTCAGTAATGTAATTGTGGAGCTTTTTGGCACCTTGTCCTTTAAAAATACATCCATCTGCCTGCACACAGGGCCATCAAACTCAATCTTGTTCAGAATGGATTTCTCAGTTCATGAGAGCTGGAAAGTCTATAGTGATGCTGGCTGGTCAGACTGAACAATCCCTAATAGAAGCGCAGTCTGTAAGCTTCACAGCTGTGTTTCCACTTAAAGAAATGTCCATTGAATCTGATGCATCTCCTTTCTCCAGAGTGCTTTTCGACTTTCCCTGAGGCTAGGAACTTCAGGAGAGAGATCTCAGAGAGATTCTCCTTCACTCAGGTGATCCCTCTTTACTGAAGCCCAGAAGAGAAGGCCAAAATGTGGCTGATAAGAGAGTGACTGAAGGATGTTAGCACAGGAAAGCTTGTTGTTAGATCAGTACCCGGGGCACACCTGACCAGTCTCAGCATCTAGGCTTGCTGTTACCATCAGTTCAGGCAGATCTTGGGTGATCACTCACCTGAAATGTTTGCTCTTTGGCCTCTTCAAGTAAGAGACCCCCGGGGTTTTCAGTCTTCCCCAGGCTCCTAGTTGACATTCACAGCCAGGAACATGACACACAGTTATTTCTGCCTCTGCGCTCACTGTGCATTCCTGCTTCCCCCTGGAAGGCATGGATGGGAGCAGAGACATGACCCAGTCCCTGGGATCAGCCCCTCAGAAAGAAGATAGAATCATAGAATCCTAGGACTGGAAGGGACCTCGAGAGGTCATCGAGTCCAGTCCCCTGCCCTCATGGCAGGACCAAATACTGTCTAGACCATCCCTGATAGACATTTATCTAACCTACTCTTAAATATCTCCAGAGATGGAGATTCCACAACCTCCCTGGGCAATTTATTCCAGTGTTTGACCATCCTGACAGTTAGGAACTTTTTCCTAATGTCCAACCTAAACCTCCCTTGCTGCAGTTTAAGCCCATTGCTTCTTGTTCTATCCTCAGAGGCCAAGATGAACAAGTTTTCTCCCTCCTCCTCATGACACCCTTTTAGATACCTGAAAACTGCTATCATGTCCCCCCTCAATCTTCTCTTTTCTAAACTAAACAAACCCAATTCTTTCAGCCTTCCTTCATAGGTCATGTTCTCTAGACCTTTAATCATTCTTGTTGCTCTTCTCTGGACCCTCTCCAATTTCTCCACATCCTTCTTGAAATGCGGTGCCCAGAACTGGACACAATACTCCAACTGAGGCCTAACCAGCGCAGAGTAGAGCAGAAGAATGACTTCTCGTGTCTTGCTCACAACACACCTGTTAATGCATCCCAGAATCATGTTTGCTTTTTTTGCAACAGCTTCACACTGCTGACTCATATTCAGCTTGTGGTCCACTATAACCCCTAGATCTCTTTCTGCCGTACTCCTTCCTATACAGTCGCTTCCCATTCTGTAGGTGTGAACCTGATTGTTCCTTCCTAAGTGGAGCACTTTGCATTTGTCTTTATTAAACTTCATCCTGTTTACCTCAGACCATTTCTCCAATTTGTCCAGATCATTTTGAATTATGACCCTATCCTCCAGAGCAGTCGCAACCCCTGGATGAGGAAAGGGCATTTGCAATTACTCTCCCCTACTCCTGACCCCACATAAATAAAGCCCCCCGCCACTGAAACCTTAATGACACTGAGACCATCAGCTGAAATACAGAGGAGCAGGAAGGAATGAGCCACTGCTCAAGCCGAGCAATCAAACATCTGGAACAAGCTAACTTTTTAGCAGGACAAAGGCACTCACAAGTCTATAAAATAACCAATCACAATCACAAGTACAGGTATCCTGGGGAAGGGGGGGAGGGGCAGGCCAAGTCCTTTTGTTTATGGTTTAAAGACCTAGCTTAAGACAATAAACCACAGAAGAAAGCTTTCTCTATTTTTAAAAGTTCATTTCCTTTGCAGTCACAAACTTGTATTCAAAGCCTTGATACCTTCTGTGGGGGAAAGGTTCCTTCTTACTCACTGCTGCCTACACAGGGCTAGAATGGCACAATTAACCTTGGGGTTTATTTGTTTTGCATCATTCAATCATTTCAGGGTGCCACCACCACATCCTGTGTCTATGGACCTGAGCGACTCACACACGTGGACAAAGACGCAACCTTTGATAGCTAATCACGGCCAAGAAGGAGTTACAGCTACTTCTTGGTATTGCTTCTGCTCCTGTCCCAAATCCTCCTGCCAATGCTTGTAATTTAACAGATCGCATTGTTCCAGTTCAGTGTCTTTCCTTTCACTCCTATTGCTGTGTGAGAAGTCCACACAAACAACAGGGGAATCTGGACTGACAATAGAGAGGACAACAGTGAAACTGACCATGCACAAAGCAAATGCAACAGAAGGTGGGGGGGAGGGAGGTTTTATTTAGCTAATGTATTTTATAAGCAATGTAGGTGTTGCAAGATGATGTTACTGAACTGTTTTTTCACTCACTCCTTTGGGGACAGGAGTACTGCTCAATTAAGTTAAAATATTTTACAATACAAACAAAACATACCTAGGAAATGCCACATTAAAAAAAGCATGCAAGTCAAACTTTACTCCTCAATCCTTTTGCTTTTACATCCCATCCCCGCACCTTTGTTTAAAATATCCCCTGATCTTCAGGGAAAGGAAAAGGAACTAGCCTTCTTGCAGGTCTGCACTGCATCTCCTATGACACTGTTGCTGCCGACAAAACATCACAGGGGTGATTGATCTGACTTCTCACCTATGTCAAATCATGTGGGGAGGAGACACCAGAAGAGCCTCATGCAAGTCTTCTCTACTACAATTTTTGCAGGTGATGGGTGGGGCTGGACGGGTCTAAATTTTTCTGTGGATTGTGTTGTGGCTGGAAACAGAGGAGCGGACTTTGCTGTCCCTATTATTTGACATGATTATAATTATAATAATGACAAACTAAATTTGTATTTTCATGGGCCTAAAGGGAGCGGATGGGCAGATTTTATATATTTCAGTGTTTAAATCAGGTCCCCAACTTGCTTCCAACATTATGAACATTTTTTTGTTTCTCCCTACTGTGCCCCGTGGTTACCACTGCTTCAGGGAAGATACCGAGTGTTTATGGACCTAGGGTCTGATCAAATATGGCAAATCTATTTAGGTTTGTTCACGTTAAGTGTTTTCCCCTGCGAAGATGTTAATGAAGCTCAAACATTTCAGACGCACAGATTAGTCCAGGATCCAAGCACTGTCTCATGCCTCAGGGACATTTATGGCGTTACATCTGAAGACAGATCAAAGCTCATTACTTTCCATTCAAGAAACAAATACATTACAACACAGACGTACTGCGCGGATGTGATAAGTGCTCTGCCAAGTAACAAAAACAATCACAACAGCCTGATTTTTTTTAGCTTGTTTTACTGACCATATAACTGGAGTTGGAAATATTCAGATTCTAAAATACCTTATTTATAAAACATACTAATTTCTGTTCGATTTCCATCCCATTCTTTTACAGATGCTGGGGAGTATGGTGTGAAATTTCCAGGATCCCAGGAACCACAATGTCCAGAATCCAGCATGGCTTACTCAATCTTTCATCCTTCCCAGAATGATATTTTGAATGCCAAGCAGTTTATTGTATGTGGCTCTTATGAACTGTGAGGACCGGTCTTCTATGATCACAGATGACATAACACTTTTCACCAAAGTGCAAGGTGCAGTCCAATATCCTTGGTCCGAGTTCCCCTTCCCATCCAGTTCTAACAGAGTGCTGTAGACCACATGACAGACTGGCTCCAGGGTTCCATTCTACAAGGGGCTGCATTTCAGCAACAAAGCAATTTCTATGTGCATGTGTTTGAAAGGGGCTCTGGGATTCTTCAGTATGAAAAGGAGCAATACAAAATGTAAGGTGTGATTTTTATATGGCCAAAATGATGTCTGCAGAGTCACGGTCAATCATGGGATTGCAGTGTGTGTGTCGGGGGGGGAGGTATGGATGTGTGTGTGTGTCGGGGGGGGGGGGGAGGCACGGTCAGTGAAGTTCCTCCAGCATTCATGCACAGCTGGCTGTTTATAACTCTTTATTTGACATTGTTATTTAACATGTGTAAGGGGCTTGACATGTTTTATAGTCAGTAGCTGTGGTTACGGTTTGCAAGCAGCATTGAGTTTTTGCAAAATGAAGATACATAAAATGTATTTTTAAAACCAGTCACAAATCTATGAACGTGTGTCATCATTCCTTCTGCTTACCAAATCTAAACCACAACATGCACACAGTATCAGGAGGCTCAGATGCGTACAAACCATGTTTCAAGTTCCAAAGACCGCCGAGATTTATCCCGCTATTTAGGGCTGTGGGTACAAGCACGCTGTAGGAGGAGAACAGGAATCTAAAAACGGAACCAAAGCATGAAGTCTAAATAGTCTGCTTCAACAAGTGCAAGAAAATTAAAAGGGTCCTCTTTTTGGGATCTCAATATACTGGCAACCTGATCATTGCATTAGCCCAAAATCTGACCATTCCCTCCCCAGCTCTGATCTCTCCTCTCCACTCCCAAAGAAGGTTACAAGACAACTGACATTTCAAATTTCTGATATAATAAACATCCCCGGGCGGTAGAGTCCACTGAAGCAGTGACAAAAATATTCATGGGATATGTTGTTGGAAATAATTTGCACTATCGATTCCAAAAAGTATCTTTCCCTATATATGTCTGACTTTTGTAGGTCAAGACAGCTGTACTTGAGCCTTCTCTTTTTCACAGAAAGCTTGCCCTAGTGAGACCTTGCCACTAGCTAAGGTTATGGATATGGGAGATTGGTACAGTTTCTCCCTGCCCTCCTCCCCTGGTCAGTCCGTAAGTTGGAGCTGTCCCTATGAAGAGCTAAGTTTTAAAGAGCAGAAGCCAATAAACTTCACAGGGTACATCTACACTGCACACTTATTTCAGAAAAAGCTATTCCAGAATAGTTATTCCAAAATAGCTTATTTTGAAATAGCACGTCTACACTGCAGGGAAGCCGCAAAATTAGACTGAGGCAGGCTTCCCCAATATAGATGTGTTATCTCGATTTAGAGCCCCAGGAGGCACTGGGGTGGAATAACTTAGAATGGCCCTGGTGAGGGGCTATTTCGAAATAGCAGCAGTGGAGTGTCTACACAGGCCTTATTTCGAAATAGCTATTTTGGAATAGGCGTTATTCCTCGTAGAATGAAGTTTACAGATTTCAGAATAAGCTGCCTGTTATTTCGAAATAAGGAATGGCTGTGTAGACACTCGCATTATTTTGAAATAACACTAGTTATCTCGAAATAAAGGTGCAGTGTAGATGCACCCACAATCAAGCTCTCAAAATGAGTTATTTATCAAAAAAAATTTAAATTCGAGGAGACATACAGATTCTCATTCATTTTTCCATTCATTGTGTTTTAGTTTTTTAAAACCCCTTGCACCTTATTTTCTCCGTGGAAAGACACTCCAGACACCACTCCCAAGGAAACAGAGCCAACACGATGCTACCAATGCAGCATTAATTGTCTCTTCTGGTTTCTGACAGACACACTTCAAAATAAACACAACCAATATCTCCGAGGAGCCTGCCTGGGCGTATGAAGGAGGCAGAAACAATGCTGGCAGAGTGAGAAGGGAGGTAATCAATTCTGGAAGTGTAGAATGGGGTGGCGGGGGAGGGGGTAATTCTGGTGATTAAATTAGCCAATGCATGAGCACATTCCAATGCACAACATCACTCAAGCACTGGACAAAACATATGGCAACAATGGCAAGTGCTGCCCAAGAGGTCACCTTTAATATGATTCGCCATGGACGCCTGAAACGTGATCTCCCAAAATGCCAGTGTGCTAAATCTCCATTATGCAAGGCAGCGAGCACCCTCTTAAAGCCTTTCAGGCTCTGTGAATCCAGCACAAATGGCTGCTCTCTGTTAAGTGATGTGCCCAAGTCCATTGAAAATAGGACAAAAAATGGGCATTCAGGATACTCAATTTACTGAGAGTGGCATTGTTCTGGCCTTTCCATGGCACCAGCAGGGGTAGTCTCCAGGGTGCCCCACTTGACAGCTGGGTCACACCACGTGCTACCCTGTTCTGCTTGGACTTTTCAGCAACTCTGGCCTGCATTCACTTGCACAATTTTCTCCTTTGAAGTTACAGAAAGCTGCCTCATCGATCACTGACATGAAGGGCTTCAAAAGGCCTGAGAGTTAATTCACTTCTTTACAACTGGAAAGGCTTTTGCGCAGGGGAGGGAGGAGAGGAAGAGTAATGAAATCCAAAGGGAGCCAAATGATGCTTTTCTCTACTCGAAGCCAGGGCTGGAAGTGCTCGCTGCTGGCACAGCCCGCGGTGGGAGAAAGGAGACTTGTTGGGGGGGTGCCACTAGCTACTTCCAAAGGCCTCGGTTCATGTTTACCACAGCCACCGTGTTACTTCACTTGAGAGGGGTTTTTTCCAGTCCTGGTGACTGTACTGCAGGGTTTACTGAGCTTGTTCGGAAGCCCTGCTTGCAGAAAGCAGCAGCAAATTGCTTTTCAAAAGGGCTTTTTCTTTTCTAAATCAAGCTGCATGCTGCTCCGCATCATCTGAGCCCCACGCTGATTTCCCCCTTAAAACAGAAGCACGAAGGGCCCTGCTAGGACTCACCAGTTCCAGTTACTTCACAGCAATCTACCCAAGCAACCTGAGCTATTTACCTATGGAGCAAAGGGTCTGAGAGCAACTAGTGGCAGAGCAGAGCTATGCTACCACGGCTGCACTAGGGGGCATCTCCTAGCAAGTGATACTTTCAGCTCTTTCAAGTAAAACCCAAGTACAACAAGAGCAATAATCAGCAGGTTATCTTGTTGGCTCTAATGAAAAGAAACACCTGATGATGGGATTGAAGATAACCATGTGAGTCTACTGCCACCCGGTGAAGTTCGTTAGGCTACTGAACCGTGTCCCAGTGTATGTAGAGCACACAGCAACGCTCTTTGCAAAGTCTCCGCAGGCTCTGTTTCTGAATAGTTAAAACTCTAGAAAGTGACTAATCACGTGCAGAGCAGGGCCAGACCCTAAGGCAACCTTTTTACACATGTTCCGCATCCACATGCTGCTGCTCCTTGCTTGGGTGAAACTCACGAGATAACCTCAGGGGGCAGACAGCTCCCCTCTGTAGAGTCCCTGCTGTTACAACAGATAGTGACGACAGGCTCGCAGGTACATTGTAGGGAACCAACCTACCCTGGTTCCCACTGGTGATGGGGAAATGGATCAATTCCCTTTCCAGCTCAAACTTCCAGGTCAGCCATTCCAGCATCCATGAATACAGCACAGCACATTCCACCTAAAACAGCAGGCTGCGCTAAGCATGTACGTTTTTCGCCTCTTAAAAGTGGCTTCAGTGCTTGCAGAACACAATGATTTCAACAGAGACCGCAAGAACTCAGCACGTATGAAAACCAGGCAAAGTTTTACAATGGGAACACTGGCAAAACAAGATAGGTTCAGCATCAATGGGTTTTGCTATAATGGAATCCCCTTAGGAGATCTTAAAAACAACCAACCAACCAAGCAGCCTTTAGTTCTCTCTGCTGACTGGCTGAACATTCATGCTGTGTAAGAAAGCACCTGTTGCTAGCTCCTAGTTCTTTACCCTAGCCTGCACTTTGCAGAGGAATGAGAGCTAATAGCTGTTTATAGAAAATGCTAATTCTCTGTGTCTGACGTAAGGACAGCCACAGACCTACTGAGCAATCCCAGCCTGGCTAACAACAGGACTGCCTGAGAGGGGTACGATCCAACAACAATCCAAGAAACCCACCAAACAGAAGGATTCCATCACAAGATGTAGGGTTCTGTTGACAATTTTATTAGAGGGGGTAACTTTCTGACTCTCTCGCCACTGCCCAACGGCTAGGTCTGTCTGGGCCTGGGGAACATATTACAGGAGAAAACGTCCAGTTACTTGCTTTCGTGTTCTACACGAGACAAGAGCTTCAAAATGGTAAGTGGGAAGGGACCTCGACAAGTTCACATCCAGGAATAGCTGTTTCCCACCAAGGGAGAGGATGTAGGTATTTGGGGTCAGCACTTTAGAGCAGGGGTGGGGAACCTCAGGCCCAGGGGCCAGATGCGACCCCCGGCTTGCCTGGATCCGGCCCCGGAGGCCCCCTTCCCTCCCCCAGGCAGGGCTGGAGCACACAAAATCCACTAGCCTGGGCCCCCTTAGGCTCTGGTGTGTGAGGGGAATGTGGGGAGTGTCCTTCTCCTTCCTAGTCAGGGGCCATGTGAGGGGGGCTTGTTTTCTTGGAGAGGGGGAGGGTTACTTCTTACTTGTGTGTGGCCCCCGACTGATTTTTCTGTGGGTCAGTGGCCCCCGACCCAAAAAAGGTTCCCCAGCCCTGCTTTAGTGCTTTACATTAGTGCTGGGTTTTGTCGTCATAAAAACAGGCTGCCTGTACATCATCTTGTCCGCACGGGCACGTGGCAAACCCTTGCTTCAGGTAGCTGGCTCTAGCACACTGGTTCTCAACAAGAGTGCAGGGACCCCTGGGAGGCTGCATGCATGTTTCAGGGGGCCGCCAAGCATGACCAGTGTTAGACTTATTGGGGCGCAGGCAGAAAGCCTAAGCACAGCTGCGCAGGGCTGAAGCCTGGGGACCCGAGCCCTGCCACCTGGGCCTGAAGCCAAAGCCTGAGCAAATTAGCTTTGTGGGGTGCCCTGTGGCATGGAGCCCCAGACAACTGCCCTGCTTGCTGCCCCCTAATGCTGCCCCTGGCTTTCATGTACAGAAAAAAAGAAAAAGTCCATGGTTTTTTTCCAATCACTGCTCTGGGGTCGGGCTGACGGGGAGGGGTTCAGTATGCACACTACCTTCAGAACAGAGGACTATCCCGGCCCTCTCTCACCACAGCAGCTTGGGGCCAGGTGAGAAGCGCCTCTCCACGGCCCTTGCAGCTCCAGTGGGTACTCCTGGGGGAGAGGGGCATGTCCCCCGGCTGGGGCAGGTCCACGTTCAACTGGGTCCCTGCACTCCCCAGCCAGAATGAAGAATGCAGCAATCTGCACTTTCCCCTCACTCCCTGAGAAAAGGGAACAACCAGTAATGTCCCTGCATGAATCGGGGGGGAGGCTTCAGCCCCTCTGTCCCTAAAGGGCAACTGGGCACCTGGGTGGTAGAAGGCTCGGGGCTGGGGCAGTCCCAGACTGGGAGCGGCGCCACCAGCCAGTCCCCCTTCACGGGCCTGGTGATTCTGTCTCTTTCCTGTATGGCTTTATGAGAAGCAATCCCATTCTGGGCACATCCCATTTTCCTGGCACAACCAAACTCTTACCTTGCTTTAAGTTATGATAAGAAGATGTATACTGAATTTGGTGGTCCTAGCTCTTACTGTTCTTGACCAGAAAGACAGACAGGCTCTCTCAAATATATAGCAGATTTACATCCGGCCATGCTGCGTTTACCATCATTGTTAATATACCTTCCCAGCTTTCACAAAGCACAGACACTGTGGTAACTGAAGCTCTCTCTAACTGATGATGACCTCAAGAAACACCAGTGACTAACAATCATTCCAAACTTCAGAGGGGTAGCCATGTTAGTCTGTAACTGGAAAAACTTAAACAACAAAGTCTTGCAGAACCTTAGAGATTAACAAAACATGTAGATGGTATCATGAGCTTTCGTGGGTACAACCCACTTCTCGTTGCAGGGACAGCAGGCAGGGGATTACATAATTGCATTACATAGCTACTGCAAAGGAGCGTACTGAACCACTTACAAACTCTCTACCTCAACATGAAACGTTTGTAGCCATAAACAACACAGCAGATCCTGCTGCTAAACCTAGTAAGTTACATTACTGGCAGGTAGTGCTTAGACAGACACTTAAAACACCTTCACATTTATCAAAATCCCTTCTTCAATGTGGAGAGTCTGACCGCTCGCAATAGCTTACACTGGGAATGAACAAATAAGAGCAAAAGAAAAGAACAATCAGCGAGGTACCCTGAAGCATTGCATTCTGGTGTGCATTTGTGTACCACCCACTCCTATACATTTGGCAGAGACTTGCATGGATAATAGATCTCCTTAAAACAAAAAACAAATCAAAAAGTGCTCTTCCCCACCCCCCCCCACCCCGCAGCAGGTGTGTAATTGTGCCAGATGATGTTTAGTTTCTTTTGTTTTAAATAAAAACAGAAAACTGCTTATCCAAGGACTTTAGAAAAAAGTGTCACTCCCAAACCAGCTCCTCATAATGACCTTGATTCGACAACCCCATTGCTTGCTCAGTGGGAACCTATCCCACAACATGCTCACCTCCTATTCAAGAAACAAACAGACTTGCCAGTTAGTTTAATTAGCTACATATTGCTTAGCCAATGGCTTAATTACAAAAATAATGAAACATCAGGCAATGTGAAGACAGTACTGTCTACAAGCATTGTCGCCAGTGTTTGAAAATAATAAAAAGCAGAGAGCTGAAGTGAAAATTCAAAACCTCCAAGTAATTTCAACCATACACACATGAAAAGGGAAAAGAGTTTATAGATGATGCAACAGAAAAAGTGACTCATTTTCTTTAATGCCAAACCCTGTTTTATTTCATTCTGCCTTCTGTACCTGCTAAATGCATCACTGACAGAATAATAATTTACTAAACTGCATTTTAAAAATCCCATTTTAGTCACTTAAGCATTTAATTTCTCAGTATTGAGGGTCAGATTCCATTACACGATAATTAGGAGCTACGCGATAGCTGGATTAAGGCAGATACCTCAGACAAAAGAAGGGTAGGTAGCTTTGGGATTAAAGCACTGAGTTAGGAGATACAGGGTGAAATTCTGGCCACCTTGAAGTCAGTGGAAAAGCTCCCATTGACTTCAGTGGAGCCATTTCACCACTGAGTTCTAGCTTCTATGTCCATCACCAAGTTACGGCTTTGCAGCGTCCCCATTTGCACGATTGAGGATGGCAGTGATCTAATCATCTGAACCCACACAGTGGACCAATTTACACTGATGATGTTTTAACTGACATAAAATGACCAATTAAGTTTCATTCAGACTGTCCTCTACCTTTTAAGAGTACAGAGTTACCAAGTTTTACCTTCAATATTTCACAGAACTGTAATGGCAACAAACACCAAGTTCACTTAAGAGCATTATCCACTTAAAAGGCTGCAGAATCGTACCACATGACTGGCTCCTTCCACCTGTCTGTGAAGGGCCTAGCATGTTTTTCGGCAAAGGCCACACAACACCTCCAGGCTAGAACGACTTTTTTACTACTATTTACCTAATTCCGAACAACACTGTTATATAAGAACAAGGAGCCATCAACTGATTTAACTGGTAATAAATGCAGAACACCAAAAGGAGACACAGCTTCAAACAGCATGCATTGAAACTGGAGAACTTATTGCTAATAGTCTAATAGCCTACTTAGATTTTATTCAGAGGAGACAGATAATTCCACTATCCCTAAAATGTATAGCTTGGGAGTAATAAGAAGTCACGCTTCAGGGTAAGGACAGTCTCTGGGGGATGAGGAAGGACACGGTCTCCACCACATACAGCACTGAACAACAAGTAGGTGCATTTCAGGAAGGAGACTTCCCTCTTCTTCTGAGGCATCAAGTATTGGCTAATCCTCGAGGCAAAGTACTACGTAGAACAGCTGTCTGATCCATCATGCTCCCATTTTAAACAATTACATACCCGAGTGAAACCTGCACTCTGAGTTGGGCTCACGCGATATAACGGGTTAGATATGGATGGTCCTTGCTAGAGACAGATCCACAGGTATTTGTTTCCATGACAAAAGCAACAGGCTATTGCTGTTCTGCAAAATGTGCTCCCTATGACCTGCAGCACCTCTATGAGAAGCCATAATCCCCAAAGACCCAGATGTGGCCTTTAAACAAGGTGGGCTGAAGAAGGGCTCCATTAGTGAAATAATGTAGGCAGGGGCTAATTAGCACTGCCACAGACTCACTGTGAGCTTTAGCCAGACTCTTATGGTCTGATTTCAGAGATGGCGAGGGAGCTACAAGTGCTCAGCTCTGTGAAACATCAGGCCATTAGCTTCCTTGTGCCTCCGCATACCCATTCTACATACAGGGAAAAAACCTCTCTCATCTGAGAAGGAAGTTCCGAGGTTTGCTCTCTACAGAGTGCTCCGAGATCAGCAAATAAAAGTTAAGGAGCTACAGACATGCAAAGAAGCATTTCTTTATTTTGATTTTTACTACTTCGGTGCAGGAAGTGAAATTAACTAGCTAGAAAAATCACAAAAGTGAAATAATGACTCTTTTCCCAAATGTTGCCTTTTGCCGTTGCATAATTAGATTTCCGTCCATGTACTGGTAGGTTATACAAAACCATCTTTGTCACAGCTCTGTCATGTTTTCACTCATGGCAGGCTGATCGCATTTGAAGTTACATCACTCAACAGGCAGTGACACGATGTCCCGGGAATGATGGATTAGCCATGCCGTCAGCTATAATTAATACCTGAAAAAATCTCAGCAAGTCTCAGCTCAAATACGTGCTAAGCGGAACCTAAACCAACAAAAGACTTTCAGCTGACATCCGTACATAACTCTACAAGAAAAACATTTGACATCAGATAGGAGGGCAAAAGACTTCACTGAAGCAGGGATTGTTTCCCCGTTAAAAAAAAAATAAATCAGATTTGTAACCTGCCATTCACCCCACCCTCACCTCAACACAAACACACTGTTTGGAGGCATTTGTTTTATCTACATTGTTAACACGCTAGCTCAAGAATCATTTGGTTTCTGTTCCACTGAGATAACCAGCTTTTCCACCTCCAGCGTCTTTCAAGATGACCAGCCAAAGCGACAATCTCCACATGCAACAAAATCACCTTCCAGCGTGTTTTGCTATAGTCACCATTAGGGATGTTAGTAGCTAGTTGGCTAACTGTTCATCCAATAAGCGACTGCTTATTGGTTAATGATCCCAGTTAAATGCCACACGCCCTCACTCCTGCATGCTCTCCATTTGAAAATTGGACTGGCAGGCTGGCTGAGTCCCAGCCCGCCGGTCCAAGTTTTAAATGAAGAGCACATTGGGGAGCTGCCTGCCACCCCATGCTGCTGCCTCTGATAAAGATGCAGCAGAGTGGAGTGGCAGGCAGGAGTAGATCCATGCGGGGAGCCAGTTTAAAATCCAGAGCCTGCCTGCTGCCTCATCTCTGATACACAGGCCTGTCTGCGGGGGGGGGGGGGGGAGGGGGGAGGGGGCGAGGGCGGGCCCGAGCTCCCCATGGAGCCTCTGTTTGTGGGGCTCCTGGGCTCGCTGCAGACAAGGACTGCTCTGTGGGATGCTGGAGCCGCCTCTGTCTGTGGGGAGCTTGGTGCCTTCCCCAGATAGGAGCTGTTGCTGCCTTGCGCTGTGTAGTGGCAGCAGCACAGGGCAGCAAGCAGGAGCTGGTCTGTGTGGGGAGCCAATTTTTAAACCCCGCTCTGTATCAGAGGCAGCAGTGTGGGCTGGCAGGGGGCTCCCCAGGAGTGGGGCCAAAAGCGCACTGACTGCCAGCCTTGCCCCAGGCGGGGGGAGGCGAGAAGCATTTTAGTAACCGTGTAACCGCTAAAAATTGTTGTGACTACATGATGACTAAAATAAACTATTTCTAACATCCCTAGTCACCCTTTATGTATCTCAGAGATTTTTGCAGCCTTTGGAGATGTGGGAAGGAACAAAACTTCCCACACTCGTCACCAGTCAGCATTTGCTGAGCCCACCAGCTCACCCCACAAGAGCAAAACAGCAAGGAACGCACTGTAAAACAAGCACAGCCAGGCTCCATCTCTGCCCAGCTATTCACATACACCAATGATACTCAGACCTCAGCGGTTTAGGAGCCAAATTAGCAATCGACATTTCTCAAAAGAACCACAGTAGCGTGACTTCATATATCTCAAATACTGTCTCAACAAAATGACTGACCAAGTATTATGTTACTAACTGCGCCTGGTTAATAGCATGGTAAAGGCATCCTGATTGGTTAACAACTTAGATTGCTTGAGTGCTTTTTTTTGTTTAAAAAAAATGGTGCTGGTATTCCAGGGGAAAAGTTGCTGAGCTCTGACTGCAGGTGCCGGTACTGCGTCTGGAGGTCGGTATTGCGCACCAGGCAGTACCGTCACAAAAAAAGCACTGGATTGGTTAATAGTTAAATTACACCGTGTTTTAATATCACATGCCACAAAGAACTGCAGAGTAAAGGGCCATCTGTGGCTCAGGAGTCTCAGGCTGAGTATCACTGGTCTAAAGCAACATGTATCCATGGAGGTGATCAGTGAGGTCCCAGCTGTGAATTGACCATGGTGTCCCACCAAGAATCCTCAGGCTCAAACACAAGAGGAGTGTGACTATTGCTAGCTAGTGCTCCTTTGGGACAAGCTAGCAGTGCTGTATCATTTGGAAAGGAAACCGTACATTTGGAAAGGAATCGGTACAAAGACACACAGCATAGTGCATCAACTCCCCATTCCAGCAAGGAAGCCTTTTACACCAGGCAGCTTGCTCAGTCCCAAAGCCGAAGGGGGAGCTAGCCCAGGGCCAAAGCCTGAGAGAAGGGGGGTGGATTAGGAGGAGGGGGGCCACCATACTGCTGGAGTTCCCCAGAGATCTATTTCACAGCCCTATTCTCAATTCAACAACTACACCAGGAGCTCAGGACTCATGTGCAGCCCTGTAACAACCAAGGCCATTTACAGGAAGCATCCTCATCTGTTCCAGTGGATGGTTTCTCTCCCAAAGTCATTCAAAGATCCCTCTGGTTGTGATATTAGCATCATCTATGGGAGAAATAGGGTCACAAACACCACCCGACGGGGCTGGGGATAAAGGGCAGGAATAATGAGAGATTAGGAAAGAAACCAATTGGTTTTCCCAGCACTGGTCCCAGTAACAGAAATGAGAAGGAAGAGAACCAAGACCTGTAGCATGATTGGATTGGGAATCAAGAAAGTGTTCTCTTGCCCACTCTGACTTTGACGTACTCTGTGATCTTGGGACAGTCACTTCTCCTTTCTAGGGTGCAGTTTCCTATTCCTAAAAGGAGACAGCAAACCCCACCTTTGCAATGCACTTTGACACTGAAGGATCACAAAAGCCTGGTAACTGCTACGTATTGTTCTTAGAATAACAATATGTCTAAATTAACACAGAGAACAGGGCATTTTTTATTATCAGCAGGGTTTTCAGGCACAGGATGGATTTTAATGAAACCCCAAATCAGCCATATTAGTGCAAGTTACCATTAGGTTAAGCTGTGTTGGTTTAGAAACCAATTGTTTGTAAATGACTGAATTCGTTTACATTGGTCAGTGGTTAGACCATTTACAGATAAAACAATTAACTAGTTTTCGAGTTTACTGAAAGCAGATTATCTCCGGAGCATCAATACATGGGCAAGCTATTTCAGCTGGTTACTCTCCTAGAAATTCAGGCATTGGTGGCTCCCAACATGACATAATATACCCCGCTTTCTTACTAACTATCACCCCCTTCCTTAAAAGGCTCTGGGCTCATTTTAACATGTGCTTCATGTAATGAGAAGCTGTCCTGATCCAAAAGTTCTTTCCTGTTACAAATTTAATGTGGATAAGTGTAAAGTAATGCACGTTGGAAAAAATAACCCCAACTATACGTACAGTATGATGGGGGCTAATCTGGCTACAACAAATCAGGAAAGAGATCTTGGAGTATTGTGGATAGTTCTCTGAAAACTTCCACACTGTGCAGCGGAGGTCAAAAAGGCAAATAGGATATTAGGAATTATTAAGAAAGGGATAGAAAATAAGACACAAAATATCTTACTGCCCCTGTATAAAACTATGGTACGCCCACATCTTGAATACTGTGTACAGATGTGGTCTCCTCACCTCAAAAAAGATATTTTGGCCTTGGAAAGGGTTCAGAAAAGGGCAACTAAAATGATTAGGGGTTTGGAACGGGTCCCATATGAAGAGAGGCTAAAGCGACTGGGACTTTTCAGTTTAGAAAAAGAGGAGACTGAGGGGGTATATGATAGAGGTATATAAATCATGAGTGGTGTGGAGACAGTGAATAAAGAAAAGTTATTGATTAGTTCCCATAATAGAAGAATTAGAGGACAACAAATGAAATTAATGGGTAGCAGGTTTAAAACTAATAAAAGAAAGTTGTTCTTCACACAGAGTGTAGTCAACCTGTGGAACTCCCTGCCAGAGGAGGCTGTGAAGGCTAGGACTATAACAGAGTTTAAAGAGAAGTTAGATAATTTCATGGAGGTTAGGTCCATAAAAGGCTATTAGCCAGGGGATAGAAATGGTGTCCCTGGCCTCTGTTTGTCAGAGGCTGGAGATGGATGGCACAAGACAAATTGCTTGATCACTGTCTTCAGTCCACTCCCTCCTTGGCACCTGGTGTTGGCCACTGTCAGCAGACAAGCTACTGGGCTAGATGGACCTTTGATCTGACCCAGTACGGCCATTCTTATGTTCTTAACACTAAGGGAACTCCCCCCACCCCACACACACACATACACACCAGCCGTAAGCGTTGCTATTTAACACCATCTGATTCCAAGACCAGAATGGATCGTTATGATTATCTAGTCCAGGTGTTTCTCAATGACCCAGTGTGTGGACTGGCCCCAGTCCTTCAGATTTCCCTGACACAGTTTACGAAGGCAGCAAGCCAGTCCTGGGTACCAAAAAGACTGAAAAACCCTGACAGTCTGAACTCCAAACTTGATTTAACAAAGGAGACTCCACCGTGACCCTCAGTAAACTGTTCCGATGGTTATTCTCTCTGTTAAACATTTATATCTTATTTCCTGCTTGAATTTGTCTGGCTTCAGCTTCCAGCTGTGGGATCATATTCTGGTTTTCTCTCCTGTACTGAACAGTCCATGATTAAATATGTGTTCCCCATGTAGATATTTCTAGACCAGTGGTATCCAACCTTTTTACACCTAAGATCACTTTTTAAATGACAGAACAAGCCAAGATCTACCGCCCCGCCCCTTCCTTGAAGCCCCACCCTCTCTATTCTCCTCCTCTCCATCACTTCCTATCCCCAACCCTTATACTGCTGCTTTTTTCCCAATTCTTCTGTAGTAAGAGGTTTTTCTAACATTTGGCCTGTCTAGACTGGACCAAATGTCAGAAAAACCCCTTCTTTTGGATGCCCCCTTATTCCTCGTGGAAAGAGGAATATAGGGGTGACCAAAAGATCATGTTTGCTCTTCCACTAAAAGAAGTGGACGTACAAATGCATCCCTGGATGCAGAAGTGTTTTTCTGGGATATCTCCGGAATCCTGAAAAACTCCTGCAGTCTAGCCGTAACCTCGCTGGGTTGAGACAGGATGTGTACGCTCTGGGGTGGGAATGAGGGATTTGGGTGTGGGAAGGGGTGAGAGGTGCAAGCTCTGGGAGGAAATCTGGATGCAGGAGAAGGTGGATAAGGGGATGCTGGCTCGGGGAGGGGGCTCCAGACTGGGCAGTGTTGGGGTCAGATGTAGGGTTAGGGTACTGTAGGGTTCTGGATGTGAGGGTTCAGGAATTTGGGTTGGGGTATGAGAGGGGCTCAGGGCAGGGGATTCCAGTGTATGATGGGCTCAGATGTAAGGTCTGGGGGAAAGGGGAGTGCAGGAGTGTTATGGTGCTGTGGACAGATGGGGGCTTGGCCCCAATTCGGGGTTTGTTGGCCAGGCTTCATTTTTAAATAAAATGCTATGTCCAACAAAAACTTTCTGCATTGTCTTTATTTCTGAGAAGGGCGGGGAACCTGTTTTGAGTCAGGGGTCACTGACCCAAGAAAAGTCAGTTAGGGCCACGCAAGTGAGATGCAAAAAAACCCTCCCCAAGTTTCACTAATGTGGCCCCAACTGTGTTGGTGGGAAAAGTGGACATAGTACTGGGGAAGGGTGCTAGTGGGTGCTTTGGCAGGGGACAGGGTGCCAGTGGGGACAGAGTTCTGCGGCTGGGGGCAGGGGAGAGGGAACAGGGTGCTGGGAGGGCAGAGGACAGGGTTCTGCAGCTGGGGACAGGGGAGTGGGGACAGAGTTCTGTGGCTGGGGGCAGGGGAGAGGGAACAGGGTGCTGGGAGGGCAGAGGACAGGGTTCTGCAGCTGGGGACAGGGGAGTGGGGACAGAGTTCTGCGGCTGGGGGCAGGGGAGAGGGAACAGGGTGCTGGGAGGGCAGAGGACAGGGTTCTGCGGCTGGGGGCAGGGGAGAGGGAACAGAGTTCTGCGGCTGGGGGCAGGGGAGTGGGGACAGAGTTCTGCGGCTGGGGGCAGGGGAGAGGGAACAGGGTGCTGGGAGGGCAGAGGACAGGGTTCTGCAGCTGGGGACAGGGGAGTGGGGACAGAGTTCTGCGGCTGGGGACAGGGGAGTGGGGGCTGGGGACGGGGTGCCAGTGTAGGCAGAGAGTCCCTGCACCTGCCTCCTCCCAGGAACCACCCCCCCCCCCCAAGAGGGAAGCTAGCGTGTGCTTCCTCCGGGCCCTACTCCCCCGTGGCGCAGGGAAACCCCGGGTGCGCCTGCCCCGGGGCCAAAACCCCCGCGTGTGCCTGCCCCGGGGCCAAAACACCCCCCCGCCACAGTGCAGGAAAACCTCGCTTGTGCGTGCCTGCCCCAGGGCCAAAACACGCCCACTCCTCCCCCCAGGACGCAGGGAAACCCCACACGTGCCTGCCCCGGGGTGGAAACACCCCCCACGCAGGGAAACTCCACGCGCGTCTGCCCCGGGGCCAACTCACCCCTCCTGCGCCCGTGCAGGGAAGTCGCCGTGCTCCTCCTCCGGGGCTGACGCCCCCTCCCGCAGCATGCCTGGCAGAGCAGCAAGCGCGCTTCTGGAACCCCCGGAAGTGGCGCTAAGCTGCGGGACTTCCCTCCAGCCCCAGGAAGCCGGCACTACCTCCATTTTCGCTGGAAGTAGGTAGGGGGGTTTCTCGGGGGGGAGGGAAATGGGAGGGGGGGGCGGACCCCTTGCGATCGACTGGTCGAGGCCTCGCGATCGACCAGTTGGTGACCACAGTTCTAGACCAGGGCTGGGCAATCATTTTTGAAGTGGGGCCACTTCACAAATGTTTGATGAAGTGGTCGTAGGTTGCCCTGGAAGAGGCAGGGCCTCAGGTAGAAGGGGCGGCCTTTAAATAGCAGGAGTTGAAAGGGCTCATGCCTCCCCTGCGGCTCCCAGGCATCACATGAATGGGGGACGGGAGCTGCAAGCCTTTGCAATTCCTACTATTTAAAGGGCTCGCTGCTAGCGCGTTGCCTGGGAGCTGGGGACGCTAGAGCCCTTTCAACTGCTTCTATTTAAAGGGCTCACGCCTTCCCTGCAACTGCCATTTCCTGGCAGCCACGGGGAAGGTGCAAGCCCTTTAAATAGACTGAGTTGAAAGGGCTCATGTGTCCTGGCTCCCAGACGACATGTTGGAGGGTGTGGCCAGGAACTGCTCTGTGGGCCGGATAAGAGAGCTAGGTGGGCCGGATCCGGCCCACTGACAAGTGCTTCCCCACCCCTGTTCTAGACTGTATTCAATTCGTCCCTTAGCCTTCACCTTGTTAAGCTAAATAGATTGAGCTCTGAGTTTATCACTATCAGGCATGTTTTAAAATCATTCTCATGGCTCTTCTTTGTACAATCTCCAATTTATCAACATCCTTCTTGAAGCGTGAACTGGACACAGGATTCCAGAAGCAGTCTCACCGTTTGCTAAATACACAAGTGAAATAACCTCCTACTCTTGGCTCCTCTGTTTATGTATCCCAGCATCACATTAGCTCTTGTGGCCATGGGGAACTCATGTTCAGCTGATTATCCACCAAAAACCTCAGATCTTTTTCAGAGTCTCTGATTGCCAGGGTAGAATCCTCTCCCCTGCAAGTACAGCCTACATTCTTTGTACCTATGGTGACAGAGTCAGGTCAGAGGGCTACAGGATAGTGGAGGGGAAATATATTAGCCCCAGATTAAATAGGTCTCTGTTCCCAGGGTAGACTAACAAGGGATGATCCAGAACCAGCAGGAACCTGCTAGAATCCGTTAGAGCAATCAGGCTAATCAAAACACCTAGGCTATGTCTACACTTGCCGCTTCTTGCAGCAAAAATATGCAAAGAAGGCTAAGCGTGGAAATAATCATTACACCGATTATTTTCAGGAATAACAGCATTGTGCAAGAGGGGTTTTCTTGCACAAGATGGGGCAGTGTAGACAGCTCCTTCTGGTGCAAGAGCCTCTTCTGCAAAAATGGTGGCTCATTAAGTCTGCAAATGAGGCTCGGTGATATTCCACGCTTAGCCTCATTTGCATATTTCTATCGCAAGAAGCTGCAAGTGTAGATATAGCCCCAGAACCAATTAGGAGGCTTCCTGACTCACAGGAGCCAGACTAGCCAGACTAATTAGAAAGGGGGGAGGGGGAGAAGGGCAATGAAGAATCAGTTGAGACTGGTTTAAAAAGGCTTCCCTTCTGTTTGCTCAGTGTGTGAGGAAGGAGCTGATGAGAGAAGCGTGATGGAGAGTCTGGGAGAGAAAGTGCAAGCCAGTACCAGGAGGAAGAACCTCTGGTAAGGAAGGTGCTGGGGAAGTGGCCCAGGGATTCGTAGCTCTCACGCAGTTGTTACTAGAAACATTACAGGCAGCTGCTATTACAGGGTCCCTGGGCTAGAACCCCAAGTAGAGAGCGGGTCTGGGTCCCCCCCCCACCAACTCCCCATTTCAGGACTAGAAGGAGACTGGCTTTGGTACAAGAGTTAGTCCTACCCTGTACCAATTGGAAGGGTCACAGAGGCTATGAAGTTTGGTTTCCCCTTTTTTCCCCATGCTGGCCAATGATGAGAGTAGCTCAACAAACAACACGCTGGGATCTACATTGAGGGCTGTTGTGAACCTCTGAGGCAAGTCATCCACCTGAAAGTGCAGGACCCACTAGGGTTAAGGAGGAGCTTTGTTGCAATAAATTTACATTAGCCATATTAAAATGCACATTGTTTGCTTGTGCCCAATTTCCCCAGTAATCCAGGTTATTCTGAATGGGTGACTTATCCTCTTTATTATTTACTTCTCTGCACATTTCTGGGTCATCTATAAACTTTATCAGTGATCATTTTGTTTTTTTTCCAGGTCCCTGATAAAAATTGCAGCCTATAGGGCTGTCCTGCCTGCTTGCCTATAGTAGGGATGCGAACGACTAGTTGACTATCCGCTAGTTGACAGGCTAGTCGACTAGTCGCTTCTCCCCCTCCCTATTACTGCCTCTATCAGAAAGAGGCAGCAAGGGGGTGGGATGAGGAGGGAGTACTTCAAAGCAGCAGTGCCGCACAGAGCCTGGGGCCAGACCCCAGGCTCCATGCGGCACTGCCGCTTTGAAACACCATGTGCAACCCTGGGGCCAGCTGGGGTGTCCCCAGGCTGCACGCAGCGTTTCAAAGCTGCAGTGCCGCGTGGAGCTCAGGATTAGCCGGGGACTCCCCCGCTGACCCTGGGCTCCGTGCGGTGCTGCTGCTTTGAAATGCCGCAGGGAGCACGGGGCCAGTGGGGGGACCTCCCTACTGGCCCTGTGCTCCCCGCAGCACTTTTGCCATTTCAAAGGTGGAGGCACCCCATCGACCAATCGAATAGTCGATGCAAATTGCAATGACTATTCAATTCGTCAGTTACTCAAAATTTAACATCCCTATCCTATAGATAGATTTTCTTGCAGATTTCTTATCTCTTATCGTTTTGGTTATATGCTTATTACAATAGGCTACAACACATTTATATTAAAGTAGCTTGGCTGTAACACAAAAGACTTACAGGCCACCTTCTTTATGCTGAGCTAAGGCCAAGTTAGCTTATCTATGTCTGGGACCTTTCACCTTGATAACACAGGTGGCTTACATAAATCTGGGACCTTTCACCTAGGTAGCAATGTCAACGTATTCGGAACCTTTCACCTAGATAGACAGTGATAAGATAAAGCAACCCTTAATGGCATAGGGCAGGGGTGGCCAACCCATTAAACGAAGAGAGCCAAAACAGCGGCAGAAAAAATGCTAAGAGCCACACCAGCCCTCAGACAGAGAGAGAGAGAGAGAGAGAGAGAGAGAGAGGAAAAAGGACACTGCCCCTTTAAAAACCATGGGTTAGGGTTTTTGGCCATATCAGGCTCCCGACGCCATTCTGAATCACCACGCTAGACAGCTCCTCTGCACCCAGTGAGCACAGGGAGCTGGTGGCTGTTTGTAGGGGTACAGGGGTGGTTTCGTGAGCCGCTCTTTCAGGGGTGAAGAGCCACATGTGGCTTGCGAGCCGTGGGTTGGCCACCCCTGGCATAGGGGGCTTCCAAGTATACCTGTAAACTTAGCAGGTGCAGCACAACTTGGAAAACCCTGAAAAAACTGGTTAAGACCAGACCAAAATAATGAGGTAGGACAGAAAGAATAAATGTGATACCCACGCACAAAAGGGTTATGGTATAATGAACTGACACCTATGATACGAAGTTGAGATCAATGATATACTGATCTACAGAAAAAAGATACTTCACCATTTGTAAGGTGAGGAAATACAAACAAGGAGAAAAAAAAAAAAGTCCTCTACTGAATATGCATCAAACATAATGATGTGAGCGTATTATAGGATAAAAGTGGCATCCAAATCTAAGGGCAATAGGAGATGATGTCCTTGGGAGGTGCCAGAATGATGCCACTGGTGACAAGGGAAAGGGGATGGTGAGGAGGAAGATGATGGAGAACACTTCAGGTTGTTCTAGAAGGAATGGTGTCAGGATATAGATATGTACCTTCTCTAGCCATCCTGATAAGTCACAAACACCCCAAGACACTGTTAAATGTATTAATAAACTATAGTTGTAAATATTCAAGCATTTCTATAGCGTTGAGTGTTGCAACTGTGCACATCAGGGCTCCCAACTATGGAATAATTAAACACTGATCCTGAGGCAAGAACCTGTCAACCTTCAAAGTGGTAACTGGAAATGCATACATCACCTAAATAATTAATATAACATCTAAAGATCTGGCAACAGAATGTAAAATAGAGTTGGGCCAAAAACTGGTCCCTGCAGGACTCCATAGGAAACACACTCACTTAATCATGATTCTTTGTATACAATTATAGTTTGAGACCTAGCAGTTAGCCAGTTTAAATACATACCACATTAACTACGTATTGGTTTTGGTCAGTAAGTCATGTGGTACTGAGTCTAATGTTTTAGAGCAATCTAAGTACATTACATCAAGACTCTTACCTTTATCAACTTGTCACAACCAAAAAGGGTATCAGGTTAGTTTGACAGCTGTATTGTCCATAAACTCATGGATTCGTATTAATTAATAAAAAATTAAAAGATGGGAATGTAACTGAGTCCCCATCAGCCACTCTATTATCTTGCTAGCAATCAATTTTAGGCTGACAGGCCTGTAATTACCCAGGTCATGTTGTTCACCCTTTATAACTGGCTCAACATGAGCTTTCTGCCAGTCTTCTGGGACTTCCCCAGCACTCCAGGATGTACAGATGTCAACACGAATGGCAGTGCACTCCTCCAACGCCCTCCCTACGTTCAGACTAAGTTCCTCTGGGCAGCGGTGATGCCAACACACATTTGCCTGTCCAGGATCATGCAGCAACAACAACAGTAGCGAAGGAATTTTTTACTTTGCTAACACACCTGCTGTAAACTCCCCTCCTATACTCAGAGGTTGTGAAAGTGCAATAACCCAGGCTAGATGCTCACGGGCTTGGGACCTCATTTAACTGAGGATTCAATGCTGCTAGAAAGGTTAAAATATCAAAAAAGAAATTCATCCAATTTCATCACAACTGCCTTGGGCATTGTAATACAATGGACTGTACCCGGACTCGCACACAACACTTGCTTTTCAGACACACATGAAGGCAGAGGAGAAGATAATGGTGGAACTGTGCTATAAAATGATTAGAGAAAAGCCACAATCAGCACTTATTTCCTTTTCTCTTACACCCTTTCACTGGAGCCGGCCATGCACCTGCGTTTCTCTCTTACTTTGCTGTAATGCTCTCTTTAGCGAAGGATACCTTGACTAGGGATGTTAAAAAGCAGTTAATTAGGTCAAAAAAGCTTAGTGGCTACACGGTAACACGCTGTAGACTCTGCAGGATAAAGTTGAAACTGCACAGCTTGCGCCTCAGCCAGCTCCCCCGCAGCGGGGCTCACAGCAAATGCGCGGTGAGAACTGGCTCCTGGCCCCACTCCTGGGGAGCTGGCTGCACTGTGGGCTCTGGAGTGGGCTCTTTATCCTGCAGGGTGGAGCAGCAGCCGACTCCCCGACAGCCGGTGCATGCCAGAAGCTGGCTTTTAAGCCGGGTCCCAGCACGCACAGGCTCCTGCCTGCCCCCCGCTCCTGGGGAGCCGGCCCAGCTCCCAGCCCTGCTCCTGATACAGAGTCAGCAGTGCAGGATGGCAGCCAATTCCCCAGGAGTAGGGCTGGGCGCCAGCGTGTAACCATTACAGTAACCAACAAGCTCAATGCGGTTACATCATTACGTCACTAACCTTGACAATTTTCATTATAAGCCATTTGCAGGGTCTTCTATCAGGCTCTTTTAGCTTGTGTACTAGGGCTGAAATATAATGCAAATATTCTCACATATCATCCTGGGCTCCCACAACTTTGAGATCTGCCCCCCAAGACCAATAGCTTAAATCATGAAAGAGATCAGACAAGGCACTTTGTTTCGCACACCCCGTTCGTTTCTCCATATGATAGGTTTTGCTCCAGGTGCGTGAGTCAGGTGACTATCACGTAGCCTCAGCTGTGATCCAGACCACTCACGTCACAACTCCTCGACGCCTTTCAGCGACACACACTGGAATGGAGCTGTGCTGCATCAGCCAGCTGAAGAGTTTAGAAAATGGCTTCGAGTCAGTCTGCCATCTGAGTCCTTACTTCATGAGGCCCTCATGGCTTGGGTTAGTAGGACCACCGTGAGCAGAAGGCAACTCCCTATGACATGCCACTGGTGGTTTTCTGAAGGGAGTATGAACACCCGGCTACTACCTTGAGACAAATGACCTCCAGCACATGCTTTGGGGTCATTGCACCATCATGAAGCCACCTTTTGTTACTGACCAGGGAGAGTAGCCAGCATGATATTTGCATACACCTGGACAAATTCATCCTCAGGATAACCAAAGCCAGGGATGAACTGGTATCATACGCCATGTCTTATGTGCCAAATGCCAGCTCCTTTCTGACCCAAGACACCAAATAGGGCAGAGAGCACTCTTTGCAAGGGACATGAGAGCCAGTCTGGCTCTGCTACCCACAGGATACCGCCTACCTGTCATTCTAGTTACTGGAAGTCATATACACCTCTCCCAGAGTACCCCCGCATTGAGACAACAGAGCAGTAGGATACCATGATCAGAACAGTAACTTAGTTCTCTAAAGAAAAGCCTGATCCCTGCACTGGTAAGCTGTCTAGCCATATCATTTTTTAAAACGATATCTAAGGCAAGAGAACCAGAGTCCCTGCTGCATTTGTGGGGAAAACACATGCAAGTATAATTAACTCATCTAAGAAATATTTACAGTCCTTTCCTGCCCCAGCAAAGCAACAAGTCAAACAACAGAGGAAGAAGAACCGAAGTTCAATGATATCAGACACATTTTAGAGACCTACCCATCTACAGAAGAGCCACCTTCACTGGGGCAGAAGTCACATACTATGTCCACAAAAAGAACAGAATTCCACAGCTCACGTCAGACAGGTATCAGAAGCAGGGATGTAAAATCCCAGTTAATCAGTTAGCGGTAGGTTTACCTAACGGTTAACCAGCTGAGTGGGATCTGGGCTGAGGACTGCTCCAGCGTGCAGGGCTCCCGCCTCCAGCCTTGTGCTGGGGCTGGGGCTGCCGCTAGCTCCCCACAGATAAGGGCTGCTCCAGATGAGAGAGGCCCTGTTCTCAGCGGGTCCCCTGCAAGGCTGGAGCATCCCCCTGCCTATGACAGGTGGGGAGCTATGTTAGCCTCCACCAGTTACCAGCTAACCAGAACTGGTAAGCAACACCCATTTAGGGCGATGCTTTCTGGCTAACCTTCCACATCCCCAATCAGAAGAGAAATATGACAAAGCGGTTTCCTATCATTTGTTCTGAGAGTCATTTATATAGAGGAAGATTTTAATGAAGATGTTGATTAGTCTCTAGCTCTCAGGAGATCCACTTATAAAGCATAAGCAGGAGCCATCATCTCAAAACATGGATTTCTGTGTCTGCCTGTTGGAAACATTCCTATGAATTGCAGTTCACATATCAGACTATGCCAAAGACCTTCTACCCTTTACACATGTGTACCTGCTCATTTTCTGTGTGGATGACACATGGAGTCAGTTTCTCAATGCTGCCCACAGTATTAACACTGATTTTCAGACAGATGAACCACCAGGAGACCAAAGTTTGACAACTTCAAAAACAACACATTTTGTGCATTTACCAAATACCACAGAGAGCTCTGACAATCTCTTGGTGAAGAGCCCTATGTTTTCAAAATCATGCATCACCTAACCCCAGCTGATTCTCCTCCCTCACTTCTCAGTACTTGACTGTTATTAATGCTGCTTCAGGAGTCCCATCTTCTTAGTTAAATGAAGGGGCTACCAAAGTGATCCACTGTGATGCAGAAGTACAGGTGCAGAAACGCTGTCTTTAAATTCATCAACTTCTTTCAAAAATAACTAAGAGCCCTGGGCCGATGCAAACCCATTGCACACCTGATAAACCAGTGGCAAAGCTCCTTCCTAAGTGTGCAGCTTGTGAACACAAACGGAATTTAGTCTAGCCCATAATTCAGTTCTTGAGTAATAGTATCTTCCCCATTTTTCACCGTTTTGCCCCCCTTTCTGCTTCCCCACCACAAACCCAGCATCTGTTGCTCAAAGACAAGAGACAAACTGCTTTGCAGTGAGCTTACCTAAGTGTTGATGTTGGCAGGGATCTTTTCCCAAGTGTGGGGTGCAGCATGGCGGTGGCTGTTTGAAAATTAAACAATTGGGCAATGGAGCCTGACAGCACGGGCTGACAGGAGGCCGGAGCTGACTTTTCAATACTGTCTGGAGTTTATGTTGTGGGGAGAAAATACTCAGGAGCACCTTGAGTCAACTATATTTTTGGTAGGGAAATAAATATTAAGTTTCAACATCCCTTTGAGATAGCTGCATGCTATTCCCATTTTACAGACGAGTAAACTGAGAGATGTGAAAACAGGATATCCAGGAGTCCAATTTACGACTAGAAAATCCAGTTAAAAAGGGAATCTGACTATGTCCAGTCAGTACCACTGACCAGAGATCCAATGTCGGGTGGGTTGGTGCGGGGTCATCACCTGCACTAGTTCCTACTCAACTGGGGCTACCTCCTACCTCACCCCAGATCCGCGGGTGAGTCCTTTTCAACCCAGGTCTGGGAGAGAGGGGGAAGAGATGAGCAATGATGTGAGGTGGAGAAAAGGAGCAAATGGGAGCGGAGCCTTGGGGAGATGAGGCTGGGCAGAAGTGGGTCCTTGGGGGAGAAGACAGGATTTTGGGGGCGAAGAGGCGGGGAGAGGAGGTGCCAGCACTCCTGCTGGAGTGTCCAGTTTTTAAACATCATAAAACTGTTAACCCACAATGAAGTTCAGATTCACAGTTCCCTGACTAGGCAAGAGACCACAATGTCTCCTCATAATGTTAGCAGGGATTATGACAGCACCTCACAGCGATAAATGTCATTAGAGGAACTGGGAAAGGATCACTGAGTCCTAAGCTTTACTCAACATAAGGCAGACTGAACATAAGGCAGAACCCAAATGTAACTTACAATATAGAAAGAGGGCTCAAAAATCTCTTGGAACAAAGAGAGCAAAAGTATTCTGTCTTCTTATAACCCCTGGCAATACAACCCTGGCTTTCTCGGTGTATCTCCTCCCCACTTTCTCATGCTGTGTGATGATTGTTTCCTTTACTCTGATCATTAATTGCTCTTGGTTTCCTCTGTTGTAGTTTGTCTCCCATTGTTCAGGATTTACATTACTCACCAGGAAATCAGTGAGAGGTCCTGTGATTAGAAAGGTGTGCTTCCTTTTAGGGCCCACCCTTGCTTGCTTGCTCAGATACAGAAAACGGACCTTCAATACAACTACGCCAATATAGCAAAAGGAAATCGTGAACAGAAGTAGAGGGACTATAATTTGATTATATTAAAAGCTACATGAATTCACTTTGTCCTGCACAATACACACACACACACACACACACCCTTCATATTCACCTTCACAAGCCATGGCAATAGATTTCTGCACAGGTTTGGATTTTTCGTTTCATTTGTGAAAGTCGAGTTCATCCTCTCAGAGGCGATCACTGGCATATACAGAAAGGGCAGGTGTGGGGCGGACTAGGGACGTTAAAATGTGTTTAATTAAGTAAATGTGTAACTGCTGAAGATTTTAGCTATTACATGGTTACACACGGGGTGGCTGTTGGCTCCCCAGGAGCCAGTGTCTTCCCCCAATCACCCTGTGCTGCTGCCTCTTATACAGCAGAACCAGCATTTAAGCCAGCTCCCTGTATGTACCAAGAACCTCTGTGTAACTAGGTTACACTTTCACATCCCTACTGCAAACTACTTCTTGGCTAAATACATCTCTCTTACCGTCCAATACCCTGCTATGTCCCTGCTGTGGGGAAGGCAGAGATTCTCTGGAGCAGAGGATGCCACTCTGAGAAAATCATGTTGTTAGAGGATATAAATGTCCACTAGGCATTAGGATTAGGCCGAAATAATTCTCTCCTGTCTTCTAAAGCAGGATGGCATCCCACCTCTCCAGCAGTGGCAGTGTAATGCCAGAGCTCCTTAACTGGATTCTGATTATAGTTCTGAACCAAGCTGGATGCCACTAATCTTTCATGGGGTTACCACTGGACATGATCTCTTTCCCCTGGCTAAACCCTTCTATTGACAAAGTGATAAAGCTGTGTTATCAGTCGCACTGTCATAAAACCAGCTGCTTACACACACGGTCCCCATCAACTCAACGTTGCAAGAACAAATTTGTGTAACCCAGCTAGGCTCTCTTGGGGCAGCCAGAGTGAACAGTAACCGTAGATCTTTTCCACAGCTAATATCGAGTAGGTTATCTAGTTCATCCCCCTTCCAGTGCAGGATTGCTCTTTCCAGTATGTTTTCTGGTGGTCAGAGGATAAGAAATGAACCAAACAAAACCTCACTTTTATCTACTGAATGACAAGCCTCAAATGTTTAAGCGCGTGTTCCAAAAGAGAAGGTTAAAAATGAACTTTCCATGAGAGGCAGTTCAGGGTGGGGATGGAGATTATTTTCCAGACAACATTTCTAGTTTCATTTTAATGATATAAGACAATAGAGCTTTCATTTAGATTAAGGAACTTTGTCTGCCAGCCTGCCACAACCTCCTGCAGTCTCTACAGCTGTTGAACAACAATGTCAAAAGGAGCTCTTAGCTGGAGTCCAAAATACCTATTTCTACTTACAAAATAGAAAATACACGTAACACTACTGATACGGCCCCACTTACATGACCACAGATAAGAAACCACGTCATTTACGTCTCTTTTATTGAAACACTTCCAGTGGATACACAATTAAACTGTATTAGATAACATTTTAATTCTTTTCCCTGCCCTGAGAGCTGATATGAATGCTGCTGGAAAATATGATTATTCCAACTACAATATGTAACAGGAAATGATGCTTTGGAGATGAACCTTTTTGTGGCGAAAGATGGGCTTTGTGCACCTACATGCCTGGCTACGGCTGTTACAGCATCATTATTCATTTCCATTCGTAAGATTTGTATTCATAGCTCTAGGAGCCAGGAGAGCCAGTCAAGAACTCTGCAGGAGCGATTGCTCTTTCCTTATCTTTTTTGTCTAGTAGATTTCAACCCAACCATTTTCTTTTGACTTCCCGCGTTATTAGGTGTCCTGAATCTGCCCAGCTTAGTGAAACTATATTTAAAAAAAAAACCCTTTTCCACAAAATCCTACATTTTTATTCAAGTCTGATTTTCCTTTTGGAGTCTGTAAACCGATCAAGAGACCAAAGGAGGCTAGCTTGGGTTTGCTCAAGCAAGAGTGAGGGGTAAACAGGAGGGCTGAATAGACCCAAGACATTGTGAAGTACCCTATTCCAGACACCAAGCTTACTGACCTGGTCTAAACGAAGAGCACCATCAATGAAGCGCTGCTTGCGCAGATGTGTGGCGATTCGATGGAGGTTCAGGACAGCTTGGTGAATTTCGTCGATGGGGTGTTGGGGAGAAATGGGAGGCAGTTCTTCTGTCTCAAAAACTTTCCTAGGATTTTCAATCATGCTCTGTGCATGGTCATAGCTCAGCTGCACACAGGAGCAGATAACTGTTCGCCCGAACCATTCATCAAGGATCTGCAAAATCAGAAAATGTAAATAAAGTCATTAGCTACAAGAGGAAGAACCTGTCATCCATCATAGCAGATTATGCCTTTTTACATAAGAACATTAGAATGGCCAGACTGGGTCAGACCAAAGGTCCATCTAGCCCACTGTCCTGTCCGCCAATGGTGGCCAATGCCAGATGCCCTAGAGGGAGTGAATGGAACAAGTAAACATCAAGTGATCCCTCCCCGTCACCCATTTCCAGCCTCTGACAGAGGCTACGGACACCATCCCTGCCCAACCTGACTAATAGCCACTGATGGACCTAACCTCCATAAATTTATCTAGTTCTTTTTTAAACCCTGTTAAAGTCCTGGTCTTCACCACATCCTCTGGCAAGGAGTTCCACAGGTTGACTGGGCGCTGAGTGAAGAAAAACTTCCTTTTGTTCGTTTTAAACCTGCTGCCTAGTAATTTCAATTAAGAACTAATTTCAATAGTTCTTATATTGTGGGAATAAGTAAATAACTTTTCCTTATTCACTTTTTCCACACTAGTCATGATTTTATAGACCTCTATCATATCCCGCCCCCCCCCTTAGTCTTCTCTTTTCTAAGCTGAAAAGTCCCAGTCTTTTTAATCTCTTTTCATATGGCACCTGTTCCAATCCCCTAATCATTTTTGTTGCCCTTTTCTGAACCTTTTCCAATGCCAATATATCTTTTTCGAAATTAGACGACCACATCTGTATGTAGTATTCAAGATGTGGGCGTATCATGGATTTATATAGAGGCAATAAGATATTCTCTGTCTTACTCTCTATCCCTTTTTAAATGATTCCTAACATTCTGTTTGCTTTTTTTTGGGGGGGGCGGGGGGGGGACTGCTGCTGAACATTGAGTGGATGTTTTCAGAGAACTATCCACAATAACTCCATGATCTCTCTCGAATAGTTGTAGCTACATTAGTCCCCATCATATTGTATGTAGAGTTGGGATTATTTTTTCCAATGTTCATTACTTTACATTTATCAACATTAAATTTCATTTGCCATTTTGTTGCCCAATCACTTAGTTTGGTGAGATCTTTTTGAAGCTCTTCACAGTCTGCTTTGGTCTTAGCTATCTTGAGCAGTCCCTCATGTTAAAAATAAAAAGATCCAACTAAACTGAGAAGGGGCTTGTGTGCAGATTGGTAGGAAGAACCATGAATAGGCACCTCAACAGTGCTCAGGTGACAGTCTAATTGGAAACCTACTAGATGCTGGAGGGTCAAATATGCAGCAGTTTGCAATCACCCTTTATTACAGGGGTGTGGTCGACAGAGAATGAAAACTGTGCCCTGAGGTTCATAGTTAGGCTTGGATCAAGACTGGGGACTGTCTGAGGAGACCTCCATGTCAGACATATGTTTGTAGGCTACATGGGCTGTGCTTTGGACCCTGCTTGTCCAGACCTACCAAACTCTATCCCGCATTTCAATGGGTCTTAAACCCATTACTCAGGCCAGGGTGCAGCCCAAAGAATTGCAAGGAATAATCCACAAGTTTCCACAATCTTTCTGATCCAAGAAATGTTGCCAGCAAGCGCATATGAAATTAATTTTTAAAAAATGCATACAGAAACCACCCATATTTTTAAACTATTTAATAAAAGGTCTATGTGGAATTTAATCTTCAGCTATTCGTTAGGGCAAAAAGGAAGAGAGCCATATTTTTGGATGAGGCAAGACACCAGCGTTGCAGAGCTGCTGATAGTGGAGACAGAGCATGAAGGGGCCACAGGGAGCCTGCTCTGGGACAGGGAATGAGGCTCATCAGAGGGGGACGGGCCAATGAGAAGTCTGGAGAAGGCGGCTGAGGGTAAAACAAAGCAGAAGTGCTTAGAGGAAGAGGGGAACATTTTAACTCTCGCCCGAGCAGCCACCTGACATCCTCAGTCAGAGCAATGGGACCATCCCAGCAGGAGGTAATTTCAGCAAGTGGGCAGGCTTCCAAGGAGGAATGCAGATCTCAGTAAGGCAGAGTGCACCAGGGCGTTGCTGGAGGAGGCGGGGAAGATTTGTCATTGACGGTGCTGATTCACTCCCCATTAGACGCACACTGTTCACCTGCTTACCAGGCCACCATGCACATATGCCGCATAACTCCACAGGCTGGGGAACTGTGTATCAGTGGGCATCTAAGTCTATTTCCTATTACATGAGGTTGCGTCCCGAACTCTGGGACACGTTCTTTTAAGCCTTCACAACCAGAGATTTAACGTTCTTGGAAGTGTAGCTGATGACGCAGAGGCGAATGTGTGTATATAAGATATATGCAGATTAGAGAAATTATTACAATTAACAGAATGCAAGGAATTAGATGTACTCCTATTCGAAAAGTTCTTCTGTCTGAGCTCTGCCCCACTGCATTCAGTTCAGTTTAGTTTAACACTCGTTCTGAGTTGAAAGGTGCTTCTTTTACTTGGTCATTGACACACAGTGAAATCTGCTGCCATGCTAGTCTGTTTCTAGGAGGCCTCCTTCGCCATCTATAGACTTACTACAGTTTGGTAATACTGAACCCAGGAATTTTAATTCCAAGACTTGGTGTTCTTATGCAAAACACATGAGGGCTATTACAGAAGTTCCCAACCCTTTTGGGGTGTCACATTATTAATACAAGAAACTTCATTCTTCTGTCACTGTCCGAGAAATCAGGAATGATATCCCATGGAAAATGCTCGTCTCTTCCCTCTTGGAGGGATAGTAATGAATACTCAAAAAAGTCTATATTTCAGGGCTTTAAAAAGCTCTAAAAGTAAATTAGTTCAGGTTTTCATCGTCGTCATACACATTATTTCATTTCACTGTTTCTAAAGTCTGTTCTTTAATGGCAGACAACGTCAAGCACTTTGGGGGGAAAAGTTTATTTATTTATTTTTTTTTAATAGAAGCTAAGACACTTTACACATTCCCCTCTGTTTGTAGGGTGTGGGGTTTGTTTTATTCTCTCTGATGGTCTGTTTAAGGACCAAAATCCTCCCTATCCAAAGACACGGCAACTTCCTATAAGGTTACTAAGATGCTGCATTATCTCTTTAAACTCTATGCCATGGGCAAAAGGCAAGCAGGTTAATGAAAAATACAAAACCAATTAGCAGGTTAATGAAAAATAAATAATTCACATTTTAATCAGGCAAACAAAGGGGTTTCTCATGGACCTGGAAAGATTTTTCTCCAAGTAATGAAACGAGTGGTGGCAATGGCGAGTTTGTTTCAAGCTTGCTTTGTCAGGCAAGTTTTGCTTTAAAGAAGGGAATAAATGCAATCAGCTAAAGTAATAATTGTATTTAGTTCCAGGACTAAGATGCATCCTATAACTCATTATTATGTGTATCATCATAACACCTAGCAGCCCTGGTAATGAATCAAGGCACCACTGTGCTAGGTGCTGTACAAAACCACAAAGATGGTCATGCCCCGAGGACCTTACAATCGAAGTATAGCCCAAGAGACAACAGCTGGATATAAACAGATGGAGGAACACAAGAAATAAAACAGATGATAAATAGGAGGCACAACTATATCTGGTTGTGCCTGCACATCTAGATGTTTATCAGTACAGGTTGTACCTCCCTTAACCAGGATTCCCTGGTCCGGCACGACCATCGATATTCCTAGACCACGAAATCCAGGAACAGGCAGCTCTGGCGACGGGGCAGGAGCACGGTAGGGGGAATGGGCGACTCATCCGGAAGCCCAGTGTTGTGGGAGGGAAGGAGGTCACAGAATGGCGGGGAGTTCTAGCTCTGGCCTCAGTCAGGCAGCCACGGAGCTCCAGCTCCAGCCCCAGCCCTGGCTGGGGCCATGGAGTCCCGGCTGCAGAGCCAACCGGCTTCAGAACTCTGGCCCCAGCTGAGGAGCAAGCGGGAGCAGTGGGGCTGATGGCAGCTAGAAAGCCCCAAGGAGCCGGGGCAGCAGCGGGGCCAGGCAGGAGCCCTCGTCCGGTGGGAGTAGGGCAGCATGCCATGAGGAAAGGGACCTCCCCAGTCTGGCAAATCCCCTCGTTCGGGACAGGTCAGGTCCCTAGTGTGCCAGACAAGGGAGGTCCAACCTGTACGTGAATGAAGGATTAAATAGGAGCAGTCAAGGGCAAAACTACACAAATCTGCTAGTTTGTCGAATTTTACAGAAGTCAGGAATTTCCTTCAGATCTTAAAACCTATGGCAAATTTTATCACGGAAAGCGTTAGGTATCCTAGACTCAGGTAATCCTGAAAATACTGATTCAGAATGAGAAGCCCAGTGGCAATTCATCCAGAAGGAAAGTTTCTATGCCATAACTGAATTCCCCTCCTTTTTTATGACCGGGGAAATTTGCTTGAAAGTGGGGGCTTGATTTTTAGAAGCTCATTTGTTCCTGTTGCTCAGTCCCCCATCTGAAAACAATCCCACATGGTCATGCAATCATAGCTCCTGGCTGTTGAAGTAACCACAGTACGGTACCAGTAGGGCCGGAGTGAGCAGCAGGAGAGGGAAGAACAGATAAGCTCTTAAGTAGAGATCCCATTTCAGACAGATGTCAGAACACAGAATGTGTCACCAAATGGTTAGGGAAAGTATAGGGAACTACAACAAAGGAGGCATATAAACAGGTAGGTTCCAAATGATGTTTGGATAATGGTTTACCTTGGGAACAACTGCCTCATGAATGACATTATTATACCATATTGCACAACTACTCACTCCTGATCTTGATTGTTTATAGAAGATTTCTCTGCAAACTTTTCTGCCATTTTTCTCTAAATTGTCTTATTGTCCCTCACAGGACGCAACACGGATCAGATTTCTGTTTTGCTGCCTGAAATTCAACTGTTCAATCACAATCTCACTTCTTCTGTCTGACTGACACAAGCAGAAGCCAAATCTTCGCTCTGTGAAATACCAGATAGAGTCTGATACAGCCACAGGAGATTAACCAGTGCATGTGTTAACACAGGCTGGCCATGTTCAGGGTCAGGTGTCAGAACACACACCTCACTACCAGATAGTGCTGAATTCCCCTGTTTTATCTTCTGGAGACTTTTTGCCGTCCCTGAGTCCAGGAAGGAAGCTGAGCTGGCTTCAGTGCATTATGGAGAATGCAATTTCTATTCTTGTGATGTTGGGTTCTTTTTAATTGGTACTCAGTGCACTTCAATAACTCTAATAATACATAGAGACATCAAAATAGATGTTGGATACGTTTTGCCCACATGAATGTGTACGGCTGCTTGCTGTCAACACTTTCAAACACATGTAGATCTGAGGGAAGTGGCTTTGAGCCAGAGAGAAGCGCTGATTCCATCAGGTGTTTCAGATCCCAGCAGCTCCCTCGTCAGCGGCAGTGTGTTCCAAGCAGCCCGGAAAATGAAACTGGACAGGCCCTCACATTCGCCTTTGTGTGCAGTGCCCAGCTGTAGAATTCAGAGGAGAGGCTGAGTCTCAGCTGCAGAACACCTCATTGCACCCACCCGGACACGGTGCAGCTCAGCTCTTGAAACATACTGGCTGACAAGACTGGAGCAGTTGATCCTCGAAAAGGGCACTTTGCAGATGGCACGTCATGGCTGCCCACTAAAGTTCACAGGCTACACAAATGGCAGGCCAGGCAGCATGGCTGTGATGCTTGTATGTTGTAACATACAATACACATAATACAGGTTGAACCTCTAAAGGCACCCTTGGGACCTGACCAGTGCCAAATCAGAGAATTTGCCGAACCACAGAAGGTCACTATTGATTAACAGTGCCACCAACACTTCCACTGCTTACTGGATTCTTAGTAGGGATGTAATAGTGCAGTCAATTAACCGATTAACCAATAAGCAAAAGCTTATAGGTTAATGCTATAGACTGCATGCATTTACCTCCCCCCTACTTGTCAGTAAATTTTTTAGCAGGATGGCCAGTAGCCCGGCTCAGTCCTGGCTCATGCTGGGTCCAGGACCTACCCCTACTGCAGCTCTGCATTTGAAGTGTATTAGGAGCCAGGTGGGCAGGCAGCCCAGCTCAGTTCTGGCTCACACTGGGTCCGGGAGCTCAGACTTTATTAATGACCTGGATGAGGGGATGGATTGCACCCTTAGCAAGTTTGCAGATGACACTAAGCTAGGGGGAGAGGTAGATACGCTGGAGGGCAGGGATAGAGTCCAGAGTGACTTAGACAAATTGGAGGATTGGGCCACAAGAAATCTGATGAGGTTCAACAAGGACAAGTGCAGAGTCCTGCACTTGGGACGGAAGAATTCCAAGCATTGGTACAGGCTGGGGACCAACCAGCTAAGTAGTAGTTCTGCAGAAAAGGACCTGGGGGTTACAGTGGATGAGAAGCTGGACATGAGTCAACAGTGTGCCCTTGTAACCAAGAAGGCTAATGGCATATTAGGGTGCATTAAGAGGAGCATTGCCAGCAGATCCAGAATTGTCATTATTCTCCTTTATTCGGCTCTGGTGAGGCCACGTCTGGAGTGCTGTGTCCAGTTCTGGGCCCCCCACTACAAAAAGGATGTGGATACATTGGAGAGGGTCCAGCGGAGGGCAACCAAAATGATTAGGGGGCTGGAGCATATGACCTATGAGGAGAGGCTGAGGGAGTTGGGTCTGTTTAGTCTGCAGAAGCGAAGAGTGAGGGGGGATTTGATAGCAGCCTTCAACTTCCTGAAGGGAGGTTCCAAAGAGGATGGAGAAAGGCTGTTCACAGTAGTGATGGATGGTAGAACAAGGAGCAATGGTCTCAAGTTGTGGTGGGAGAGGTCCAGGTTGGATATTAGGAAAAACTATTTCACTAGGAGAGTGGTGAAGCACTGGAATGGGTTACCTAGGGAAGTAGTGGAGTCTCCATCCCTAGAGGTCTTTAAGTCTTGGCTTGACAAAGCCCTGGCTGGGTTGACTTAGTTGGGATTGGTCCTGCCTAGAGCAGGGGGCTGGACTTGATGACCTTCTGAGGTCCCTTTCAGCTCTATGGTTCTATGATTCTACCCTACACAGTGGCTACTGCCACCCCGCACTGCTTCCTTTTTATCAGAGGCAGCAGCACAGGGCAACAGTCAGCTGGTCTGCGAGGGGAGCTGGTTTTTAAATGGGCTCCCCTTGCATATCAGGTCCCGCCTGACACCCCACACTACTCTGGTACAGAGGCAGCAGCACAGAGTGGCAGGGGGCTCCTTGGGAGAGAGGCCGGAGCGCGCTAGCTGCCGGCCCCGCGCCCCCAGACTACAGAATAGTTGACTAACCGATAAGAATTCACAACGTTACTCGACTATTCAATTAGCCAATATTTAACATCCCTAGCTCTTCGAAGACACTGAAGGGTGAATCAGCTCTAAAGAACCACACAGAACACTGAGAGCCAGGACTGGTGGCTGTAAACAAACTTTATGGGACCCCAGGAAACTTGGCCACACTCATGAGAAGTGGCCATCCGGCTCACTAAAATCAGGCCGGACCATGGATGTTGCCAGGCCAGAGAGTGCCAGACTAGAGAGATTCAACCCGTACAATGAGTGATTTCCAACCCCCCACAAGATGGCACCGGTGTTCAGAAAGGGTTAAAGGACAGCCATTGTTGGACTTATTAAAATCAGTCACTCCCATGTAGGGACTCTGTAGGTATTTTTCTGGCAGACATACTAACTGGGAATTTATTTGTGTAACGAGGGGTAACACTGCAATTACTGACAAGCCCTTCCTTTACAGTGGTGCTGTCAGGCAGTGCTTTATAAACTTGAGATCAAAATACTGTTTTGTAGACTGCCTAACAACAAGGTGCTCATAAGGCCACTGTGTTTCTAGCCACTTCCCATGTTACATCATTGTTCTTTACAGCTCTCTATGCCACTGACAGAGAAATCCAAGTTCAAAGGCCATGCTCAGCAAGCAGAACAGCCCTGTTGACAGACTTTACCTCTTACTAACCCTGAAGTGAGAAAATGATCCAATTTCTCCTGCCTACACAAGCACCATAGTGTAGTAGCACTAGATGTGCTTTGCCCTGACCTCAAAGATAAGCTCCTGGAGAAAAGCCACATTGGAAAAAGGCTCGCGGTTGCATCTTATCTTGGAAAAAGGAAGCTTCATTAACTTGCCTTTAATTCGTATTCAAACCCAGTGACCCAAACTTCCATTCAGTCTTGAAAGGCTTCCCAGGAGAAACCGGTTTGTTGCACTGGCTTTAGGAACGAGCCTTCCAAGAGGAAAGCGCGGACTCTGATGTCGGAGATCTTTCCGACTGGAACGCAGCCTGACTCCAGAGATCAGCATCCCTGAGCAGACAGGAGGAAAGGCACTGCGACTCAGCCAAACTTGCACTGGCTGGATCTAAATATTGTTCGAAAACTGAGCATCCGTATCCAAGCGGTAACAGGCTACACACACACAATGCAGCTCAGTTCTCAAAACATGTTGCATCCAGGTGACAAGAATGGAGCAGTTAAAGCAAAGATCCTTGAAAAGGGCACTTTGAAGATGGCATGTCATGATTTCCCAGGGCTGCATGAACTGTAGGCCAGACAGCATGCTCAAAGAGCACTCAGTGGTAAATAAACAGCCAACTAGTACATAGTATTAACGGGTGCTTTGAGCTAGTAGAATTCAGGATACAGAAAACTGAAGACTTCCCAAACAATAGTCTAAGCCCTTCATAAACACTGGAGATAGGCCTAGAACTAGAGATAAATTACAACACTGAAGAAGTCTGGAGAACAGCTACAGCTGAGAGGCGGGGGGGATGAGAGTAGGTGGGCCTGCCACAGACAGGGGCTGTTCCAGTGGGCCCCGCAGGGCCAGAGCAGCCCCATGCCCGAGGTGGGCAGACAGCTGCTTCAGCTCCAGCTCCTACTGGTTAACTGGAAAGGATAAGCCTCACCTGTTAAGGGTGATGCCCACTGGTTAAGCGGTTAACCTTTTACATCCCTAGCTAATACCTACCAATGGAGATTCTGAGCCCCTCTGGAGCAATGTGGATATTGACAGTGAAGCAAAACTAAATTTGCATTGGAAAGATCACCCGAGGATCACGTCAGCCCAAAAAAACAGCTACCCTAACAACCTTTGCAAGGGTACACTGCATAAAAGCAACACACTTATGGGAAAGCAGCAGGCTTGTAACAAACAAACTCTTCCTGTTTTCCAAATCCCTTTAGGGAGGGGACACACAGCCACAGGTCTGGGAGGGCCCGGCCACCATACAAGCAACCGAAGAGCAGACTGTTACACTGCCCAGCGGGATGGGAGGTAAACAGAGAAAGAAATGAAGGCCCAGAAATAGCTGACTGCTCCCTCAGCCCCCCCACGATGAGTCAAACATGAAGACAAGTGGAATATCCCTTGATGCCCTCAATGATAACATGCCGCACTGGCATCCCTGAAATTATGAGAAATAAAGGTGATGTTCATTTACACATTGCACAGCCTCAAAGGGTACAACTGGGTCTTTTAAAAAGGGCTATACCACGATGTGCCCCATTACTATACAGTCCTAACAGCCACTCTCTCCTAGGCACCATCAATACTACTGTGTCCATCCTTCTCCATCTTCCACAATGAGGATGCACCAATCAGTTGTTCTACTAGTCACAGGACACACTGTTCGCAGGACAGGATAGACTCTTGCGCCGACGTGTTAGTGGCTTATTCGTTTGATGATCTGGACTCTCTCTTCACACACGTGGGGCCCAGGGCAGCGGATGAAGAACAACCAAGAGGAACAAAGAAGACAGAGTGCATAGGGTTACCTTGCCTTCTGGAGTCATTCTCCACATTACAGAAAACGTCAGTCTGTCTTTCATGGGATTGAGACTGCACAACTCCTCGCAGAGCAGTCTGGGGAGCATAGGGATGACCTGAAAAACAAGACAGCATGGGTCAGGACAGACATTGGCTGTGGTCCCCACTGCCCCCCCGTCACAGGTCCCCAACAAAAGCAAGGAAAAGGTCTAGAGTCACTTAAAAGGAGCATCTCTTCAGCTCTCCAAGTTACAACCTCTATGCCATCTGAAGCCTTCTTCTTGCCACTTTAACCCTGGGAGGGATGGGGAAAGCTCAAGGAAGCATAGCTGGGAAAGGCAGTTTTCCAGTGGTCCAAAGCAGAGAAGTCTTGATTCCCGGATTCTGTTCCCCACCCTGTCACCCGTAGGTTGATACCAGATAAGTCATTTAACTTGCCTTCAAGTACTCTCTGCAAAAGAGCTATAAAACGTGTCTCTGTCACAGAGGTGACTTAAGGCTTTACTAAAGCTCGCATAGCACGTCTGTAGCCTGGGTCAAAAGGCAGCGATATATTGGACAACACCAAACAAAAGCACTTGTTTTATGACTAGCCCACATGCACTAAGGGGACTGAGAAGCCAAGACAGGGAACAATGTTTATTTTTATTGGCGCTCACTTCCAGGTTACCAGACAGAAGGCATTAGTTGGGATTTTATCTGCAAAACAATAGCCCACGTCTCATCAATATTTGTGGAGCTGACTCCCAGCTGCTATCAATTCACTTATTCCTAAACTAGAAGATTTACCGGCATTTCTCGGGTCCTTAATTCATTTTTGTGTTCTGGAAAATCCGAGGACAATGCCCATGATTGATTAAAATCATTGCTCTGGGGTGGGGCTGGGGAGGAGGGTTCAGGATGCAGGCTGCCCCGGGGGAAGAGGACAACCCCAGCCCTCTCTCACCACAGCAGCTTGGGGCCAGGTGAAAAGCGCCTGTTAATGGCCACTGCAGCTCCAGCGGGCACAGCTGGGGGAAGGGACCATGTCCCCCGGCTGGGGCAGGTCCAGGTTCATCTGTCCCTGTACTCCCTAGCCAGAGTGAGAAATTCAGTAAACTGTGCGCTTTCCCCTTGCTCCCTGACAAAGAGGAACAGCCAGCAATGCTCCCGTACAATCGAGAGTAACCATCTGGGACCTAGTTCTCCTGCTGGGGTAAATCAATGTAACTCCAGAGATTTCAGAGATGCTGATTTACACTAGTGAGGAGCTGTGTTCCAGGATATCTTCCAGGTGACACCTGTGTCAAAGTTCATATTCATCAGACATTTAGCAAGTCAAAACCTAATGCTCTGAAGTTTAATTTTTGTATTTCCTCTCTCGTCTTCGACCCTTTTGAAAAACAGCCAATGCGCTAATCAAAATGTGCATGTTCTCATTGTTTATGTAGGGCTGGTAATAAGCCTGATGCTTTATAGACAAGGAGGGACACCAATCCGCTGTTTGGAGTATAAATATTTAAGGTCGTGTTTTATTTCTACTGTTAAATCCTACCACCATGGTGAATGTATCACTAGCTAAGTTACCTTAACAGGCACTGTTCCAGGTCCTGACACCCACAGGTTTTAGAGATAGTTCTGCTGTATTTGAAATAGGGATGTGACTAGTTAACAGGTGGCCTGGCCAGGCTGGAGCAGTTCCCTGCTTGCATTGTGGAGCAGTGGGCCTGGCCCAGGCTGGCTGGAGCAGCCCCCCAACCAGGCAGCACCGCTGGGGGGGGGCACTCCAGCCAAACCAGACCCCCATTCCCACCTGCAGGATCATGATTAATCAGTTATGTTTAACTGGTTAACTGTTTAACCAGGATTTTACATCCCTAATCTGGAACCCAGATGAATAACTGGGTTCTCAAAAGGCACAAGGCATAAAAATTGGGGTCTGTATTTTTTTTTTGAAGTACACATATTTCATATTTACCTTTAGCTTTCGAAGAAAGTCCCTAAAATATTTAATCACATTTGTCACTTGGCACCAGACCACTGCACATAAATCCACTCTAATCGCACAGCATGTTCATGCCAAAGGGTTATCTCTGTAGTTTCTGACAATTCAGAAGCCACTTTCAACATGAATCAGCAGTGCTGGTTCAAGTGGGAAGGCCAAAAGGGCACAGATTGTGATAAGCTGTTTCCCTCGACACAAAGGCTGCCAGCTGTGTTATTCCAGTGGCGAAAAGCAAGTTAACACTCCTAGTAAATTCATAATTTACAGATATACTACGTGAGGTCTGCCATGCTGCCTGGAAAAGCCAACAACACAAGGTTATAAATTTAGAATGAGTTCTGTCAACACACAGCACAAAAGCGAACACAGTATTATGTAGAGAAAGGTTACGGGATGCTGGAAATTCCCACTTTACTAAACATCTCGTGGGATTGTTTTGAGTAAAAAAATCTTTCTAACGCGTAGAGATCACACACAGAACAAGCAGTAGTTCAACACCATTCCAAAATGCACAACCCAGAGTAAAGAATGCAGTGGCAGGTGCCTCCTCTTTAGAAAACTGGCATCTTGCAACAAGTGTGAATAGGGAGATCACATTCAAAACCCATAAGGTCCTACACTCTGGGGTGGGGGCATCTGAAAGCACTGAACCCAAGCAGACCTTTTGGTCGCTATCAACGATACACGTGAACATCTTTAATCCAGCAGTCTTGGCAAACAGGCTATGCTGGATAACGGAATTTTTCAACTCATGGGTATTCACCATAATGATGGGTAAACAACGACTATTACGAAAGCTTTAGTATGTACAAACCATTATAGATCAAGATCATCGCAGTTGAAGAAGTGGTTTGTGCCCACGAAACCTCATGATACTATATATATTTTCGTTAGTCTCTAAGGTGCCACAGGACTATTTGTTTTTAAACCATTATCGATTACTGTACATGTATAACATGTCATAAGCTAAATCCTTAATGCATTGTATTTAAACTTCATGGGGAGGTGCGGGTTCAGGGAGTGAGCGAGGGTGTATGCAGGAACGCGCAGGGGATGGGTTTGTGGGGTCTGGGAGAGCCATGTGGGCGTTCAAACTGTGGGGGTTCTCAGATCACAGACCTGGATTAAGGAGGTTCGAGTGTACCTGACTTGAATACATAGTGCATGACAGCTTTTCCCTTCCTTCATTCCCTGCTGAAGCAACAACATTTTGCTAGAGAAATCCAGGATCTGGTGTGCTTTGCATGCCACCCATGGCGACCCAAGCATGAAATATAGGTCAGATGATGAGGGATGCTTTTGTTTTTAAAAAGCTCTCCTAAGTGTACTTGAGCAAGATTAAGAACGGACTCAAGAGAGTATAATGGTATAAAAGCAGTTCTGAAGATTTAAAATACAGCAAAGCTTTAATTCGGACCCCTCTGAAGAGCAGGGAAAGGTGCTTTAACTTGGATTATAATTAAAGCGCTACTCAAGGTTAACAACAGAACCTTAACCACCCCAAGCTTAAGCTAAAAAAGCAGCTCAATCCTTAGAAATTCAGTCTAGTTGACCCCTCTGAAGGGCGGGGGAAGGTGGAAGCAGTGGAAACTTACCCAAAAGGTAGAACAAATGTTGCCAGGAGGAGTAAATAGTAAGCCACGTGGTAAGAGAGACAGTAAACATGGGACAGGATTTGAGCAAAGTCAGTGAAGCCAGAGACAGGCTCCATGAGGCAGAGTGAGGGCAAAGGGACATGCCTGATGCCTTCCTGGGCAGTGACAGTCCCTAAGGGAAGGGTGGGACAGGAAGACAACTGGGTGTAACACTCTGTTTTGTATGAGCCGCACTCTGCTGTGCTTTATACACGTACTAGAAGATTTGCCCAGCAGTACTCGGGTCCTTTAACTCAAAGGAGTTTTGTTTTTCTTCATTTAAACTGTTGTTCTGGGGTGGGGCTGGAGATGAGGGATTCAAGGACAACCCGATCCCTCTCTCACTGTAGCAGTTTGGGGCCAGGTGAGAAGCGCCTCTCCATGGCTGCTACAGTTGCAGCAGGCACAGCCAGAGGAGAGGTGAATGTCCCCCAGCCAGGGGACTGAGACATACAGTCAGACAAACTATCTCAAATACATAGTAGATAGCTGTCCCTCTCTCCATCCCTGCCTCCTGCTGGCCCAATGAGGTTATAGCTGTCCTGGTTCCCATCTCTGGCCCCTTTGCTGCCCCCCTGTGGTCATTCTATAGTATAACTGTCTCTCCTACCAGATCCTCCCCCCCCTTTCCATTTTAAGAGAAAATCACATTCCATTGTCCTGGCACAACCAAACCCTGACCTTAAGTTATGAAAAGAGGAAGCTGCACACCAAATGTGGTGGTGCGAGCTCTTACCATTTAGGAGGAGTTCTTGAACAAATGACTCACAGACAGATGGACAGACAGAAAGACAGACACACATTTCTAAAATATATAGTAAGAAGTATAAAAGGGGATTAACGGGTTAGACTCTGTGCCAGGCGAGTGACTGCAGCATGCCCTTAAGAGAGTTCAACTCAAATCAGGAGCATTAAATCTTTGCAGTGGAGCTCTGGGAGAGGAACATGCTTAAGTAGCTGGGTGATCTTGGGGAGGGTCAGCGATATTCCTGGGGACTCAGGGCAGAGTTCCATTTCCAAGGAGTGGGAGCTGACAGAGTTAGGGCCCAGGAAATGAACCAACTAGAGAGCCCCAGTGAGGAATCAGATCAGTGGCCAGCTTGAGGCTCCAGAAGCTTGAAACATGCAGGGGATCCAGAGCACAGAGACGTGGATTCCCTCCGCAGCAGGCCCAGAGCTTGGCCAGCAGGGAACCAGTGTGAGGAACAGGCAAGTTAGTGAAACCAGAGTAAGAAACAGATACTGAAGACGGAAGTTTTCCTTTATATGGTCTTTCTGTGGCTAAAAAACTGAACGTGCCCTGACACACTGTTCATAGCAGCTGGTCGCTCTGGCTGGCAGGCTCACCTAGTACCATGTTTGACCCTGCTTCTGAGAAAATTGAGTTTTTGCCTCTTGGGCAAATAAACTGCTTCCAGAATCCAACGACTAGTTTCCAGGTCTAGCACTGATTCCTGGAGAGCTGGGATAGCTGGAGGGCATAGACACTGCCCTGGAAAACTCTCCACTCGCTCTGAAAGGCAGAAACATCTGCGAGAGCTGTGACTGGCTCACTGGCCAAGGTCAGCAGCAGGTGAGCCAGGGCAGCTCTAGAATCAATGGGAATTGCCATCGAGGTTTTTTCAGAGATCAGTGGGCGGAGGGAATCAATCTATCAACATAATGACAAGCAAAAGGAACAACCACTGTTCAAGAATAGCCCCCAGGGATTTTTACAAAGTCACATGGGTAATTTTAGTTCCTTCAAGCCATCTAATTCCTCTGTTTCCTCGCCTTGGCTGATGGTTCTCAATTGGTTTAGGGTAACTATGGTCAGTCTGCTGCCTTCAACGAGCGCCCCTTCATTTTTGGTCTATCTGCCAGGGTGGTATTACATTCCCAGTCGTCTCAGCTTCCACAAGCTGCTCTCTGCTCATGCAAGGAGGGGAACCCTAAGATTTAACAATGGGGTGAGTTTAGTTAGCCTATCACTCATACAGTGAAAGACACTCAAAGGAAATAGGCAATTTGTTTATGAGCCAAGATTTCTGCTTAAACGTTTTCTTTTTTGTATCAACACTTCCATGAATTCAGATTTCGATCAACGCTTTGTTACCCAGCTTGACATTATCAAAATATCAACACCCTGACAACCTGCTGGTGTCAAAAGTGAATGTCTAAACTCCTTGGACTCAGCATGTAGACAGGCTTCCAGTTCCAATCTTTGATCTCTATTATAAAACAGGACCAGAAAATTATTATAGGGGTTTATGGCTGACCTTTCACTTGAGTTGCTTCACACCTAAAATAACACCACCATAAGAGGTGCCAAAAGGGAGAAAACTTAGGGATTTTCTTGCTTTTTTTAACACTTGATTCACTTTTACTTCTAAACCGCTGGATTTTATTAAACTGCTAGCCATTACACAACCTGTCTTCTGGACAGATGGTCAAAAGAATTAAATATGTAGATTTAATTAACTTCCTCTTTGGGAGAATTTGCACTATTCTAAGTCATGGCAATGTCACAGCTGCGTTTATGGAATAGTTCCATCAAAGGAAAGTCTATTTTTTATGAGTGTGACCTTACCATCTTGTTTCAAACCAGCTCTTATTACCTTCTTTGCGTCCAGGCCTTCACTTATTTTTAGCTATTTCGTTAGACTTAATAACCATCACGTTTAAAATTGGGAATTTAAGATCCAACATTTGATCAATTTTTTTACCAAGTTAGAGTCACTGGGAGAAGTCTTCCATATTTAAAATATCAAATTTGGTTTGCACTCTTAAAAATCTATCCATGCTGGGCAAAAGCATGGATATAACACCACTCCTGGAGCTAACAAACCAAGGCATTTGGAGACCAAATAATGATTTAGGGCATGAAAAGGCATTATGTAAGTGGAAAGAGTAGTTAAACACAAAAAATGAAATCTAAAGCTGGGTGAAATCTTTCTGTCAACTGTTCTTCAACAGGAAACTGGGTTTTCAAATAAACAAATTATTTTTGAAAAAACAAATTATTTTCTGCTTTCCACGGAAAATTATATTTTTTTTAACTAAGCAAACCAAAAAAGCATAAAAACCAAAATATCTTGATTTGGAAATTCTGCCATGGGTGTTTTAGGTTGATTGCCTCATACCCTCCTTCTCCTTTACAGGAGAGGCTTCCTGTGGCACTGTATCTCCCATGACATACCATGGCTAGAAACTCTCACTCTCTTGGAGACGTGAGTCAGAGCATCCTACTAGACCATGGTGCATTATGGGAGATATAGTCCAACCAGGAAGCCCAGTCCATAGAACAGAATGGAGAATGCAGCACCCAAACTATAACTCCCATGAGGCACTGCAGCAGCATTCCCAATAGGGATGCGACTAGTCGGCGATCCAATAAACTTAAGCTTATTGGACAGTCGAGTAGTGACTTGACTAGTCACTTCCCCCTGCCCTTGCTGCCTCTATCAAAGAGAGGCAGCAAGTGGGGAGAGAAGGAACCAGTGCTGGGGGGAGCTGGTTTAAAAGCCGGTTCCCCCCAGCACGACCTCTGCAGGGGACAAGGGAGGCAGAGGCACAGCAAGGAAACAGCGTGAGCAGGGACTGAAGCAGTCTCCACTCGTGCCGGGTTCCGACTGCTGCGCCTCTGCTTTTGAAATTTAGCTAGCGCCCCCCGGGGCTCTTGCTACATTTCAAAGGCTGAAGCGTCACTGTCAGAACACGCTTGCCCTGTGTTCCCCACAGCTCTTCTGCCTTTTAAATGTAGTAAGAGACACAGGCGGCTCTTGCTATATTTAACAGGCTGAGGCACAGCTGGGATAGCGAGCGCCCCACCTCCCCCTTATCGACTAATGGAGTACGTGATGGAAATTCCATCGACTAGTCAATAACCTATTAATCAAAATTTAACATCTAATTCCCAAGTCAAAACACTTCTGTTGTTAGCCTTCTTATATAGGATGGCTTTTGCTGATAAGTGGAGATCTCTAAACAAATTCTTCCAATTCCACAGGGTAGAACCATTCTGCCCTGTGTCTTGCAGCGAGAGAACTATTCTAAAGCAGTTTAGCCATTTGAAACTCATATGCACAGATCCAGAGAGGCAATGTTCCAATTGCTATTCCAAATAGCATGCCCATGCCCATAAGCACATAAAAAGCCCATGGATTTCTTTCAATCCTCCACAATTAGGTTCTATCACTAATCCGACTAAAACTAATATCATGGAAAGAAATTATACAACAGCTACTAAGAATAAACAACTAGAAACTGAATCCAACATAACTGCACCATCGGCATAAGAGAAATAGTTCTGAATCCCCTGTGGCCGATGGACAAAGCAGGACAGAGGATTGTTGCTGGGATGTGGCACTTTATAAGCATAGATCAAGACACACACTCGCTAATGAGCAAGCTTTGTTACAACGTTCCAGAGCCATTGGACTCAGCACACAAGAGTGGGAAATTACAGAAGCAATTTCATGAGGGAGAAGCAAGTGCTACTAACACATAAAAATTTTACAACCTCCAAAAATATTTCCAGATAGCACGCAAACAGTGAAAGGTCAGAGCCCTGCTTGGGATGCTAAGGAATTAGCATGCATAGGCTACTTCTGACAAAGACTGTGGTCCAACCCCTACTCAGTCTTGGCCAGATTGACACAAGTACAGCAAGAGCAAATTTCCCCCTGTGGCAAATTAGCCATGGATTCACATTTACTGATGGGAGAAATCTTTAGTTTCCAATGGTCTTTCAAGCTCCCACAGAGATTTAAAGGTGCCACCTTATGAATCATAAGCAAATTTGATAAAGACGGAATGGGAGAAAGGTCCTATTACAGACCACGCACACTAAAGCAGAAGAATATTGACCAGAGATGCCCCTTCTTCTGAGCACACATGTGGAACAACAACGGAAGGCATCTCTTCTGTCAGTAGACCAATTGATTGGGAGGGGAGAACTGCTCTTATGAACCTTATGCTGTTCCTTAAAATTCTACTCTCTGTTGTTGCTGCATTACACAGTAAATTGGCAGAAAGAAGTTTATTTGGCTTTCTTCAGTGCAAGAAGAGTCTATAACATCTGATGTAGCCTGAAAGCACTTCTGCATATTTCACTGTAAAAATCAGAAACAATATCAGGACATAGGATTGGCCTGGAAGCTTCCTAAGCTCATCCCAGCCAATAATTTAAAATGAGCATGTATGTATTACGACGTGTTGCTTCAGAAATGCAGCACTTGTTTCTTAAGTTGCTTTGATGCTTTCAGTTACATTTTTCTGCAGGACAAAATCACGTACTGCTGGTTTTAGGGAATACCTTCTTTGGATGTATGGCAATTTTATGCAATTGTGCGTTCAATGTGTTGACTGTATTTGTTTCTTGTAGGCTTCTGAAAATGATTATTTATAATGAATTTGAGGTAAAAGGGAGAGACCGTTTTCTGAAGAAAGAGAGCTCTTACCTTCTGCACTAGATAGACACTAGTTGCCCTTCCACTGGCAACATGATCCAGCGCGGTTCCTTCCACAACAAAATAACTCACATCTGCGATATGAACACCCACTTCAAAGTTTCCTGAAATTGCACAGGGAAGCCAGCATATTATTAGGGGGTGAGGCAAGAAGGAAGTAATTGCATCCAAAAGTCACCTTTCAAGAAACATTTCTACAATTTTACAATCACTAGATTTTCTGCCAGGTCATTTTTGGCAGAGCAATTATTCAAGAATTTTGAGTTCTGTGAGTTAGAGCTATCGAAAATGAGGCAGCAAGGAAAATGTACAAGAAAATGACAACGCGCAGTGTTCACAAATATTTTGCCCCTTTGGACAGGCTGTTACATTTCCAGATGTAGATTCTTTTGACTGATTCTACTATTTAGCAACTGACACGCTGTAAGTGATGTCAGCTGAGGTAAATGAGTAGTCGATTAGTCGACTACCCGCATTTCCCCCTCCTCCTCGCTGCCTCTATATCAGAGGCAGCAAGGAGGGGGGGAAGCAGGAGCCAGTGCTGGAGGAGGCGCCAGCTTAAAAGCCAGTTCTTCTTCGAGTGGTTGCTCATGTCCATTCGAATCAGGTGTGCGCACCACGTACACCGCGTCTTCCGGAGCGTTTTCCCTAGCGGTACCCGTAGCGCCGGCAGGGCGCCCCCTGGAGTGGCGCTGCCATGGCGGGGCATAAGTACCCCTGCCGGCGCTCCCCCACCTCAGTTCCTTCTTACCGCCCGTGATGGTCGTTGGAGCGTGTCTCTCTCTTAGATCAGTTAATGGTTCCCGTTCCTATTAGTATTGTAAATAGTTCTGAATAGTTCAATTAGTTAGGTAGTTAGTGTTTCTTTGTTTTTTCCTTCTCCCCTTTCAGGGGTGAGGAATGCCAGGGCCGCAAGGCTTTAAGGCGTGCGCTGTCTGCACAAAGTTCATGCTCAAAGGAGACCCTCACGACAGTTGTCTGAAGTGTCTGGGTGAGAGCCATCTTACGGACGCTTGTAAGATCTGCAAGTCTTTTAAGCCCCGCACTAAGAGAGAGACTCGCGCCTAAAACTTCTCCTCATGGAAGCGGCTTTACAGCCGGCACCAGCTGGGCACTCTGCGGTGTGCAGTGCACCGGCGTCCACGCGAGATGCCCCATCTCGGGACCGGCCCTCGGCGTCGAAGGCCCAGCCCCGGTCTCACTCTCTGGCACCAAAAAGGTCAAGAACGTCTCATGGTAGGTGTCCGAGCCGGAAGTCCAAGTCAAGCCTACACCATGGTACCGAGTCTTGCGCACGTCCTCACCCACCACGGTGCGGCGTAAGCAAGCGGGACGCCCATCTAGTCCAGGGCAGCTACCCTCGCACCGCCCCTCCACGCTGGACACCTTTGAGGCGGCCCATGACCTTATTAGCCTCACTACCTCCCCTCCGTTGTCAGTTGAGGCGGAAGGGTCAAGATCACCTACGCCGGAGACTGTGTTGGAACCGGCTTCGCCTCCGCACCGGCATGACCCAACGGCACCGGCCACTTATGCAGCGGGACCGTCACCGGTGGGACCAGTACTGCTTGCCACCGTATCGGTGCCGGCATCGATGCAGGCCGCCAGGCCCCACTTGGCACTCGACTGGGCTCGACCTCCCTCGGTGCTGGGACCCCTTCCAGACCCTGTCTTGGCTGTGCCTGTGCCGTGTCACTCTGGCCTCGTGACGACATCTTCGGCACCATCGTCGGGCACTTCAGCATCAGCTTCTTCAGCACCAATGCATGTTTCGGCACCATCACAGGCACTGGCATCGACCCTGTGGGCCACGCCAGTACCGCCATCGCCGGTGACGTCGGCCTCTTCGGGGTTTGTATCGTAACCAATACCGATACCAACTACGGCACCACAGACATGTTCTGTGTCAGCACCACAACTGGCACCAGGACCGGTTCTCCAGGTGCCACAACCGGCTCCACCCCGGGCACCGGAATATGTTCTCCCAGCACCGACTCCACTCCAGGCACCGGGACCGGTTTTCCCGGTGCCGCAGTCGGCGGCTCCTCTCACGGCACTGGGACCTGTTCTCCCGGTACCGCAACAGGTATCGGCACCGACACCGTTTTTCCCGGTGCCGGCACGTCCGCATCGAGCACACGCGGGCAAACCCGAGTCCATGGCCAGGTTTGTCCCCCCACTGGTGGCAGTACATTTGTCATCTGCGCCTCTCTGGCCTGAGTCTGATTACTCGTCCGATTCTGATTCGGCATCGTTCAGGTCGGGGTCCTCGGCAGCTTCCTCGACTCATAGATCTCGTTCCCGGCACCAGCATGATCGTTCGTGGGTGCAGCAGACTTGGCCGCCTCAGCCACAATGGCCCTTTTGGACACAGTGGGCTTACCACCAGTGGCAGGGGACTGTGCCCTCTTCTGTGGTGTCCGGTGCCTTGGGGCAACGAGCGTAACCGTCGGCGTCGCTGTCAAGACCTCCCCCCTCCCCCCAGAGGTCAGTTGCTGCCGACGCCGCTGCTGAGCCACAGGCCTCGGTACTGGAGCTGCTTCCGCAAGTGGTGCCGCCTGCCCAGCCAGCGCCTCAACCAGTTCCTGCGCTGGGCCCGGCACTGGTCCAGGAGTCATGGTCATCATCGTCACCGGACGACGCTTTGGCGGATCCCGCCCCGGCGTTGCCTACTATGGATGCCTGTGCGCATCAGGAGCTGCTTAGGCATCTGGCCTCCAATCTGGGTGTCCCAGTGGAGCCAGTAGTGGAGGACACGGACCCCATGATTGACAACCTCTCAGACGATGCACCCGCCTGCTTGGCTTTGCCACTTAATAAAACTGTGGCCAAGATTACCAATGCCCTGTGGCAGACCCCGGCAACCTTGACCCCTACCTTAAATGGAGTCAAGAGGCGCTATTACGTCCCCCAGTCGGGACATGAACACCTGTACTCCCAGCCCGTTCCTGGGTCCTTCGTCGTCCAGGCTGCGGCCCAAAAAGAGAGGCTTCCCCAGCCGGGGCCGTCCCCGAAAGCGAGAGAGCCCAAGTGCCTTGACCTGATGGGCCGTAAGGTGTATGCCACTGGTGGGGTGCAACTCCGCATTGCTAATCAGCGAGCGATGCTGAGCCGCTATGCTTTTAATACCTGGCAGGCCGTGGATAAGTTCAAGGACAAGCTGCCTGCCGAGGCCCGTCAGGAGTTTGCGGCCATGACCTCTGAGGGCAGACCCATTGCCCGCACGGCCCTCCAGGCTTCCGTGGACGCTGTCGACTCTGCAGCCCGCACCATGGCGTCAGGTGTGGTTATGCGCCGTGGTGCCTGGCTGCAGGTGTCTGGAATACCTCCGGACGTCCAAACCACGATCCAGGACTTGCCGTTTGACGGGAAAGCCTTGTTTTCGGAGCTCACGGACTCCAGGCTCCATACACTCAAGGACACGAGGTCTACCCTACAGTCCTTGGGGATTCATACACTGGCTCCCCAGTGTCGTCAGCTGCCCTACAGACAGCAGGGGAGAACTCAGTCCCAGGTCCCCCGTGGGGATTACTGGAGACACTGTCCTCGTGCTCCCAGTGGGGGTGCGGGGGTGGCTGCGGGCCCGTCCTCCGCAAGGGGTCATTGACACTGCCCAAGAGGGGACATCCCTCGTGGGGCTGGTCAAGTTCCCTCCCAGCAGTCCAAGCACCTGTTTTGACGGGATGCTAGAGGGTCGCGCACCAGCCTCCCACCCTGGCCCCCCGTTCGGGGCCAGGGTGTCCCAGTTTGCCCACGCCTGGGCAGGAATCACGACCGATGCCTGGGTCCTAAAGATAGTTAGGTGTGGCTATACCATCCCTTTCCTGGGCTCGCCCCCTTCCAACCCGCCCGCCCTATCACTTTTCAGGGACACCTCTCACGAAGGCACGCTCCGCCAAGATGTGCTGGCGCTTCTCGAAAAGGGAGCTGTGGAGAGGGTCCCCCCACATCTGGAGGGCAAGGGGTTTTATTCCCGATATTTCGTTGTCCTGAAACCCAAGGGCGGGGTTCATCCCATCTTAGATCTCAGGGACCTCAGCAAGACAGTCGTGAAGTCCAGGTTCAGAATGGTAACCTTAGCTTCTGTTATCCTGGTTTTACAATTAGGAGACTGGTACGCAACCCTCGATCTAAAGGATGCTTACTTCCATATGGCAATAAGACCCAGCCACAGGAAGTTTCTCTGTTTTATTGTTTCCCGATGCCACTTCCAATTTACAGTGCTCCCATTTGGCCTTTCAACAGCACCCAGGGTCTTTACAAAATGCATGGCAGTCGTAGCAGCGCTCCTCCGCAGAAAAGGGGTACACATTTTCCGTACCTACACGACTGGCTGATCCGTGGCCGCTCCTACAAGCAAGTAGAGGCCCATGTTTCCCTCACAAGGGCTCTCTTCGTAAGGCTGGGACTCATGCTAAACGAAGACAAGTCATCGCTGACTTCCTCTCAACACCTCGAATTTGTAGAAGCCCTCCTGAATGCCAGGGTGGCAAAAGCACTCCTTCCCAGGGCCAGGTTTCTATCCATAGTGGAGCTGGTCTCCGAGTTAACCCGGTTCCCCATCACGACAGTCCGGGTCTGCTCAAGGCTGCTGGGATACATGGCAGCGTGTACGTATGTGGTATGACGTGCTCGAATGAGGCTCAGGCCTCTGCAGGCCTGGTTGGCAAGGGCATTCAACCAGACCAGGGGTCTCTGGGACACGGTTCTCACAGTGCTGCCGGAGGTGACAGCCTCCTTACAATGGTGGACCCAGGAGACAGTGGTGTGCAGTGGGGTTCCGTTCACTGTACCTCCCCCCTTGCTTACACTGGTCACAGATGCTTCCGACCTGGGTTGGGGAGCACACCTGGGGTGTCACAGGACCCAGGGCTTATGGTCCCCAGCAGAGCGGGCTCTGCACATAAATGTCTGGGAGCTCAGGGCTGTCAGGAGAGCCTGCGAGACCTTCCTGTCGAAGCTCTCTCGCCGCTCTGTCCTGGTCCACCTGGACAACACGGGCACTGTGTTTTATCTCAACAGGCAGGGGGGGAGCCCAGTCACCTCCCCTCTGCCGCGAGGCTCTGTGCCTCTGGGACCTGTGTGTAGAGCACGACATAGTTTTGCAAGCAGAGTACCTGCCAGGGTGCAAAAACTTGCTGGCCGATGCTCTGAGCAGGTCCTTCAGAGCCATGAATGGTCCCTCAAGGATTTGGCCCTTCATCTGGTCTTCCACAGGTGGGGTTGTCCCTTAGTAGTCCTGTTTGACTCGGCACGCAACACCAAGTGCCAGAGTTATTGCTCCCTGTTGGGGCTCGGGGAACACTCCAGGGGGGATGCCATGACAGTGCCGTGGCCGGCAGGCATCCTCTATACTTTTCCCCCCGTTTCCCCTAATTCCCAGGGTTCTGACCAGGGTCAAGACCTTCAGGTCCATGGTCATCCTGATAGCCCCGAGGTGGCCCAGACAATTCTGGTTCCCTATCTTGGTGGACATGCTCACCAAGGACCCTATTACACTTCCGCCGGTTTGGGATCTCCTGACCCAACCTTGGGATGGGGGGACCATGGTTCACCCAAATCTCAGCTCTCTCCCCCTGACGGCCTGGTTTATCCGTGGCTGACCCAACCGGAAAGGGAATGTTCCCAAGAGGTACAGATGGTGCTCCTAAGCAGTAGGAAACCGTCTACCAGGCGGTCGTACACAGCCAAGTGGCGGCGGTTCTCGTCTTGGGCGTCCAGAAGGGGAGTGCACCCATCCTGTGCACCTGTCCCATCCATTCTGGACTCCCTCTTTGAACTTAGGTCCAGTGGCCTCTCTACCTCCTCTATCAGAATCCATGTAGCATCTCTCTCCACCTTCCATGTTGGTTCAGCAGGAGTTTCTCTGTTTTCTGACCCTGTGGTCAAAAGGTTCCTTAAGGGTTTGGATAAGTTGTATCCCTCGGTTAGACCCCCTCTCCCCGCTTGGGATCTTAACCTTGTGTTGTCTAGACTCATGTCGCCCCCCCCCTTTGAGCCACTGGCCACATGTTCTTTGAAGCACCTTTCTATGAAGCTTGCGTTCATTGTAGCCATTACGTCGGCTTGCAGGGTCTCCGAGCTGAGGGCGTTAACTGTGAACCCACCCTACCTAGTGTTTTCTGACAATAATGTGAGGCTCTGCCCTCACCCGGCTTTCCTCCCCAAGGTGGTGTCACTGTTCCATTTGTCCCAAGAAATTTACCTCCCAGTTTTCTTTCCAAAGCCCCACCCCTCCCCTAAGGAGCAAGTGCTCCATTCCCTGGATGCTAGACGTGCGCTAGCTTTCTATATTGATAGGACCAAGCCCTTTTGTAAATCCACACAATTGTTTATTGCTGTCGCTGACAGAATGAAGGGGCTTTCCATATCGACCCAAAGGTTGTCCAATTGAGTCACAGGGTGTATCAGGGAGTGTCATGCCTTGGCCAGGAAGGTCCCGCCCCGGGTTACAGCACATTTCACCAGGGCGCAGGTTCCACTCACTGAAATCTGCAGGGCAGCCACGTGGTCGTTGCTCCATACCTTTACGGCGCACTACACGTTGGCACAGCAGGCTAGGGAGGACGCAGGGGTGGGAGCTGAGGTCCTCAGCTCTGTATTGTAAATATGTTGGGTTATTTGTACACATTGCACTTTTCTACAGTTTTTTCTGTGTTCGGTTAGTTGAATAAATATGTTTGAATTGTTCAACTGTGGGGCTGCTATTTCTCAGTGCTCCGCCCCCTCCTCCTTGATGGAGGTTGGCTTGGAAGTCACCTGATTTGAATGGACATGAGCAACCACTCAAAGAAGAAGAGAATGGTTATTTACCTGTAACTGTTGTTCTTCGAGATGTGTTGTTCATGTCCATTCGATCCCCCCCCCCCCACCTCCCCTTCGTCAGAGCGTCCGGCAAGAAGGAACTGAGGTGGGGGAGCGCCGGCAGGGGTACTTATGCCCCATCTGCTGGCGCTACAGGTACCGCTAGGGAAAACGCTCCAGAAGACGCGGTGCGCACACCTGATTCGAATGGACATGAGCAACACATCTCGAAGAACAACAGTTACAGGTAAGTAACTGTTCTTTTCCCCTCTGGACCGTATCCACGGTGCCACCTGCACCCCCCGCCCCCAGTGCTGCCTCTACCATGGAGGGTCCCAACTCCCTGCTGGGAGCCCCCGCAGACAGGGGCTGCTGCGGGATGGGCAGGCAGCCTGGCTCAGTCCCTGTTCATGCCAGGTAGGGATGAAACCCTACTGAAACTCTGCAATTTAAAATGCAGTAGGAGCTACACCATGTTAACATGATCCAGGCCTTTGCCACCTTGATATTAGGACCCTGCAAAACAACCTAGGTGGGCTACCCCTTAAAATCCTCCAGAAATGTAAGGTAGTACAGAATCATAGAACCACAGAATACTAGAACTGAAAGAGACCTCGAGAGGTCATCGAGTCCAGTCCCCCACCCTCATGGCAGGACCAAGCACCATCTAGGTGGTCCCTGATAGATGTCTATCTAACCTGCTCTTAAATAATATCTCCAGTGATGGAGATTCCACAATCCCCCTAGGTAATTCATTCCACTGTTTAACCAGCCTGACAGTTGGGAAGTTTTTCCTAATGTCCAACCTAAACTTCCCTTGCTGCAATTTAAGCCCATCGCTTTTTGTCCTATCATCAGAGGCCAAGGAGAACAATTTTTCTCCCTCCTCCTTATAACACCCTTTTAGATACTTGAAAACCACTCATGTCCCCTCTCAGTCTTCTCTTTTCTAAACTAAACAAGCCCAATTCTTTCAGTCTTCCCTCATAGCTCATGTTTTCTAGACCTTAAACATTTCTGTTGCTCTTCTCTGGACCTTCTCCAATTTCTCCACATCCTTCTTGAAATGTGGTGCCCAGAACTGGACACAATACTCCAACTGAGGCCTAATCAGCACAGAATAGAGCGGAAGAATGACTTCTTGTGTCTTGCTCACAACACTCCTGTTAATGCATCCCAGGATCATGTTTGCTTTTTTTGCAACAGTGTCACACTGTTGACTCATGTTTAGCTTGTGGTCCATTATGACCCCTAGATCCCTTTCTGCTGTACTCCTTCCTAGACAGCCGCTTCCCATTCTGTATGTGTGAAACTGATTGTTCCTTCCTAGAGTGGAACAATTTGTCCTTATTGAACTTCATCCTATTTACCTTAGACCATTTGTCTAGTTTATCCAGGTCATTTTTAATTATGACCCTATCCTCCAAAGCACTTGCAACCCCTCCCAGCTTGGTATCATCTGCAAACTTAATCATCGTACTCTCTATGCTGTCATCTAAATTGTTGATGAAGATATTGAACAGAACCGGTCCCAAAACAGACCCCTGTGGAATCCCACTTGCTATACCCTTCCAGCATTATTGTGAACCATTCATAACTACTCTCTGAGAACAGTTATCCAGCCACCTTATAGTCACCCCATTTAAATAGTATTTCCTAGTTTATTGATAACAAGGTCATGCGAGACCGTATCAAATGCTTTACTAAAGTCTAAGTATACCACTCCACTGCTTCTCCCTTATCCGCAAGGCTTGATATCCTATCAAAGAAAGCTATCAGATTGGTTTGACATGATTTGTTCTTTACAAATCCATGCTGGCTGTTACCTATCACCTTATTTTCTTCTGGATGTTTGCAGATGAATTCCTTAATTACCTGGCTCCATTATCTTCCCTGGTCTCTAATTTCCTGGGTTGTTCTTATTTCCCTTGTTATAGATGGGCACTATATTTGCCCTTTTCCAGTCTTCTGGTATTTCTCCCCATTTCCATGACTTTTCAAAGATGATAGCTAAAGACTCAGTTACCTCCTCTATCAGCTTCCTGAGTATTCTAGGGTGCACTTCATCAGGACCTGATGACTTGAAGATATCTAACTTTTCTAAGTAATTTTTAACTTGTTTTTTTTTTATTTTAACTTCTCAACATACCCCCTTTCCACTTGTATTCACTATGTTAGGCATTCCTTCATCATCACACTTCTTGACAAAAACCGAAAGAAAGAAGTCATTAAGCACCTCTGCCATTTCCAAGTTTCCGGTTATTGTTTCTCCCTCTTCACTGAGCAATGGGCCTACCCTGTCCTTGGTCTTCCTCTTGCTTCTAATATATTTGTAGAATGTCTTCTTGTTACCTTTATGCCTCTAGCTAGATTGATCTCGTTCTGTGCCTTCACCTTTCTAATCTTGCCCCTGCATACTTGTGTTGTTTGCTTATATTCATCCTGTGTCATTTATCTTAGTTTCCACTTTTTATATTACTCCTTTTTGATTTTTAGATCAAGTAAGATCTCCTGATTAAGTTAAGGTGGTCTCTTACCATATTTTCTATCTTTCCAATGCAGTGGTAGAGTTTGCTTTTGAGCCCTTAATAATGTCCCTTTAAAAAACTACCAACTGTCTTCAGTTGTTTTTCCTCTTAGTCTTGCTTCCCATGGGACCATACCTACTAGCCTCTGAATTTACTAAAATCTGCTTTCCTGGAATCCATTGTCTCTGTTTTGCTGTTCTTTCTTCTACCGTTCCTTAGAATCATGAACTCAGTGATTTCATGATCACTTTCACCCAAGCTGCTTTCCATTTTCACATTTTCAACCAGCTCCTCCCTGTTTGTTAAAATCAAATCTAGAACTGCTTCCACCCCAGTAGCTTTCTCAACCTTCTGAAATAAAAAATTGTCTCCAAAGCAGTCCAAGAATGTATTGGATAATCTGTGCCCTGCTGTGTTAGTTACCCAACATATGTCTGGATAGTTCAAGTCTCCCATCACCACCAGATCCTATGCTTTGAATGATTTTGTTAGTAGTTTAAAAAAAGCCTTATCCACCTCTTCTGCCTGGGTAGGTGGTCTGAAGTAGACCTCTAGCATGACATCACCCTTGTTTTTTATCCCTTTTAACCTAACCCAGAGACTCTCAACAAGTCTGTCTCCTATGTCTATCTCCACCTCAGTCCAAGTACATACATTTTTAATATATAAGGCAATACCAGAATGAGACTGACAAGCTTATTCTGCAGTACTTCAAGCAGAAAGAACAATACACTGTTGGCTCAGAGATCTGCGCCAGTTTCCATTTCATTTCCAGGTGGAGCAAAGGTTGCAACCAATGACCCACTGGCCTAGAACACTGGACTCCTGAAAACGCAGCTGTCTTCTTGCATAATAGCGTTGTGGTTACAATTAAAGGAGATATTAGCAGCCACCTATTTTAACGTCAGAGGGGCTGCTAACAGAGGCAGCAAGTCATCCTGATCTTGGGAAGTACTTTAATCTCTTAGTCCAACAGAGCCTAGTTTGTTGACCTTCAAGAAACAGTACAAGTGCCCTCTGTTTTTTTCACAAAGAGCTGGACTAACAAATGTACAGTGATGATCTGTGGAATACTTATAATTCCAGTGGTCTTTTAATTATTAATAGGCTTTTAATTCGCTTGTTTTTAAACAGGGTTTAGATATTTTTCCTTATATTTAAAAAAGCCCACAACTTGCACTAATGCAGAACTAGCAAAAATCCCATTTATCAGAGGGCAACATTGCAAGCAGGTGTATAAATAAAGCATGAATCTATAGCATGACTGTTTTCATCTAATTTCTGTATTTTAAGTGTAATTTGATAATACCTACATACACTAAATTAGAACGAGTCCTGTGGCCCCTTAAAGTCTAACAGTTTTACTTGAGCATGAGTTTATATCCCTGTCTCTGTAATTTCCACTCCAATGCATCTGATGAAGTGGTTTTTACCCACAAAAGCTTATGCCCAAATAAATCGGTTAGTCTTTAAGGTGCCACAGAACTCCTCGTTGGTTTTGCAGATACAGACTAACACGGCTCCCCCTCTGAGACTTATACAATAGTAAGGAATGCAAAATATCTGACTACACAACCTTCTGATGATAATGCAGTTTAACAGGCTGGGGACTGAAAGTTATACGTAAGCCTATTTGAAGGCAGCTGAAAAGTACAGGAAAGAGGGAATGACGGACTGTAGCTTTGTCCATCTAACCTGTATTCCATTAAAGTAGCCTGCAGAGAGTAAACACAATGGGCCAGAGTGTCAGAGTGTAATAATCCCATCCCACACTGAGGGACAAATTCCATAAATCATTAGAAAGGTTGGGAGAAACTTCTGTAGGTTAAAGACCAAATGGGTCTCCTCAGAAAGCTGCCTAACAGCTGTGTTGTGATATTATCAGATGCCCTGAAAGCTGCTCTACATGGATCAAGAGCCCAAGCTTGAAACTACTTAGACAGTAAGTCTAAGACCAACAGTCTGATCAACAGTTTTAATATCACAAGCATTTAAAGCCAACACTTTCAGAAGGTAAAAAACCACCGATTTCTTTTGAAGCCAATATTGTAATGTACTGACCCTACAGGCAAATATTGACCCAAGGAAGAGGAGAGGGGGTCATTACATCATGACTTTAATGGCACTTTAATTCAATATGCACACTGTTACATATATGAACTTTTTATTTTCAGCAGAGAAAAAAAAAAGATCGACAAACCCAGAAAGATCTCATTACATGAGATAATAAAACACGAAGGCAGCCAATAAAAACACACAGAGCAGAGTTAAATTTCGCCCAAGATTCCCATCAGAGGTTCTAACGACAGGGGTCAACCTGAACCCTCTGCGTTTGAACTTTTAATGGAAACCCTAAGTAAATATTTTGTTACATATATTGATATAATGTGCACTGGCAGCTCTCAGGTTTGTATCGCTTAAAGTATGACTCACTCATGGTCCTCCCCACCCTCGGCCACCCCCCCAAAAATCCAATCCCAAAGAACGTTAAGATACAGTATAGAGATTTCTGTAATCAGCCAATATGACTTCTCTTAAGCCGCTGCTTTTAAAATGTCCTAGACAAAATACCATAGTAATCTGTTCAGCAAATGCTGCTCAGAAAGCACTGACGATTGCTAGGAAAATGAAGGATCTTTGTGGACAGAGAAATGTGGTTCCCCTCCGGAATTCCCCTCCAGGTGTGCAGGTATTATTTTCTCTGCTCTAACTGATTTTAATTTCACAAAAGGAAAGGCGACAGAGTGTGTGATCTTCAGAAAGGGAGGAGAGTTAAACCAGCTCATTCAATGTAGGGATTTTAAATTTAGATTAATTTACTCATTGAATAGTTGATGAGATTTCCATCGACTATTCAATTAGTCTATAAGGGCATCTCTGCCTACAGTTCAAAAGTGGAAGCCCCGTACCGAGTGTGGGGCCAGCAGGGGACTGGCCCCGTGCTCCCAGCAGTGCCTGAGCCTTTGAAATATACAGGAGCCCCGCAGGGAGCATGGGGCCAACAGGGGATGCTCTGCAGCACCTCAGTCTCTGAAATGTACAAGAGCCATGGGCTCTTGTACATTTCAAAAGGAAGCCCAGCAGGGAGCAGGGGACAAGGGGGAGTCTCCCCTGTTGGCCCGGCCACCCTCACCCTCTGCGCTGCTGCCTCTCTATCTATTCCTTATGATTGGTACGTGCCCTCCCTGTTTCTACCCCACCTCTAGCACCATCTTGTGCAAGAGAAAAGGCAACCTGAAAACGTCGGTGACTGTTCATCTGAGAATACAAGAGTACGGCAGAAACAAAGACAAAAGACTCATTTATGTTTGCGTACTATCAGCCGTCAGCACTATAGGACTGTACGCAAGAATTAAAATCGCCCTGCGCTTGGTGCTGCACAGATACATAAAAGGCAGCTCCTGCCCTAGAAAGCTCTCATTCTAGAACAAGGACAAGAAGCAAAAGGTGGATGAAACAAATAGAGGTAGGGGGGCTGGGAGGATGTGGCAGAACTAAAACAGTACTACCCAACACAAATCTTAATTCCGAGCAACATGCCATCAGGTGGATGGAACTGAAGATATGTCTACCCAGTCCTTGCATCCGAGTGCAGACAGACACATGCTAGCTTGCTGAAGGCAGGGCACTAAGAAGAGCAGTGTGACCACAGTGGTATGGGTGGGTGGGGCTCTGGCTAGCTGCTTGACTATATATCTGAGGGCTGGGCTGACCTGTAGTGGGGTGCCTAGCACCAGTTGCCATCCTGGCCACCCTGCTGTTTATAGCTTGCTAGCATGTGCCTGTCTAGCCACACAGGGAAGCACCTTCCCAGCTGCTGTCGCAATATAACCTCTGCGTTCACTGAGTCATGGGGAAATTATTGGAACTTGTTATTATTTTAAAAGGGTGTTAAAGGAGGAGGGAGAAAAATTGTTCTCCTTGGCCTCTGGGGATAGGACAAGCAGCAATGGGCTTAAACTGCAGCAAGGGAGGTTTAGGTTGGACATTAGGAAAAACTTCCTCTCAGGGTGGTTAAAGACTGGAATAAGTTGCCTAGGGAGTTTGTGGAATCTCCATCTCTGGAGATATTTAAGAGCAGGTTGGACAGACACCTGTCAGGGATGATCTAGATGGTGCTTGGTCTTGCCATGAGGGTAGGGGACTGGACTTGATGATCTCTCAAGGCCCCTTCCAGTTCTAGTATTCTATGATTAACAACTTTTCTAGCATCAGCGGTATTCACACTGCTTTTATACATTCTCACACGACATTCCTGCCTCAGGAAACTCTCACAAATTGAATGAAAAGAGGTGTTATGACTGGTGACATATTTACTTATTTTAGACACAGGCAACTAGACCATCACAGTAGCATATGGTCACCAAAGAAAGACAAAGATTCCACTGGTACCTCCAAGTTTCACAGACACTGAAGTGCTTGGTTTGGAAGATACAGCAGACAAGACAAGTAGGTGTAAAAAGCTGTCCAAAGAGTAAATTATTTAGACAGCTCTTAAGCTCAAAGACAAAAAGAATTGCTTTTATTTGTCAACTGAGGTCACTTCTCTACCCCAGGATGCCAAGCTATTGTTCAAACAGCAGACTTGTTTTATTTCACTTATTTTAAAATAATGAGGGGAAAAATGCTTAAATCTTACTTGTATGCCCTTTGGCCATTTTGGTTTCTGAAAGCACATTGCAAATGAGCATGGGCCTATTGCCTTGTTTACCAAGAAATCCTAAACCTTTTTATGGGCACATGATGCTGTTTCAGTCTTCTGAAGTAGAGCTACACACATTTTCAGTCATTAATATTTTCCCCTCTCACTAAATCCTCCTATTATTAAGTTCTTTGACATAAAACTTGATGAAAAACATTTGGCAATTCAAAAAGCCCCATGTCTTTGGTTAATGGACGAGCAAGTGTGAAGCCTAGTTAGTATCTTCACATGACCATGAGCATGAAAGTTACTTTCTGAATGATCTCATGTATCTTTATTTCTGGAACCTGCAAAGCTGAGGGGTAGGGAGAGCTACATTCCGGCTCCTCAGAAGGGAGTTAGAATCCTAGCGTTGGAAGAGACTTCAGGAGGCTGTGGAATCATAGAATACTAGGACTGGAAGGGACCTTGAGAGGTCATCGAGTCCAGTCCCCTGCCCTCATGGCAGGACCAAATACTGTCTAGACCACCCCGATAGACATTTATCTAACCTACTCTTAAATATCTCCAGAGATGGAGATTCCACAATCTCCCTGGGCAATTTATTCCAGTGTTTGACTACCCTTACAGTTAGGAACTTTTTCCTAATGTCCAACCTAAACCTCCCTTGTTGCAATTTAAGCCCATTGCTTCTTGTTCTATCCTCAGAGGCCAAGATGAACAAGTTTTCTCCCTCCTCCTTATGACACCCTTTTAGATACCCCCTGCTCAAAGCACTTGTTTGTCTCTAAGGTGCCACAGGACGACTCGTTGTTTTTGCATTTTTGAGTTCTTCTTTTCTCATCCTGAGGCCATTTAACCCTGTGACATCAACTGAGCACTGCAGAAGTGACTGAAGTTTTACCAATAGGGTTAGGATTGGCTTCAGGTGTGGGGAAAAACAGAAATAGATGTTTTCATGACACTGTAAAGAATAAGCGAAGACAAAAAGCAGAAACAGAAGGTTGGAGTTAAACTGCTTCTGGGTGGAACATTTTCCAGAATTTCCATGGATGTATCAGCAATTCTTCAAATAGTTTTAGAATTATGAGGAGGAGACTAACTCCATGTATTAGTAGATTAAATGCTGTGTGCATGTCTGTCATAGAAAAACATACGGTCTTTGTCTGCAGCGGCTAATAAATTAAACACCCAGTATCCTAAAACCACTTCATAATTGGTTTTAAGAGGTACCTTTTATACAGTAAAACGATATGCGTACAGTACACCTTCATAAGGCCTTTTCCTGGCACTTTACAAACAACACATTAAAGAGCCCAGGTTTCATATGCCAAAATCTTAATCCAAATCATTTAAGTTTATATCTAAATACTATGGGCTGGGTTGGCATTTAAACGCTCTGCTAGGAACAAATTCGTCAGCACTTCCCAGCTCCGGAGGACATGTTCTGAGAGGCGGGTGGAGAGCTCTGCCTAGATGAACACCAGTTATTCCTCGGGCATGGAGAGTGTCTGAGGTGCAATTCCTCAGCAGGAAAACAGTAAGCACTGATGTCCTGAGCTGCTGTCACAAGTCTTACTGCTGAACTCTGAGCTAGCTGCCTTCACTCTGTATGATACTACATCTCACACCTGAGACAGGCCAGCACAGCATTGCAGGAGCCCCTTTCTGGGGTCACTAGGGTATGGTTTGCTTCTGAACCAGTGTCTGACAATACATACTGCTGCTCTCAAGATGGCAACACTCTTAATCTTCTCATTTTGGTGGAGTACTGGAGTTGACAGGTGAGCACTCGGTGGTCAATTTATCATGTCTACAATAGACACGGCGAATCAGCCCCTACTGGATCCATCGCTGCCTGTTGATCCAGTGGGTAGTGAAGACATGCCCTCAGATTAAACCTGCCATTCAGACAAGCTGTTACACAGATCAGTGAGGCAGTGACTGCGTTTCTGTAAAACCACACTTCCCTCTCAGAAGGAGCTTCTTGCAGGTAGCTGAAAGTTACCTCAGGAAACTGAGCTGGCTGTCACAAGCCCTTTCCTAACAGCAAGGCTTGCAGCCAAGGTAGTGAAGGGAAAAGGACAAATTTCTGGCATTCAAACCACAAATTGTTTCTAGTGCTATCAAAGCGAATTCTATGAGGAAATTACCACTTATTGACTTTAGAGAGCTGGGAAGTGGCACCCAGCGGCCTTCATGATGAAATACACCCAAAATTATTGCAAGAGGTTGTCCTGTTCCTGAGATGAAGGTCTGAAGTCAGGAGAGACCAAGGTTTCCTTTCTACTAGGTGGGTCCTTTTTGTGATGTCTATATTTAACACACAGTCACAATGTCCTGGATGCATACGCCCTGGCCTTCAAAGAGACCTTGGGATTCAGCAACAACCCAACATGTAGAAGGTTTTCCCCCTCAAGCAGCCTTGACATTTGCTTATTTTAGGATATGGAGCAGCCAGTGAGGTTCTCTATTGTTTCTTTTTCTACCCTCTGTACTTTCCTATCATCCAACTTTATATTTATATTCTTCTTAAATGCTTCCCACTGAACCAGTTTTTACACTTTCCAAGTAATGAATATACAATCGATGATCAAGAGATACTGTTCTAAATTATATTTTAAGAGATTCCCTCCTCCCCATTATAACTGAAATCTTAAATTCCAAAGTGTTGGAAAATTAACAACTAAATTAAACATCCAGTGGCTAACTGGATATTTGTTACTAATATTTTTATGATAGAGAATGATAGCATCTTTGGTATTTGGATAAAACAAACAAAATACAGGAGTGAGATTAATTGTCTGGAAGTTTATTTTAAGCTCTATTCATACCCTCTTATGTTTACTCTTTTGATTGGTTTTCAGAGTTCATTTGGTTTATTGACACAGCCCAGTTTCCATTAGGTTTGCCTGCGTGCTGCCTATGATTTGAAGTTTTTCTTTATGGTCATTTCAGAAATCTGGCATTCAAGGTTCCTTGCAAAGAATGGAAATCCCAGATAGGATGTCTGCACAAGGCAATATATGAAAAACACTCTGAGGCCCTTTTATCCACTCACCAGAATCCTGAACTGCACAGACTTCAAAACTTGCTTTTGGGTATTTTCTTTAATATTTAATTGAAGTTTATCACATACTCATAAACAGATAAGAAGATCCATTGGTATATGAAAGTCTGTACCTCTACATCTTTGGGAATTGTCCCAGGTCCTGAATTTATGGTTATTTGACCAGGTCCAGGTAACTTTAATTGGAGAGCTCATTCTTATGGCAGGAACAAATAAAAAATACCATTATAAGTGGCTATGCTGCTGCTTGCATAACCAAGTCCAAGTATCGTATCCATGCTCTTTAGTTCAAATTGTCCATTTCAGAATATTAAGCTTTTTGGAATATGAATAATCATCTTTTGAACATAGCTAAAGCACCATGCAAAGTTGTCATGGAATCTATAAAAATATGGATTACATGTAGTGAATCCTGCACATTTTCAAAAATGTAAACTTTTGCTTAATCTTTGTGAAAACTTGCTTTGAAACAATTGAAAGAAACAAGACCTATAGTTAGATTTTTAACACCACTACCCAAAAACAGATCATGGTGCTATTATCCATTAGCTTGCATCCTGTGCTTCTCTACCAAAACTAGCCAGGTACAGTAGAAACTCAGAGTTATGAGCACCAGTTACAAATAGATCAAGTCAACCACACACGTCATTTGGAACCAGAAGTACACAATCAGGCAGCAACAGAGACAAAACAAACAAATAAATTCAATACTGTGTTAAATATAAAATACTTAAAAAAAAAAAAAGAGGAAAAGGTAAGGAAATTGGTTGTGTGCCGGTTTCATTTAAATTAAGACAGTTAAAAGCAGCATTTTTCTTCTGCATAGCAAAGTTTTAAAACTGTATTAAGTCAATGTTCAGTTGTAAACTTTTGAAAGAACTGTAATGTTTTGCAGAGAATTAACAAGCATTTCAAGAGTTACAAAAAACCTCCACTCCTGAGCTGTTCGTAACTCTGAGATTCTCCTGTATTGGGAACAAGTATATTTTTCCCTTGAACTGCTACATATTTGGGGCCAGTTTGTGATTCTCTAATTCATACTAAACAGTACCTTACACCATGGGTAGTCTTAGGCCACATCTATACTTACACTGTGGTGGCTGAAATTCTGGCGTTGGATTTAGCGGGTCTAGTAAAGACCCGCTAAATCGTACACTGTGGGCACCCCCGTCGATGCCAATGCTCCTTGAATCATGAGGAGTAAGGGAAGCCAGCGGGAACATTTGGTCCCGTCGACCTCTCACCATGGAGATGGCACCAAAGTTCAAATTGAGGTACGCTGACTCTGGCTACACAATTAACATAGCTGGAGTTGTGTATCGAACTTCTGCGTAAGTATAGACATGGCCTCGGTGATTTGAAGGGTGGCACAATCTATGACCCCATTCAATTCTAGCGTTGAAAAATCAGAAGTGATGGCTACTAACGTAGGAACAACCAACACTTTCATTTAAAACAACATAAATGTAAGGTACACTATGGGTAATGCAATCCATCTAGTATTACACAGGAACGCATACAGTAGCCATCTGTATTTGAGACAGACTTGAATATACACTGCAATACTGCGAAGAATTTGCAACCACAAGCCTTGAAGGGGAACACAGGGAAATGTACCTGTTTATAATCATTGTAACGTGTGTGTCTCACTTTCCCAGCGACATAACATAGTTCAGGTCCAAACAAGAAACCACTGGGTTAATCAGCTGGTAACATTGAAGTTATGTTGACTAATCACATCAGATGCCCAAAGAAAAACTGCTTGCCTATTCCCTATATTTGACTCTTGCAAAAACCTTTTCCTACGTAAGTTGCAATTTATGCTCCTTTTGCAATAGACTCATGTACTGCCGTGTGGTTTCTATCATTTCCTCTACAATCCACGTCATGTATCTTTCCTCTGAAACACCTTTAGCAAAAGGAAAGAAGAACGTGCCACGCTTATTTTGCTCCACACCAGCTGCTATTTTAGTGTTTATTCTACACACGTTACTCCAAGAAGGTTGCTGCATGGTGTGCTATAGGAGCCAAATGGAGTAGCTGAAAGCAATACTGTTGGGTTGCCAGCTCAGGGAAGATTTAAGCAAAAGCTACTAAGCAGCCGGGAGAGGCAGGAAAGGACAAAGCTGGATATAAAGGTGACCAGAACATTATTATTTATGCCCTATAAAGCAGCACAGAAATGTCAAGTGTACAAAACAAAAACTAACCTCCTGCCTTAAAGAGTTTGCAGTGCAGGTTTAAACAACAGGGGTGAGACACAAGATGAACATCTGGCCACTTGAAAGGTTGGTGAACATGCATTGAAGGTTATCAGAGGTTTTATATGATTTATTCAACCCGTAAGTCGCTACACTTAACTAAGAAGGGCATTCCAGGAAGAGAGGACAATATAAAAAACATCACAGGAGTGGGATAAGGAATGGGTCACCTAAAAATGCAGCATGAAGAGAGAAGGAAGAAGTTAGACAAAGAAGATACAGAGGGCAGTGAAGACAAGTGACAGGAGCTTGACAGGAGAGACCATTCTGAGCCAGGGAAAGGGTGTTAGAGGGATGACTATGGCTGCAATTACAGCATCACAGCTGACTCTGGCAGGGACTAGATGGGAGGCCTTGGTGTCAGGAAGGCTAAAGAGAAGGAAGGCAAGAGAGAAGATGACATAAAAAGTTTTAGCAGAGAAGATAGAAAGGGATGGATAGACCTTGGGAAATGTAAAACCCAGGCGATCTGGTGGATCTGTTTGTGTGGGATCCCTTGGCTCCACAATCAACCCACCAATGTCATGGGGAGAAGACTACATAGTAACTACATTTTGTAAAATAGCATGGGACTGAGAAGATGGGAAGAAGTTGAACTGGTTTTCAATCACCATGTAAAACAATGTGCGTAATGTGAGTTAGCGGTTTCTAGTAGGGATGTTACACAGCAACTCTGTAAATATGGTCAACAATATAACTTTGGAGGCACTAAATGCACGTGAAGAATAGATAACTGACCAGCAGCATACACTGAAATATACTGATATTCGTCGGCCAATTATTTCCTACCACGGTCCATGGAATTTCTGAAGAGGAAATTGTTTGTCTTGAAATTTGTCGAAGTACAGTATGGAAATAAAATCAACTCCGTTTCCATGAGCAAGTACCCACAAACATGTACCACTGATGTTGCGGTGATGTGCTGTTGGAAACCTGTCAACACATGTTGACAAATAATTCCCAAGAACAGCATGGTGAATATGTGAAATGTGAACAGTTTTGTTGAACAGACTAGTAACATGGTATGCTTCTGTCCTGAGAATAAGTCTTAGGTTCTGTTTTCAGGTGAAAATGTTGATGACTAAGTTCAAAGTTTGCTTTCCATGAACATTCTGCAATATTTGCTTGAACTTAACTGTTCTGATAAACAATCCTTGTTTCCAGTAATCTCACTCACTAGAACATGTGCAAAAAGCATCAGACTACAAATATAAAGAAAATGAATTTGTTTAAGAGCTCAGTTATTCACTAAACTTTTTCTACATCATTCACAGAGCTCTAATAGAAATTCAGATTTGTCTCCTCCTTGTGGTCAACCATCTAAACATAATACAGTATGAAAATAAAATCATTTGTGTAACTGAAAAGCTTTAGAAGCAAACTGATATATGTGTATTTTTACAACAACGAGAACAGTAGGTTTTATTTCTCTGGTATCCTTAATGAGTATGACAGTTAATCAAAGGTGGCTTCCGACTGACCTAGCGCATTTCCTGACATACATTGTAGAAAAGCTCCCAACTGCTGCCTAATTTTGCCATGAGATTCTGTAGAAAGTATGTATTTACAAAAAAATTACTATATTTATCTCCTCATTCATTCTTTGTCTCCTCCCATGAGGACATCTCCCATTGTAAGGGATCTGAGAGCTCTCCACACAGTTTAGATTTAGGTGATTCATGGATTTCTATTATAAAAGGAGAGGTGTCCATCACGCTGTCACCACAGAGAACATTTGAGATTACACTGGAAGACTTAAGAAGTTTCTAGAAAATGCCAGAAAAAAACTCCAGAACTTTCTAGAATTTTGTAGAAAAACATTCTGATATGACAGGCCTTTGCCCCGCCCCTTCCAGCAGGCCAGGGTGGTTGCAGTGCCGCGGGGAGCTTCCACCATGCAGGAGAGTGCGGGTGGGATTAGTCCTGAGGGAAATGGGCCGGCTCGGACACACTGCTGGCCGGGCGGATGAGGCGGGAGTGGGGCTGCATGAGCCTGGCACTGCCACTGGCAGGGGCAGGCGGGTGGCCCTGGGAATGAGACGCTACGGAGCCATAGCCCTGGCAATGGGCGTTCAGCTGGGAGGAAGCACTGGGCCTGGGCGCGTTGCTGGGAGTCACGTCCCCTCAGCCTGGGCAGAGTGCACATGTGGCAGAAGCTCCCCTCAGCACCGCAGCTGCCACAGCTTGCTGGAAGGGGTGGGACAGAGGCCTGTTGTGTCAGACTGGGGGAGAGAGGTGCACTAGGGCTATTGCCCCAGGGCCTGGCAATTCTAAAGGGCCTGGGGTTGGCAGCTGCTGCTAGTATATATTAATTACTGAGTGTACATAATACTCAGAAGTCTCCCTCCTATGACAGGAACCAATGAAGTTGTAAGTTTCAGTTGTGAAACTTACAATCCTATGGCTCTCTTTGTAAGTTACATAAGAGCCTTCAGGCCAGAAAGCTTTCATGGCTCTGAATAAATTAACATAAATGTTCAAGGGGAGAGAAGGCTTCTCCCTTAGAAAGCACTGATTTAGCTGTCTAAGAACGAAAGGCTTTTCTTTTATTGTGATACAGGCCGCCAGGGAGATCTTCTGAATCGGGTATTGCATTCAGTAGTGATTTTTAGAGCTCCCCTGACATCAGGAATATGTCAGACATATTTTTTAATTTTTTCGCATATGTGCAAAAGAGATGAAAAAAATAACAGTTTCTTAGAACTGGGTTTATTTTTGGAACAAAGGCTGTGCTGCTGTTCCTGGATATGACTGGCGCCGCTGAAAAAGCTGCTTGTCCAAGTGATTGCCGCCAGGTCCGTGCGAGCAGATTCCTCTGGCAGAGGAGGCAGCGCTGAGCAGTGGTCACCACCCAAATTGGTTATACGAACAGGGATCTCCTCGGGCAATGTGAGGCCACGTGCCTTAATTCTAATTTTTAAAACATTGTGAAGAGAGAGAAACAATCATGCTTTTGGCCATGGAAGACAGAGCACAACTGAAGCGGTGGCCTATAATTTTCTCCATCTGGAATCAAACAGTGGTAATTTCACTGGATCCTGGATGCAGATAGGTTCATTGAGGGATAGGGGGACTCACCCCTATATTATACTCATAGATCTTGGGTTGTAAACTCCACTCTCGTGGTCCCATCCATTTCCATCTGAACCAGTTGATATGCCTGCCCAGACATGCTGTGCTGGAAGTTGTGCTATTTAAGTAAGATTGGCCCCAAGATCACTCCCTGAGGAACTCCACTAAGCACCCTCACTCTGACCTATTGTACTCTCCCCTTTAACCAATTCCTTATCTATCCTCAGTAGTGGCGGCCACACCCAACCTGCCACGACTGATTGGTCAGGTGTCTGTCTCCAAGGAACTACAAGCAGGTACGAGACTCACTGGAATGGATCTGCAGACTTTCCCTGGGAAGAAGAAATTCCAGCCTAGATAGATATTCCCCTAGAATGCCTTCTCCTGGTCATAAGATTGAGGGAAATATGCAGGCGTGGAAAACAGAGCTATTACGTTGAATGGCTCAGTGGAGCATTTGCTTTTTAAATCCTTACAAATCTGTGCAACACAGTTTGCATGTATAAGTGCTCACATCTTACTTTTGAACGCTCTGAAATTTTCATTTTTACTATACATTTACAGATGGTTTAAAAGACCGTGAAACAAGTGTTAACAGAAGAGGGTCTGGACTTTTTGAAGACTAAGCAATCTGCTTGGATTTTGTGCAGGCTTGTAGGAAGACAATATTGTTAAATTCTGCCTCAGAGTTGCTAGCATACAATATAATCAGAAATAATTTTACTGGCCTCACATTTCTTTTCATCTGTCTCCCTGGTTTATTGCCCTGTTATACTATATTCTACCTGGGTCTGAATGACATGAGAATTTATTGGCTGTGTTACCCAAAACAAACAAAAACCCCTCGGTTTTAGACACATCTGCCAACAAGCTTTTTTGGAATCATGTCTCTAGCCTTCCTTGTTATTGTGAATTATCCCAGTATGATCACATCAGAGGATCTCAAAGAAACAATACAGAAACTATTTTTATTTGAGTTAGCATAAATGTGATTATGTCATACTTCTAAATCAAATGCAATATGGAAGCTTTTCTGAAATAAACAGAGCTCTCTACACTCCATCCACTATTTGTTTAGCAGTGCAGGTATTTCAACTGGGAAACTCTAAAAGCCAAATCTTCAGGATTTGGGGCAAGAAACCTTTTATCCTGCAGATTTACTGTGCATCAGAACCTCAGAGTGAAGAACACCTCAGAAACAGAGGCCGTTCGTAACTCTGAAATGTTGATAATGCTGAACAAAACATTATGGTTCTTTCAAAATGTTATAGCTTTGAAACTTTACTACGCAGAAGAAAAATGCTACTTTCACTTTTTTAAAATAGCTTATATTTAACACAATTCTCTACTGTGTTTATTTTTTCTCATCACTGCTAGTGCCTGATGGGGTACTTCTGGTTCCAAATAAGGTGTGTGGTTGACTGGTCAGCTCATGTTTGTAACTCTGAGGTTCTACTGTTTAATAGTTCCAAGGTGAGGGCAGGCAAAACAGAAAACTTAAAAGGCAAATGGCAAGAGTGAAATGCAAGTACAAGAGGTTAAATCTGCTCATGTGAGTATTACAAGTTTTCTTCCAATAAATACCAAGAGGGAATTTTAGCCAACAAAGACCTTCAAATAGGTATCGCGTTCTTTTATCCAGGTACAGCTTATCCTAGATCATGAAGTTCTACTAAACCTTTAAAACCCAAATGAGGTCTATTAGGTCAGTAGACATAACTCCCACAAAGACAGAAGACGACAGATACAACTCAGATGAAGTTGCAGCAACAAACATTGGTCTGTATATACCGATGCCAAGGGTTACAAATACAGTTTAACGAGGTCTGTTTTAAGAGATTTCAGAAAGAGGGCAATTAAAAGAAGAAAATAAAACTTGCTTAATATTCTACTCACATAAGAACAACAGATCTGCCCAGAAAATTAAACATGAATGTGTGCGCCAAGGACTAAAAATAAATACTGGGAGAAAATTTTGTAAGATACATGTCATACCATCAGGAAGTTCTTTGCAGGACAAGGCATCATCAAGGTCTCTGGCAGTTGATGGATCAATGGTGAAGATGCATTCTTTCCTATCAACAAAAAAAAGGAACTTAACATCTTTTTCTCCTTTGCAAGGCTGCTGAAACATATTGCATCTTTCAATATAATTGCTTCCCCACCTACAGAGATCCACAGTCTCTCAGAAGCAACCTTCTGACATGAAAAAGGCATTTGAAATATTGGAACCATTAGAGGGTGCTGACTTGTGTTACATTGCCTCCCCTCCCCCCCCTCCCCCCCACACACACTCCCAGAACTGTTCCTTTTACACAGCTCTTGTCTACATTTGTCATCCACAAAACAAAACAATCCAGGCTGCAAAGTTCCATTGAGTTCCACTGAGATGAAAAGCCCTTCCTCTCCCAACTCCTTTTTGACAAAGTAGGAAACAAAAATATGACAATTTTATACATTCATATTTTTAACAGCATTTTAAAATACCTAACTTTAGCATGGTGATTTGATACTGCAGTAAGTCTTCTGAGAACAGGGAGTACACTGGAGTGGGAGACATTCCATGTACATGGCAAGGTGGAAAGAGAGCAAGGGTACATGAATGGAGGCACTCATAGCACTTAAGCCTATCTAGCCTTTCAAAATTTACTAGCCTTGACACAAATCTGCTCATGCACTTTACTCCTCATGAATAATCATCATCATCATCATAGTATTAAATACCCAAGGGAACCCCTGTAGAATTCTACTTACCGCAGGGGAATTAAAGAGCCAAGTTGAAGGATCACAGAGTGAAATCAAGGGACACTGTTTTGTCTCAGTTTAGTCCTTGGTGAACAGACACTGTACTGTAAAGTGTTTGCTAACCGAAAGTGCAGAGCAGGTGAGAATAAAAACGAGAGACTTGATAGCCATCATGGAACTATAAGTGAAAGGCTGACAAACAGACTAATCGTGGAGCTTTCAGGAGCCCACTGATAAAGTTGCATATTGCCTTTAGGAAATATAAATCGGCAGGTATATTCCACATACAGCATATGGAAGTGCTCTGAATTCTCAATATCCTGTGAACCTGTATTTCTTTAGGAACTGCAGTGGAAGTAGAGTAAAAGGAGACTGTTGCCAATTGGTAAAACAATCTTGAACATGAGTAACGTTCATCTCTGTTGTTAAGTCCTGAACAGTTGTGAACCAAGCCAGATGCCACAACCTCGCTAATACCACGAACAAAGTCAGAGCAAAATGGAGTTTGCAAAAGTTGAAGGATCATGGAGTGAAATCAAGGGACACCGTTTGGTCTCAGTTCAGTCCTTAGTGAATGGACATGGTACTGCAAAGTGGTTTATGCAGTCATGCATATTATAGCCAGACAACTGTGCATCTCTAGAACAAAGGGCTTTTGAAAAAGACTGGAATCAGCATGAACCTCAGAGAAAGTTAGAGAAGGAAGTGGATGCTAAGTCAGCTAACCAGAATTAGTTAACCAATCTTTAGCACTCAGGGGCCTCAGTTAAGGCTAGAGACCCACTGGGGTAGGTGTCATGTAGACACGTTAGAATGTGCAGTCCCTGCCTCGATAAACTTTCAGCTAATACATATAATCTGTATAATATTTTATCTCGATAGATACAGTCATATATCAACAGCAGTGGAATTATAAAAATACCAGAAAAGGAAAATAAATCTAGGTAGGCAGCAGGTTTGTTCCAAGAGAGATAAGACAGAACCCAGCGCCTGACTTCAAAAGCCATTACATTTTAAAGAGCATTTTGGCAGAATACACCAGCAAGCTGAAAGCTGAAGCCTAGGGCTTGAAGTGCCCAACAAATGAATCATTTTAAATTCCTACGTCAGGGGCCCCCCTCAGGGGGGCTGAACAAACTGTAGCAAACTTCCTGTAATGCACGTGGATTGTGGCGGGGATCCAATAGCAGACAACTTTGGGGCGTGCCATGGTAGAATTGGAATAGCGTGGATGCTACCGCAATTTTGTCTTTCTGGTATAATCTTACAAATGCAAACCTCACCAAAAACTCATGCTGACCAAAAGTGAGGCTGCTGAGAGATAGAGACCTGATTCTCATAGCTATCTGCTTTTTGGCCAATTTCTCTCTGCAAATCACTAAGTCTCAGTTCATTGATGCTACTGTTAGGAGATGCACAGCTGAGAAGCACAGTATACTTCCCCTGCCCCAGAGGAACACGGTTTATTGAATGGCAAGAAGCGTGTGGGTTAGTTAGGGGAGGAAGGGAGGGATTACACATTTAAAGGAATATTGCCAAACACGTATAAAGATTAAACAGTAAAAGTGTCATGTGGATTTAGCAGTTTAAAATCTAAGGGTGTGTCAGCTTGGTGTATTTCTAGCAACTCACTGTATTTCTTAGATGTTACAGTAATATCTATTTCTGTTTGTCTGATATTAGCATAAATTTGTGCAATTTTGCCAACTATACTAAGGAGATTTCCAATCTACCTAACTTCTATTAGCCTTTGAAAATCAACGCCATTCCATTTGTTTTCTCATCCTATAGCAAACCTTCCTAATTAGGGATGTTAGATTTAGATTAATTAACTAATCGAATAGTCAATGGGATTTTCATCGACTCTTCGAATAGTCGATAAGAGCGCCTCCGCCTCTGAACTACAGCAAGAGCTCTCGTTACAGTTCAAAAGTGGAAACCCTGCAAGGACCGCAGGGCCAGCGGGGCACTCCTGCTGGCCCCATACTCCCTGTGGTGCCTCAGCCTTTGAAATGTACAAAAGCATCCACCTCCTTTTCCTGCCCCGGCTCTTGTACATTTCAAAAGCAAAATCGCAGCAGAACCGGCGCGAGTGGAGACTGCTTCAGTCCCCGCTCGTGTCCGGTCCCTGCTGTGCCTCCATCTCCCCTGCCCCCTGCGGAGACGGTCCTGGGGGGAACTGGCTTTTAAGACTGCTCCCCCCAGCACCGGCTCCTGCTTCCCCTCCCCCCTTGCTGCCTCTCTCTGATAGAGGCAGCAAGGGGGGAAGCTTATGCTTATCGGATAGTCGACTAGTCGCTTACATCCCTATTCCCAATCCTCAGATAAATGTTCACTTCTGATCCTTTATTATATTTTTCAAACCCTCTGGAAATAGTAATACTAGGAGATATGAGATCTTCTAAACTGCACTGATTTTGATCTGCTTACAGTCCAGCTCTCCAGCACCATATATCAACCAATGTAATGATCTACAAACCCTCTTGCTTCCATAAATACATGCTCCTTGCATTAAAAGCCCATCAATGAATGGAATTTCAAGTGATCTCATTCCAAGGCACAGTGCTTACATAATGTCCCTATTTACCATTCTTCAAAAAAATCACGTATGTACAGTGCAAGCAAACCTTCCACGTATACTAATATGTCACGTGCCTGCCTGCCTGCCTGGTAAGGCACAGGGCCATAGGTAAGTAGGTACTTACTATAAGCATCCCTGGGAGACAGCTATCATACAGTCTCACTTCAGAGCATTAAATAAAAGATAGCAAACAATACTGACCTGAAGCTGACTGCCCACTTTACATTGACAAGGCTTTAAAAAAGGGATTAAGAGCGTCTTAAATCCAAAGAATGTGGGTTCTTGTTTCAATGGAATAGATAGCTTATTCCAGCTGTGTTGGGCTGCAACCACAAATGTGAACCACCCATAGCGATTTGTAGCTCTAGGCAGTTTAAAAATTAATAGACTGGTTTCAACAAAGTGCACATTTGCAGTCTGTGTTGGAAAGAAGGGAACATAAATACGCTGGTGCCAAACTCTCAATACATTTATACTGTGTAGTAACTAATGGAGCTGCTTTGCTTTGAGACACTCGGCCAATTAAATCTATTGTAAAGGTCACCGGAGGGGCCCGAGTTCATGAGAACACAAACCAGCAGGGATTGTTGTATATACTTCCAGCCTCTGCAGTGCTACCACAGATGCATTTCATATGCCATATCATCAGAATCCAGGATAAGCATTCGCTACTGCTGAGCAACCTGCTTCCTTGCAAATGCTTGCCTGATACAACATTCCCAGGGTCATACTAAAGAGACATCTAGCCAGATCACCAGTAACATGGCGCCCTTTTCATGCAGCCACACGCAGTATCGTTAAGATTTTTTTTTTTTTTTAAACACGTTCAAAATGGGCAGGGGACTCCATGCAAAGGCTGTTGGGGGTCACAGAAAGTCTCTGAACAAGCAAAAGGAGGCAAAAAGTTCCACAGAATAAGGGCTCAGCAGGCATATTCATGGACTAAGAAGCCAAGAGGCAACCAGACTGTGTACTGGACCTACATTCTGAAGCAAGCATCTCAGACTGGGACATAGCAGTGCTCAAATGTTATCACCAAATGATACTTCTGTAGCAGGGTAAGATGCATAGGAAAAAAAAGCTTTTTAAACTGAGTTCTTAATAACACTGACTGCATTATTCATGCAATAAATAAAACCTCGGGTTCTGATTAATTAATTAATTAATCTTATTATTACAGGCAGCTGCAGGAAACAGTCCTGATCTACTGCAAAAAACAGAGGTCCAATTGCAGCAATTCATCACTCTATTCTCTGCTGCCCTATATACGCATTGGAGGGATGGGTCTTCAACAAAATGACAGATACAGTCTCTACTATCTTCTCTGATTGCTTCCTTCAAGCAGCTAACACCACCAGTGCCTCAGCTAGCCCCCTCACCCAAAAAGTCTCAGTCACTTCAATGCATTGGAAAAGACACCATCTGCATCTGTTGAAATAGACAACGTGCCATGTCATCAACATCCCATGGCACTTGTTTTTAAGGGCTCTCCAGTAACTGAAAGTGAAGGGCGACAGACTGGGCCCCGGCAACACCTGATGGAATATGCTATCAAGCAGAGATGAGAAATTTGGTCATTGCTCCACTCAGGATGACAAGGGAAAAGCCAGACTCCTCCATGCACCCCGGCAGAGTCTGCGTAAGTAATGATGTCACTTCAACAGGCCATGGTACGAGAGCTCTCAAAGGGGTGGGCCTATGACTGCCCTGTAACTGGTGAGTGATGGCAAAACCTGCCTATGGTAGTTTTAATAAAAAAAACAAAAAACCCTCAAAGCAGCAGTAGTTTCCATGCACCTGTCCAGGAAGAGCCTATTTAAGTGCAAGCATATATTATGGCTATGCACAGATACATTAGCATCCCTAATTAATACAAATTGGGTGCTGCCCTTTGGCAGGCTGCCACAGCAGTCCTGCGGGCTGCAAAATTTGGGCGTCCCCCCTTTAAAAAATCCCGAAGGAACAATCTCTCCTTGTCATTACACCCAATAAAAATCTGTTTTATTCATTTTAAAAATGTCAAAACACACTTTATAAAACTAACAAGATGTTCCAGAAGCGTTCATTCCAATATACACACCGCTTAGTTAGCTAAAGGAAACTGCTTTAGGAGATATAGACATGCCTGGAGTTGAGAGATTTTCTGGTCTTCACACTGAAAAGGACTAGAGATAAATGTGTCTTTAAGAGCTCCCGATTTTGCTGCCCTTACGGAAGATAAACATCTGTACATGGAAAGTTACTCTATACAGAAGTGCCTTCATGCAAAACATATGTTGAACACGGATGGCTTTGCAAAACTGTACTCGCTCTGGCATCTAGCTTTCGATGGAAGAATAAATCTTTTTTTCTTCCACCGTCTTTGAGGGGAGACCGGGCAAGTACATTACGCATCTGGACTAGAAAATTCCTATGGCCATTCGCTAAGGCTGGTGCAGCACATCCCACTGAGTCTGCTACGAAATTGGTAATGAAAGGTCAGAGGGTGAAGAGAAACGAGCCTGTCATTACCACACAGCTCTCCCTGCCTGGATGAGTGCCCATGCAAGCTCCTCAGTACTAACGAGAGGCTGACTAACCACCACCACCAGTCAATGTGTACGACACAGATCTCACAGGAGAGGTTTGTAACTAGTTCCTTCTACTATATTCAAATTCAAGCCTCAGGAGAAAACCTACCAGAATTCACAGCTTAGTTTATAACATGGCAATACAAATATGCACACAGAGACTCTCCGGTATAATCAATCCCACTCAAAGGAAAAGCTAATTAAATGCAGTTTCAGACCGCACAGTTTAAAAAGACTAATTAAAGCAGACAGGCTTGTCTGCAAAGCCTGTCACTTTTAACATTTTCTTTTAATAGGAGCTAAAAAAACAAGCTAATGAAGTACTAGAGACAAGCCTAGCACATTATTGGTCAGTTGGTGTTATCATGGTAATAAAAACATTCAAAGAGCATGGAACACACACACAGTTTTGATACTGGGGCTTTTTTTAAGCAAACAAGTGTATGCATGCAACAGTGTTTGCAAGTTCCCGAGGAGAAATCATTGTACATTTGGGGCTGCAAGAGCAGGTACAATATATCATAATCAAATTAGCTTTTCACTCAGCTAAAGCATTCAACAGGTCTGTTAAAGTTATTAACCATTAAACAGAAACATATGTGAACCACGGGGATTACCAAGCCAAGGAGTCAATGCTCCATCTTCATTCAAGTGGAAGAACGCTTAGATCAAAAGGAAGCATTGCATCTTGTAACCTATGGTCTCCACAGGTATTAAAGGTGTGGCTCCCGGCAAATTGCTACTGGAACTACGGTTGGGCAAAGTTTGGGCTTTCCCAATGAGATTGTCTGTAAGAGTAATTTGATGCTCCTGAAAGAGAGAAGTGACAGTTTGTACTTGCCGTATATTTCAGTTGAACGAAATGTGAAAGTGTTGCCATGCAAGTCATTCTAAAAACAAAGAAGCTGTTTCCTCGATCTACAATGCCTTTGGATAAGCCACCCAGATGGAGGCAGCGAGCCTCTCTAATTTCTTTAACAAATTAAAGTCTAGAAATTGCCATTGCTAGGTTACGAGTTATAGAACTGCATGTACCTGGGAGAGCATTGGAAAGCCAGAAATGAACCAAGAAGTTCTCCTCCTAACAAATGGGCTAACAATTTACACAGTCTTACAAACTAAAAAGAAATTGGATCTTTGCTATCCTAGTAACTATTGGAGACAGACAATAGAGAGAGTGGAGCTGTAATTATGCAAAACAGACAGAACAAACCAACACAGTTAGGTTAGCAGCTTCCATGCCATTATTACATATGGCTTCTCCATTGCTCTCTTCAACTACTCATAATCCCTCAGGCGTTAAGCCCCATCTAGACCATATGTCTGAATTCAGGTTCCTCCAGGAAAGTCATCTAAGTTACCTGATGATTCCCTGGGCTTTGCCCCAAAGTTAATATTCTTGATACAAATCACGCAGTCTTCAGTAATACTTGCTGCCTGCTTCAGAAAAAATAATTCCTGCCCCGAAATGGTGTAAAATGGAACAAGGAATTTATTAGGAGCTTCAGTATGTGCCTATACATCAGAAAAACAGGTGGAATTCACAATCACAGGTTTCCAGTACCGACACCGTTTAAAGAATAAAGATTCGGATGCAGTTACATAGCATGAAGTGGGACCGCTAATCACTGAGGACAGAGTGGACGTTAAGGATAATCTAGGCATGGCCCAATATTTAAACAAATACTTTGCTTCAGTCTTTAATGAGGCTAATGAGGAGCTCAGGGATAATGGCAACATAACAAATGGGAATAAGGATATGGAGGTAGATATTACCATATCCGAGGTAAAAGCCAAACTCGAACAGCTTAATGGGAGTAAATTGGGGGCCCAGATAATCTTAGAACATAAGAACATAAGAATGGCCATACTGGGTCAGACCAAAGGTCCATCGAGCCCAGCATCCCATCTGCCGACGGTGGCCAATGCCAGGTGCCCCAGAGAAGGAGAACAGAAGACAATGATCAAGTGATTTATCTCCTGCCATCCATCTCCTGCCCTTGTTATGAAGGCTAGGGCACCATACTTTATCCCTGGCTAATAGCCATTTATGGACCTAAGCTGCAAAAATTTATCAAGCTCTTTTTTAAACCCTAATAGAGTCCTGGCCTTCACAGCCTCCTCGGGCAAGGAGTTCCACAGGTTGACTGTGCGCTGTGTGAAGAAAAATTTCCTTTTATTAGTTTTGAACCTACTACCCATCAATTTCATTTGGTGTCCCCTAGTTCTTGTATTATGGGAAAAGGTAAATAATTTTTCTATAATCACTTTCTCCACACCATTCATGATTTTATATACCTCTATCATATCGCCCCTCAATCGCCTTTTTTCCAATCTGAAAAGTCCCAGTCTCTCTAGCCTCTCCCCATATGGGACCCTTTCCAAGCCCCTAATCATCTTAGTCGCCCTTTTCTGAACCTTTTCTAATGCCAATATATCTTTTTTGAGGTGAGGAGACCACATCTGCACGCAGTACTCGAGATGTGGGCGTACCATAGTTTTATATAGGGGAAGTATGATATCTTTTGTCTTATTATCTATCCCTTTTTTAATAATTCCTAACATCCTATTTGCCTTACTAACTGCCGCTGCACACTGCGTGGATGTCTTCATAGAACTATCCACTATAACTCCAAGATCCCTTTCCTGATCTGTCGTAGCTAAATTTGACCCCATCATGTAGTACGTGTAATTTGGGTTATTTTTTTCCAACATGCATTACCTTACACTTACCCACATTAAATTTCATTTGCCATTTTGCTGCCCAATCACTCAGTTTGCTGAGATCTTTTTGTAGTTCTTCACAATCCCTTTTGCTTTTGACTGTCCTGAACAACTTTGTGTCATCTGCAAACTTGGCCACCTCACTGCTTACCTCATTTTCTAGATCATTGATGAACAAGTTGAACAGGATTGGTCCCAGTACTGACCCCTGGGGAACACCACTAGTTACCCTCCTCCATTGTGAAAATTTACCATTTATTCCCACCCTTTGTTTTCTGTCTTTTAACCAATTCTTGATCCATGAAAGGACCTTTCCTCCTATCCCATGACCACCTAATTTACGTAAAAGCCTTTGGTGTGGGACCGTGTCAAAGGCTTTCTGGAAATCTAGGTATATTATATCCACTGGGTGCCCCTTGTCCGCATGTTTATTAACCCCTTCAAAGAATTCTAACAGATTAGTTAGACACGACTTCCCTCTGCAGAAACCATGCTGACTTTTGCCCAACAATTCGTGCTCTTCTATGTGCCTTGCAATTTTACTCTTTACTAGTGTTTCTACTAATTTGCCTGGTACTGATGTTAAACTTATCGGTCTATAATTGCCAGGATCTCCTCTAGAGCCTTTTTTAAATATTGGTGTTATATTGGCCATCTTCCAGTCATTTGGTACCAAAGTGGATTTAAAGGATAGGTTACAAACCACTGTTAATAACTCCGCAATTTCACATTTGAGTTCTTTCAGAACCCTTGGGTGAATGCCGTCTGGTCCCGGAGACTTGTTACTATTCAGCTTATCAATTAATTCCATAACCTCCTCTAATGTCACTTCAATCTGAGTGAGTTCCTCAGATTTGTCACCTAAAAAGGCTGGCTCAGATTTAGGAACCTCTGTAACATCCTCAGCCGTGAAGACTGAAGCAAAGAAATCATTTAATCGCTCCGCAATGGCACTGTCTTCCTTGATCGCTCCTTTTATATCTTTATCATCCAAGGGCCCCACTGCTTTTTTAGCGGGCTTCCTGCTTCTAATGTATTTAAAAAACATTTTACTATCATTTTTTGAATTTTTGGCTAGCTGTTCCTCAAACTCTTTTTTGGCTTTTCTTACTACATTATGACACTTAATTTGGGAGTGTTTATGTTCCTTTCTATTTTCCTCACTAGGATTTGACTTCCACTTTTTAAAAGCTGCCCTTTTCTCTCTCACTGCCTGTTTAACATGGCTGTTTAGCCATGGTGGTTCTTTGTTAGGTCTCTTACTGTGTTTTTTTATTTGGGGTATACATTTAAGTTGGGCCTCTAGTATAGTGTCTTTAAACAGTTCCCATGCAGCTTCCAGGGATTTTAGTTTAATTACTCTCCCTTTTAGTTTCTGTTTAACTAGCTTCCTCATTTTAGTGTAATTCCCCTTTTTGAAATTAAATGCCAGAGTGTTTGACCGCTGCGGTGTTCTTCCCAACACAGGAATATTAAAAGTTATTATATTGTGGTCACTATTTCCAAGCGGTCCAGTAACAGTTACCTCTTGGACCAGATCCTGCGTTCCAGTCAAGACTAGGTCGAGAATCGACTCTCCCCTTGTGGGTTCCTGTACTAGCTGCTCCAAGAAGCAGTCATTTAAGGCATCAAGAAATTTAATCTCTGAATCCCGTCCTGAGGTGACATGCACCCAATCAATATGGGGATAATTGAAATCTCCTATTATTACTGTGTTTTTTATTTTGGTAGCCTCTCTAATCTCCCTTATCATTTCAGCATCACTATCACTGTCCTGGTTAGGTGGTCGGTAATATATTCCTAATGCCATATTCATATTAGAGGAATGAATTGTTATCCATAATGATTCTATGGAACATTTTGATTCCTTTAGGATTTTTACTTCATTTGATTCTATATTATCCTTCACATATAGTACCACTCCGCCACCCGCACGACCTGTTCTGTCTTTCCGATATAATTTATATCCCGGTATGATAGTGTCCCACTGATTGTCCTCATTCCACCATGTTTCTGAGATGCCTATTATGTCAACTTCCTCCTTTGATATGAGGTACTCCAGTTCACCCATCTTATTAGACAGTCTCCTAGCATTAGTGTAAAAGCATGTTAGAAAACTACCACTATTTGTATGTCCGCCTTTCACAGACACATTGGATTTTTTTATGCACGATTGTTTCACATCTGATCTTGCCCATATATTATTTCCCACGTTCCCTATCTGACTAACTTCTAGGGAATCCCTACCTATGGAGCCTCGTGTAAGAGAAGTCTCCGTCCGATCCAGGTGCTCCCCCGCACCAATCGGCTTTCCCCCACCTCTTAGTTTAAAAACTGCTCTACGACCTTTTTAATGTTTAATGCCAGCAGTCGGGATCCACCTTGATTTAGGTGGAGCCCATCATTCCTGTATAGGCTCCCCCTACCCCAAAAGTGTCCCCAGTTCCTAATAAATCTAAACCCCTCTTCCCTGCACCATCGTCTCATCCACGCATTGAGACTCTGAAGTTCTGCCTGTCTATCTGGCCCTGCGCGTGGAACTGGAAGCATTTCAGAGAATGCCACCAAAGATGTTCTGGATTTCAGTCTCTTTCCTAGTAACCTAAATTTGGCCTCCAGAACATCTCTTCTACCCTTCCCTATGTCATTGGTACCAACATGTACCACGACGACCGGCTCCTCCCCAGCACTGCCCATAAGTCTGTCTAGATGCCTCGAGAGATCCGCAACCTTCGCACCAGGCAGGCAAGTAACCATACGGTTCTCCCGGTCATCACAAACCCAACTATCTATATTTCTAATGATCGAATCCCCCACTACTAAAACCTGCTTCTTCCTAACAGCTGGAGCTCCCTCCCCCGGAGAAGTATCCTCGGCACGAGAGGATACAACATCACCCTCTGGAAGGAGGGTCCCAACTATGGGATGGTTTCCCTCTGCTCCCATTGACTGCTCTCCTTCCCTGAGCCTTTCATCCTCCGTAACAGCATCAGGACTGTCAGATTGGAGGTGGGACAGCCCTACTATGTCCCGGAAAGTCTCATCCACAAACACCTCTGCCTTCCTTAGCTCCTCCAGTTCAGCCACCCTGGCCTCCAAAGCACGCACTCGGTCTCTGAGGGCCAGGAGCTCCTTGCATCGAGCGCACACATACGCCACCCACCCACAGGGTAGGTAGTCATACATACTGCACTCGACACAATAAACAGGATAGCCCCCACTCTGCTGCTGGGCTTCTGCCTCCATTTCCTACTCTAATTATATATGAGGGTTAATTAAATGTTTCAGATAGAGGTTGTTATAAAGGATTTAGTTTAAGGGCAATAGAAGTCACTGGCTCCCCCTCTAAACTCCCCTCTCAAAACTCCCTCCTGTTAGCACTCACCCTGTCCGCGAGCACCCGGTTGCAAAGCTCCCTGGTCGCTTACCAGCAGGGTTTAAGTGCTCGGCCTCCCTGATAGCTCCTCCCTCTGCCTACAGCTCAGCCAATCAGCACACGGTGTTTCAATTCAAACCTAATCAGCTTCCAACTGCCTGCCTGCCTGCCTGAGCACACGGCTCCCATTTTCTTGGGGGTCTATTTTGACCCCCCCCCCTTTTTCTCCACCTTGGCAGGCCGGACCTTCATCTTTCCTGCTGCTGCTGCTCTCCCCAAAGAAGAGACGGTAAGGGGGCTGCTTTAAAGCAGCCCCTGGGGTTTCCCTCTCCCCACAGCCTGCCTGGTGCTGGGGAGGGGAGATTAGGGGCCCTTTCCATCAGGGCTCCTGGGTGGGGGGGCTGGTGCAGCTCCTTTGGGGTGCTGAGGGCAGGGGGTGGCTTACCTCCCCCTAGTTCATCGGCCCTCACACTTCTCCTGCTGCTCCCTCTCCAAGCCCCGGTTGCTGTAGGGGCCTTTCCATTCTCGGCCCCACTGCTTGTCTCCTTGCCCTTCTCTGCTCTTCTGGGCCTTGCAGCAGGTACTGTGGGCCTGCTGCTCAGGTGCCTGTGGGTACACTGTTTCCCTTTCCCTCAGCAGTGTCTCCTCCCTCTTCCTGCCCTTGAACAGGCATCTTTTAACTGCCTGCCTTCCCACTCCACTGCTTGTCCCATCCACCCCTTTGGGTGCCAGTGCGTCCCCCCCCCCCCGCTTTCTTTTGTTAGGTGCTTGAGCTTCCCCCTCCTTTTAGTTACTCTTCCCACACACAGAGCTTCACTTGTCCCCATGTCCTTTTAATGATTATTTACCCCTCATCTCCCCAGTGCAGCCGGAGGAGCCACTCTTTCCATTCTGTGCTGGGAGCTGTATTCCTTACACCTTTTCCCCTTCCCTTTCTTCTGAATTATCACCCTCCCACCCCACTTCCAGCCTAGTGGGGGGGAGTGGTAAATCTCCTTCCTCCCCTCTCTTTCCCTCCCTGTTCCCTTCCCTGGTGTTTTTTTTGGTTCTCCCCTAATTGTTTGTTTTGTCCTTTCCTCCCTACCCATGACCACAATGAAGGGGTTGTCCGATGACACCCCTGCAGAACCTTACCCACCCCTCCCTAAAAACAACAACTCCTCTGAGGCTGCCAGGCCCCCCGTCACTACGGTAGAGGGGGCGGACATGGACGAGGACCCCGGGGCCTCGACCGCTTCTGCCGCGGCACCTCCGGCTACCATCAAGAATGCCCCCCTGAAGGGTAGGAAGGGCCTGGGGACCAAAAAGGGCAAGAGCCCCGCCCGGAAGGCAAAACCTCCTGAGGCGAGGGCTCACTCCCCGGCCGCGACCCACATGTTGGCCGCGGCTCCCCCTCCTTCCCGCTCCCCTGTTCCTTCCACCAGCTCTGGGGGCAACGGTGTCCCGGGCCCCAGGGCGTACGCCCAGGTGGCCGCCACCCCCCCGCCTGTCGCCTCCCAAGCCGCCTCCCGGAATACCATCCCCGGCGGCCGCGGCCCCTTTCCCACCCTGACCAGGAGGCACGGGGTCCGTTGTCTCCTGGTGGCGGCCTCGCCCCACGTGGAGATCTACGTGCGAGCGTTGGCACGCGTGGTGGGGCCCGCGGCCGTGGTGGCGGCCTCTAAGATGTTCGGGAAGGTGGTCTTCTTCCTGGCGTCCGAGGCCGCCGCCCAGAAGGCGGTGGAAAGGGGTTTGGCGGTGGGGGGAGTCCACGTTCCCCTCGAGCCTTTGGAGGACCTGGGCGTACGGGTGGTTTTGTCCTCTGTTCCTCCCTTCCTCCCCAATGCCGCCCTACTGCCTTTCCTCTCCACCCTGGGGAGGCCTCTGTCAGTCCTGAGTCCCCTTCCTCTGGGCTGTAAAGACCCGACCCTCCGCCACGTCCTTTCCTTTCGCCGGCAGGTACAAATCCTACTACTGCCGGCGGGACGTGGTGGAGAAGCCCTGGAAGGGTCATTTCTGGTGCCCCATCAAGGGGCCCGGTACCGGGTGTACTACACCATGGGGGAGGCCCGGTGTTTTCTCTGTCGGGCGACGGGGCACATCCGAAGGGACTGCCCCCTGGCCCGGTTTGGAGAGGCACCCGGGACCCCCGATGCCCGGGAGGGCACCGGCCCTACCATTGCCGGTGGCCCTGACGGTCCGGACCCTGGGGTCGCCCCTCCTCCAACCGTGACCGTCGTCAATCCCGCTCGGGTTCCGCAGGGCCCAGACGAGCGTGCGGGTGCTGATGCTGCCACCGCCAAAAGCGGCAAGGCTGGGCCCGCGGAGGAGAGGGCGGCGGGGTCAGTGACGGGACTCGGGCAGGACCTACCTCGGGGGGAGGTATCCTTTTCCCCTGCTGCCCAGCCCCCATCTACCTTTGCCCCCCCGACGCTGCCCTTGTCCCCTGGCTCTTCCTCCATTCAGGCCCAGCCCTCTTCCTTCGAGGGATGGGAGCTCGCAATGGGGAAGCGCCAAAAGCGTGCTCGGCGTTCCACCCCGCCCTCTGAGGGGGAGGACAACCTCCCTGTACCCATGGGGGTGGACGCTGGAGCCATTCCACCCTCTGAGCCCGCAAGCGATTCACAGTACCACGAAGCGGTCGAGGTGACTGCGGCGGTCGCGGGAGAAGTGAACACCTCCCTCCCGGGGTCCCTGCAAGAGGGGGTGTCCATGGAGGATGCTCCCACTGTTCCCGCCTCCACTGAGGGGGCAGCCGCTGACCTTGCCACCGACAGAGATCAGCACCTGGTGGCGGGCTCGCCTTCCTCTCTCAGGAGGTGGAGGCTTTGGGGCTGACCCCGGCTGCCTCAGAGGGGGATCATCAGGTCCTGGAGGGACAACAACCGACCTCTCCTTCCCCTTCCGACCCGCTGCTATCCCTTCTCCCTGCCTCTGAGTTGCCCCGGGGTGCGACCGTCTGCCCGGCCATCGACAACACCGTGGCCGCGGCCGCGGAAACCCTTGAGGCTCTCAGCGGGTGGGAGATCCCGTTAATATCTGTCACCCCCGGCGCTGAGGCCTCCGGTGCTGCACTCTCTGTGGCACTGGAGCCCAGCGCTGGGGAGACTATTACTACCCTTACCGCTGCCATCGATTCTCTGCGCTACGAGGAGGCACCGCACCCCGGTGCCTCCTCTGCTGAGGCATCTCGCCCTGCTCCTTCTCCTGCTCCCTATTCAAACACCCTCTCAATCGAGTTTCCCACCCCTCTTCCTCCTCCCCGCCATTCTTGTCTCTTCCCTAATCCCTCACCTCTTCCTCCCCCTACTCTCCTTCCTCGTCTCCCTCCTTTTCCCGATCCCCTCCCTGAACTCTTTTCCTCCCCTTACTCTGTTACTGCCGCCCCTGGGGTTGCCACGTTTAGTCCAGACGTTGGCCCCCGGGAGGCGGTTTTCGTTTCTTCTGCTCCCAGCACATCTGGGGCTGATCTCCCTCCGCCACTGTCCTCTCAGCAGGGACCTCAAATGCCCTGCGTCCCCGTGCCGATGGGTCGCGGGGCTCACGGAGGGGTCTGGCCCCAAGGCGTTCGAGGGCCCGAGGCCCCGACGCCAGACGCGCTGAAGGGCGAGATGCGTGGTTTCTTGGAAGACATCCGTGGCTCCAAGAACAAGGTCACTCTCGCCCTTCAGCGCTGGGGAGATTTTCATCTCATTTTGCAAATAGTCAGAGCCCTCTTGCGGGAGGGTAAAGGGACCGGGCGGCGGGGGGCCGCGGCTTACCAGCGGGTCCGCAGCTTCCGTGACGCCCTGCTCACTTTTGGGAACGGTCGCGGTTTGCTGCGGGGCCCGATGGGGGCCGTCGGCACTCCTGCCAATCAGGATCTTCCCCAGCCCTCTCGATGCCGCCGCTCATCTTTGCCACTCTGAACACCCGGGGCTGCGGGTCGGGCCTCCGTAGGTGTCAGGTCCTCTCCTTCCTCCGGAGGGGCAGGTACTCCGTCATATTCCTCCAGGAGACCCACACAGCTCCGGCCGCCGAGGCTAGCTGGCGGCTGGAGTGGGGGGACAGGGTTTATTTTAGCCACCTGTCGGCCCGTCAAGCCGGGGTGGCTACCCTGTTCTCCCCGAACCTGCAGCCCGAGGTGCTGGGGACCGCCGAGGTCGTGCAGGGTCGCCTGCTGCATCTCCGGGTTCGGACGGAAGGGCTGACACTAAATCTCGTCAACCTCTACGCCCCGACGTCCGTCCCGGAGAGGTTCCGCTTCTTTCGGCAGGCGTCGGCCTTCCTCGGCACTTTGGATCCTCGCGAGTGCCTGGTCCTGGGCGGAGACTTCAACTGCACCCTCGAGGAGCGGGACCGTACGGGGCTCGAGCAGTGCCCGGCCGCCGCGGACGTCCTCAGGGAGATAATAGACCATCACTCCCTGGTGGACGTCTGGCGAGACCTCCACCTGGGCGAGGAAACGGTGTTTACCTACGTCCAGGTGGCGGGTCGTCGGTCTTTCCACTCCCGGTTGGACCGCATTTATGTGTCTCGTCATCATCTCTTCCGGGCCCACTCCTCCGGCATTCGGCCGGCCCCTTTCTCGGACCACCACTTGGTGGCCGTACGGGCTTCTCTTTCCTCGGAGAGGCCGGGGCCGGCCTATTGGCATTTCAATAACAGCCTGCTGGAGGACGTGGGCTTCGTAGCGTCCTTCCGGGAGTTCTGGCTGGCCTGGCGCGGGCGGCGGTGCGCCTTTCCCTCGACGCGGCGGTGGTGGGATGTGGGGAAGGTGCGCACGCGGCTCTTCTGCCGTGACTACGCCCGGGGGGCCAGCCGGCGGAGGGATGCGGCGATAGAGCAGTTGGAACGGGAGGTTTTAGAGCTAGAGAAGCGGCTGGCCACCGGCCCCGAGGATCCGCCCCTCTGCGGAGCGTACCGGGAGAAGCGGGAGGAGCTCCGGGCCCTCGAGGACCTTCGAGCCCGGGGTGCCTTTGTTCGTTCTCGCATCCGTCTCCTTCGGGAGATGGATCGAGGCTCCCGCTTCTTCTACGCCCTGGAGAAAAAGAGGGGGGCTAAAAAACACGTCCTCTGCCTTCTGGCGGAGGACGGCACCCCCCTCACGGATCCGGTGGAGATGCGCGAGAGGGCTCGCGCCTTCTACGCCTCTCTTTTCTCCCCGGATCCGACCGACGCCGACGCCCGCAGGGTTCTCTGGAACGAACTCCCGACGGTCAGCGCGGGCGACCGGGACCGGCTAGAGCTGCCTCTCTCTCTGGCCGAGTTCTCGGAAGCCCTCCGTCTCATGCCCACCAATAAATCCCCGGGCATGGACGGGCTGACCGTGGAGTTCTACGGCGTGTTCTGGGACGTCCTCGGCCCGGACCTTGCTAGCGTCTGGGCCGAGTCCTTGGAGAGTGGGGTCCTCCCTGTATCGTGCAGGCGAGCCGTGATCGCCTTGCTGCCCAAGAAGGGGGACCTCCGCGATCTGAGGAATTGGCGTCCCATCTCGCTCCTCAGCACGGACTATAAAATTGTCGCCAAAGCCATCTCCCGAAGGTTGAAGTCCGTGCTGGCGGACGTGGTCCATCCAGACCAGACCTACACCGTCCCGGGCCGAACCATCTTCGACAACCTCTTTCTGGTCCGGGATCTCTTAGAGCTCGGGTGTAGGGACGGTCTGTCGTTCGCCCTCCTGTCCTTGGATCAGGAGAAGGCGTTCGACCGGATGGACCACGGGTACCTCTTGGGCACCCTGCGGGCCTTCGGCTTCGGGCCCCATTTTGTGGGGTTTCTCCAGGTGCTGTACGCCTCCGCAGAGTGCTTGGTCAAGCTCAACTGGACCCTGACCGCACCGGTCAGCTTCGGGCGGGGAGTACGTCAAGGCTGTCCGCTGTCGGGCCAGCTGTACGCTCTGGCCATAGAGACCTTCCTCCGTCTCCTTCGCAAGAGGTTGACGGGGTTGGTGCTCCGTGAGCTGGAGACGAGGCTGGTCCTGTCGGCGTATGCCGACGACGTGCTCCTCGTGGTCCAGGACCCGGGAGACCTGGCGCGGGTGGAGGCTTGCCAAGCCGTCTACTCGGCGGCCTCCTCCGCCCGGGTCAACTGGGTCAAGAGCTCTGGCCTGGTGGTAGGGGCCGGGTGGCAGGCGGACTCCCTCCCACCCGCGCTTCAGGCCATCAGGTGGAGCGCAGGTCCGCTGCTCTATCTCGGCATTTTTCTTTCTGCCACGCATCCCTCCCCGCCGGAGAACTGGCAAGGTTTAGAGGCCAGGGTGGTCGAGCGGTTGCAGAGATGGACGGGACTGCTCCGGTGCCTCTCCCTGCATGGGAGGGTACTGGTACTCAACCAATTGGTCCTGTCCATGCTCTGGCACCGCCTCGGCGCCCTGGTCCCGCCCCCGGGCCTCCTGGTCCGTATCCAGCAGCTCATGCTGCGGTTCATCTGGCCAGGACTGCATTGGGTCTCTGCAGGGGTTCTCCATCTCCCCCTGGAGGAGGGAGGGCAGGGCCTGACGTGTTTGCGCACGCGGGTTCACGTCCTCCGCCTCCGGGCCCTGCAGAGACTCCTATTTGATACAGGTAGTCCGGCATGGAGCACGCTTGCGCACGCTTTCCTTCGCCGCCTCCGAGGGCTCCGATACGACCGGCAGCTCCTTTATCTGAGAGGTCTTCCGCGAGACCTCTCCGGGCTGCCGGCCTTCTACCAGGACCTCCTCCGGACCTGGAAGCTGCTTGCAGCGACCAGGTCCTTGGGAGCCACCGTGGGGGCAGACCTCCTCGCGGAGCCCCTGCTACACAATCCCCATCTACGTGTGCAGGCGGCAGAGTCCCCCTTGGTGCGCCAGAGGTTGGTCCTGGCAGAAGTCACCAGAGTCGGAGACCTCCTGGACTACGACCGGGGAGACTGGGTGGATCCTCAGGCGCTCACCCAGCGCATGGGGCTCTCCACCCTACGTACTCCCCGGCGCGTACTTCAGGAGGTGAAGGACGCTTTGCCACCCACTGCTCAGGTGTACCTAAACAAAGTCCTGCGAGAGGGTGCACCCCGCCCACCCCTTACCCCCGGCCCTCCCGATCTCTCCATCGGCCCCCAGCCCCGCGTACCTTCCCGACCTCCTCCCCTTCGTCACCTGAGCCGGCTGCACTCGCTGCAGCCAGTCCCCTTCCGAACCGCGCCAAAGAGTCACCTGTACATGCTCGTGCTTCACACGCTCCACTTCCCCACCCTCGTGTCCCGCCCAGACACCAAGTGGCGGGACCTCCTACCATCAATAGAGGGTGGGGAGCCCCGGTGGGCCAGCCTCTATTCGACTTTGGTTCCACGACCCACCGGGGACATCTGTTGGAGAATCCTGCACGGCGCGGTGAGCACGGGCGTGTACTTGGCGCGGTTCACCCCCACCCCCGAAACGTGCCTCTTTTGTGGCGTGAGGGAGACCCTGGCGCACATCTACCTCGAGTGCGCCAGGTTACAGCCCCTCTTTCGGCTCCTCCAGAACCTCCTGTTGAGGTTCTGGCTGCATTTTTCCCCCCACTTGTTAATTTACGCACACCCCATCCGTGGCCCCACAAAGTCGCGGGACCTCCTGGTCAACCTCCTCCTGGCAATTGCCAAATTGGCAATCTATAAAACCAGGGAAAAGAGGTTGGCCGGGGGAGGGGCCTGCGACTGTGGGGCCTATTTCCGTTGCTGTATCCGCTCACGTATCCGAGCAGAGTTCCAATGGGCAGCGTCCGCTGGCTCTCTCGAGACCTTCGGGGAGCAGTGGGCGCTGTCCGGGGTTCTCTGCTCGGTATCCCCATCCGGCTCCCTCGTTTTAGCCCTTTGACCCTCACACCCGTCCCTGTTTTTTTCATTATTTGTCCCCAGTAATTAGTTGGTTCTCCTGGGTTCTGTGGTCCTCCCTGCAGGCTGGGGGGAGGTCCTTTTGATGTGGGCGGGCTAACGCCCGCCCACCTCCCGGACACCAAATAGTGCCTGAGCACACGGCCCCAAGGTGCTTTAGTTTGCTCCTTCCTTCTCCTCCTCCAGGAGAGCCTCTCAAAACTCCCTCCTGTTAGCACTCACCCTGTTCGCGAGCACCCGGTGCTCTTCATCCAAGAATATTAAAGGAACTGGCACACGAAATTGCAAGTCCATTAGCAAAAATTTTTAATGAATCTCTAAACTCAGGGGTTGTACCATTTGACTGGAGAATTGCTAATATAGTTCCTGTTTTTAAGAAAGGGAAAAAAAGTGACCCAGGTAACTACAGGCCGGTTAGTTTGACATCTGTAGTATGCAAGGTCTTGGAAAAAATTTGGAAGGAGAAAGTAGTTAGGGTCACTGAGGTTAATGGCAATTGGGACAAATTACAACATGGTTTTACAAAAGGAGATCAGGTTGGTTTGGCACGATCTACCTTCTTTGAGAAAGTAACAGATTTTTTAGATAAAGGAAATGCAGTGGATCTAATCTACCTCGATTTCAGTAAGGCATTTGATACAGTACCTCATGGGGAATTATTGGTTAAATTGGAAAAGATGGGGATCAATATGAAAACTGAGAGGTGGATAAGCAACTGGTTGAAGAGGCGACTACAGCGGGTCATACTGAAAGGTGAACTATCAGGTTGGAGGGAGGTTACTAGCGGAGTTCCTCAGGGATCAGTTTTGGGACCAATCTTATTTAATCTTTTTATTACTGACCTCGGCACCAAAAGTGGGAGTGTGCTAATAAAGTTTGCGGATGACACAAAGTTGGGAGGTATTGCCAATTCAGAAAAGGATCGGGATATCATACAGATGATCTTGTAAATTGGAGTAATAGCAATAGGATGAAATTTAATAGTGAGAAGTATAAGGTTATGCATTTAGGGATTAATAACAAAAATTTTAGTTACAAGCTGGGGACACATCAGTTGGAATGGACGGAAGAGGAGGACGACCTCGGAGTCTTGGTTGATCACAGGATGACTATGAGCCGCCAATCTGACATGGCCGTGAAAAAGGCTAATATGGTCTTGGGATGCATTAGGCGAGGTATTTCCAGTAGAGATAAGGAGGTGTTAGTGCCGTTATACAAGGCATTGGTGAGACCTCATTTGGCATACTGTGTGCAGTTCTGGTCTCCCATGTTTAAGAAGGGTGAATTCAAATTGGAACAGGTACAAAGAAGGGCCAACTAGGATGATCCGAGGAATGGAAAACCTGTCTTATAAAAGAAAACTCAAGGAGCTTGGCTTGTTTACCTTAACCAAAAGAACGCTGAGGGGAGACAGGATTGCTCTCTTTAAATATATTAGAGGGATAAATACCAGGGAGGGAGAGGAATTATTTAAGCTCAATATCAATGTGGACACAAGAACAAATGGATATAAACTGGCTATCAGGAAGTTTAGACTCGAAATTAGACGAAGGTTTCTAACAGTTAGAGGAGTGAAGTTCTGGAACAGCCTTCCAAGGGAAGTAGTGGGGGCAAAAGACCTATCTGGCTTTAAGATTAAGCTAGATGGGTTTATGAAGGGGATGGTTTGATGGGATAACATGATCTTGGCAACTAAGTGACCTTTCACTACCGGTGGTAAATAGGCCAATGGTGGGATGATAGGAGTTACTATAGAGAACTTTTCCTGGGTGTCTGGCTGGTGAGTCTTGCCCACATGCTCAGGGTTCAGCTGATCGCCATAATTCCTTCGTCGGGAAGGAATTTTTCTCCAGGGTAAATTGGCTGAGGCCCTGGAGGTTTTTCGCCTTCCTCTGTAGCATGGGGCATGGATCACTTGCTGGAGGATTCTCTGCATCTTGGGGTCTTTAAACCATCATTTGAGGACTTCAATATCTGAAATATAGGTGAGAGGATTATTCCAGGAGCGGGTGGGTGAGATTCTGTGGCCTGCATTGTGCAGGGGGTCAGACTAGATGATCATAATAGTCCCTTCTGACCTTAAAGTCTGTGAGTCTATTAGCTCTATCTAGAGTCATACAGGAGACCCACAAATCTAGGGAGCGCCTATGCTGTGTCTCTGCTGGTCACATATCCCTGCTAACCTTTCTTCAACAGGTCTTGAAGTACCACTGTGAAACTTCTGCAAAAGCAGCATGGACTTCAGAAAAGGTAAGACTTCTGTGAATGCAGTTGGCTGTTAGAGGCGAGAGGGTACTGACCCTCATTTTGTTTACTAAATTCAGATTTTGTAGGCCTTGTTTAAACTTCAATTTGTCAACACTAAGATATTTATAATGGAGTGTCTGCATATCTAGACTCCTGCATCACATTTACATTCTTCGACTTTAGATTGTCTTTTTTTTTCTTCACTTTGTGAATACATACAATAGGTTGGTACTAATGGAATTCAGTTCAGTATCCTGGTTTATCCCCATTAACTTTAACTCAGTGCTGCCGTTTTAAAATAAATTGAAGAACTTTTTTGAATCTTGCAGCTGTTCAGGGTCATCTATAGGACCCTGTTGAGCCGTGTCTTGGAAAAAGTGAAGCAGACATCATTTTTCAGGTCTGGAAACAGTCTCTCTCATTTGGGATGAGGTATCCCAGCATTGTCAGCTCACTCCAGTGAAAGCTACAAACATTTTTTTACGCAACAGTCTGACTGTTATGGCAACCACAAAAATGAATCTCATTCTTCAGTCACAAGTAAACCCAACTAGAATACAGTACCCATGTGGGTTTCTTATAAAACACCAATAAGCATAGTACCCCTTTCTTACAGACATTCATCACTCAAATGGATATAGATAAAGTACTTTTTTTCAAAATGGAATTTCAGACAATGGTCATTGTCTGAACCTCTTTAGGACTTCACCATCCCATTCCCAAAGATACCCGCTGTTTCAGCTACAATGGGCTACTCCATTTATCACTCTATGTTTGGGTAGATGTCAGCTGAAGACCAGGGACATCTCTCAAGAGCCCATCTTGTAAAAAGGAATATTTTCACAGAAGATGCACGCAACAGAAGCATCTCAAATGAGCCTCTAAAGGCACCTGGGAAAAGATACACGCCTGCAAAAGTAACGCAATAACTTTTTCTTTGGAGAGTTAAATGAATACGACAAAATGAACTAATTATAAACTAATTGTGAGTAAAAAGAAAGATTGCCTTCCACTTGTGGCACAAGCCCCCAAGAATTGACTCCCACAAATCTCAGAAGTCTCATCTTACTGTGTCAGCCCAGTGCTGGTCTTCATCATTTTTCAAGTTTATTTTTTAGCGAAAGCCCTGCGTGACTTCAAACAGCTGATTCCAGTCCACAAAAAAGCTGACAGTGACCCTGATGCATTACACAATGGCAGTAAAAATACTTTAATTTTCATGAAACAGTGATCCTTGGTTTGCTGAACTAGGACCAATTTCATCTATTTAAGATGAGTGTAAGATGAGTAAAGTTCTGTGGTCTGACAACAAACAGAAAATCGATTAAAAAGCCATAGCAGATAGGCATTTAGATAGTGATCTATCCTATTTAAATTTCTACACGTCATGCTATAGCCGGGCCTCAAGCACATTGGTCTTTCTGCACCACTTTACCCCATGCAAGAATGAGAGCAGGAGTGTAACTGAAAACACGCTTTCAGCATGTAAACAACTTTAATCATAGACTCATGGAAGCTAGAAATGGAAAAGACATTAGGTCATCAGTCTCCCATGGGCAGTTCTTTGTGATATGTGTCCCCCATTTAGAGTTTTAAGATAAGTGTTTTGTCCCATTTAGAGTTTTAAGCATCATTAGCGATGGGGTTTCCAACTAGGGATGCAAAATCCTGACTAATCAGTTAACCGGTTAAACATTAGCTTTAATCTCACTTTTAACCGGTTAACCAACTAAGGGGGATCCTGGGCAGGGGACCGTTCGCACCCCGGCTGCGGCACCCCTAGCCCACAGGGCTCCCACTCCCAGCCCTGCGCTGGGGCTGGCTGCCAACTCTCAACCCTGCACTGGAGCTGCCACCGCCGGATCCCAGCCCTCATGCTGGGGCTGCCAGCTCCTGGCCCTGCTCAGACTGGGAGCCTGCAGTCCCGTGTGGAGGCCTGGCAGGGCTGCAGCAGCCCTCCACTTGTGGCAGGCTGCAGGCGGGAGCCTGCTCCTGGTACCAGTTAACTGGTTACTCGTTCACATCCCTATTTCCAACGTGCTCTTGGGAGTCTATGATGCAGGCTAATTCAGAATCAACAACAGAAAAGATTCCTCTTAGCCCACTTGCCCTCGTAATATCTCCTCCTACCAACCTAAATAATTCCTATCCCATCACAGTGGTTCATATATTTGTTAACCATCTAGCACCATTCAAGCCTCTTGCTTCTCTGTTAATATATATTTAAAAGCTAAACTAAGTCAATCCCTTCAGTCCTCCTGGTTATCATTGTTACTCTTGTGCACACTAACTCTCCCCTCTCTGTATCACTGTGGTATGACGGTGCGGTGGGGGTTTAAGGATAGTCCTCAGCGTCATACAGAAACAAATGTCTTCACAGTCTCCAGGCTGAGGTCTGGGTTTTCTGTTACATGATAATGGACATAAGAACTCAAGGAGCAGGAATCAATCTCCAAGAAGCAAGTTAATAAATCAGGTACCAAAGCTACATCAGCAAAGACACGGAGCACTTTTCTTCTGCAGATTAAACTGAACAAATCTCAAGCAATTCAATGGAGAACCAGAACTGGGGAAGAGGAGTCTATTGTATGGGATTACAGTAATTCCTCATTTAACACGTGCGCGCTTAACACTTTATCACAATAGCACGATTTTTTTTTTAGGGAACATTTTTTGAATTACACGACCGTCCCCGCAATAACACGATTTCCCCAGCTGGCCCGTTGCCAACAGCTGCACAGGGCTTCCCCCCCCTCCCTGCAAAGCGGTGGAGGGTTCGCCGCTTGCCACGCCATTCCCCGCTGACTCCCCGTCGCCGGATGCCTTGCCCCCTCTCCTCCGCCCCCGCTTGCAGGCCGGCGGTTGGGTTTCCCCAGCTGGCCCGTCGCCGGCAGCTGCACGGGGCTTCCCCCGCCTCCCTGCAAAGTGGCGGAGGGTTCGCCACTCGCCGCGCCGTTCCCCGGTGATGCCCCATCGCTGGATCGCAGTGCGGGTCCCAGCAGACCCATCACAGGGGCATACTCCCAACCCAATCCCCCTCCCCTCTCCTCTCCTCCCCTTCCCCAGAGCCAAACACCTCCCCTCCCTGCTGTAACCCAGTCCCCTTTCTCCCCCAACCTTATTTCCCGGTCCCAACAGACACCACCGCTTGAAACACAACCCCCACCTTTTCCATTATTTTCAATGGGAAAATTGACCCCGCATAACATGTTTTCACTTAACACAATCATTTTCTGAAACATATCTATAGTGTTAAATGAGGAATTACTGTATATGCTAGCAATTGCTCAGCAGCTGTGCCATGATCCAGAGAACTGGCCTATGGGTATGTCTACATTGCATTCCTCTTTCGAGAGAGGACTGCAACTCCTGTTTAAGGGTTATTTCGAAAGAAGGGTTTTTTCTCGAAATAACCACGTCTAAACACCCTATTTTGAGATTAAAAAAAGCTATTTCGAAAAAGCGGCCGTCTGCGATTATGTAAACAAAGCGCAGGAAATTCAAATCCACGCTTCATTTGCAATTTTGCTCGGCTGCATTTTCATTCCTCTCTCGAAAGAGGAATGCAATGTAGACATACCCTATGACAGCCTCTGCCATGAGAGAGGATTTTGCCTAGGAACAGAGGCTATGCAACAAGGCAAAGGCCAGCCAATAAAAGCAGGAGTAAAGAGGGAACATTCACCCGGTTCTGCTCTCTCTACCTTAGTGGTTGGCATGCACTGAGTGTGAAGTGGGGTCATGGCTCCTTGTAAACCCACAACCCAGACTAGGGATGTTACATTTAGATTAATAGGCCAATTGAACAGTCAATGCAAATTGCATTGACTATTCAATTAGTCAATAAGGGCGCGTCCGTCTTTGAAGTGTAACTACAACCCCAGGACTGTTGCTACAATTCAAAGGCAAAGGTGCTGTGGGAGCCCAGTGGGGAACTCAAGAAGTCTCCCACTGGCCCCATACTCCCCACGGCATTTCAAAGCAGCAGCGCCACATGGAGCCCGGGGTCAATGGGGGAGTCCCCAGCTGGCCCCAGGCTGCACGTGACATTTGAAAGTACCAGCGCCGTGAGGAGCACCCCTACCTCTTCCCCAACCCCGCTGCCTCTTTCTGACAGGAAGCGACTAGTCCACTAGTGTGTTGACTATCCGATATGCATTTGCTTATCAGATAGTCGACTAGTTGTTCACATCCCTAATCCAGACACTTGAGTCTCCAAAGGCGTTTTGCTCATTGCTCCAAAAATTCAGTGTGTCATGTCCTGGGTTAACCTGTGATCACTAACAGGGAAGTAATGCATCGTCTGGTCAAGAACTCTGAAGAAATTATTTTCTCCATGGTGCTGACAGATGCCAGTTGCAGCCACCATTTCCAAAGCTGGATCCCGAAACTTTGGCTCCTCATCTCATCTTTAGATATTTCACCAAAAGTGGCCTGATCTTCAGAGAGGCAAAGCAGGAATGAAGTGGATGGGAGGTGCAGGCCCTCAGCCCCTTTGAACATCAGACCAGTTAAATTACATATCTTGATACAGATTTAGCAGCATGGTCTTAGCCACCCAGGTTTGAGAACAGTGACCATGGAGAGCTGACTTTTCTCCCTGTAGAACCCACATCAAAGCCTCATGATCTTCCCACTGAAAGCCTGACAAGTACGGACTGAGCACTGAACTGATTGGACTCCATGCGCCCTGCATTATTGTTTACAGAACCTACTCAGCTGTACAGAAACAATGCAGCACGCATAACCTTCAAAGTTCAGTGTGATGACAACAAGCCTCTTGGGCAAAACATTCCCCACACGGTGAGTTTTGATTTGTTCTTTATGCCACCAGAGCCCCTGATGGGAAATAACCCTACAACTCACCAGGTCCCATGCCATGGTGTACATATACAGCTGTGCTTCCAACAGCTCAGGTTGCCTCCTTTAAAGATGCGCACAACCACCTGCATTTCTAGCACGACCTGCCGGCCATGGGTCACAACACGTGATAGTAACTACTTTGTCATTCAGTATGAGATTAAGCTACCGTGCTGCTGGGTTTTTTCAGTGTAAGCATAGGTCAGAAAAAAAGCAGGGAACAAGCTCTGACGAAGTCAGCTAATGAGCTTAACCACATCACTGAGACAGGAACACACATCTGTGCCTCATTAAAGGTTTGTTTATTCAGCTCCATCAGGTGTATCTTCTAATACTGGTTTCTTCACATCGGTTCAGGAAGGAAATTGTTCCCCAGACCATCAGAGTATGGCCGATAGCGTGGTGATGGGCACTATAAAGAACCAGCTAGCATACACACATCATCAGTGTCCTCTGCAACGGGCTTTGCTAGCTGTGCACTAGACTGGAATCACCACTGAGTAATACCTTGTGCTCCTCAAATAGTCCTATTGATTTCACTGGGGATACTTGCAGAATAAGATGCTGCTGAGTGTGAGTAAGGACACACAGTCTAGTCCTATGTGTCTTTCCACAGTATCTCAGGTTGAGAGAATTGCAGCAATGGTTACACATTTATTAAACGTGCCATTTGTCAGGTTTCTTAAGAAACGTGGGCATTTTGACATAGAACAAGACTTATCTCACTGTAACAGACTAACTATACTTGACATAAGATTTCTGTAGTGGAAAATCTCCAGGGAACAGATTGCTTAATAATGTTTTATCGGATTTATACTCTTTTCAAAGTCTTCCACCTGCATGGAAGAGCCAAGTGTCTCAGTCTCCTCTCCTTTATACTCACCAGGCACTTTCCTGGGAGCAGAATGTTGCCATTTTTACCGTCAGCTCTAATTTTATTGACCAACAACCTATTTGGGCATGCACAGTTAAGAGTCCAATATGAAGTCTTTAATATAAACCCTGCTAATCCTTCTTACTATCTGCACCATTCCTCAACCACCACAAATAGTGGGCAGAACTGCAATGTAGAAACTGTTCTGTTGCCAGTGGTTTCCAATTACAAACAGTGCTAAGAACAGAGCCTCCCTGTTCAGAATAGAACATAAAGACGAGGGAGAACACCTCAGCTCTATCTACTTCTCTGATTGAAGGATGCAATAGTTGTTAAGGAGCAGTTACAGTTACCACATACCCTTAGTGACTGTAGGTAGCTATGTAGTACCTCTGAGGACACAACTTATGGTAAACATGATCTTCTGAGGATAGGACAAAAAGCAATGGGCTTAAATTGCAGCAGGGGAGGTTTATGTTGGACATTAGGAAAAACTTCCTAACTATCAGGGTGGTTAAACACTGGAATAAATTGCCTAGGGGGGTTGTGGAATCTCCATCACTGGAGATATTTAAGAGCAGGTGTGACAGGCATCTCTCAGGGATGGTCTAGATGGTGCTTGGTCCTGCCGTGAGGGCAGGGGACTGGACTCGATGACCTCTCGAGGTCCCTTCCAGTTCTAGTGTTCTATGATTCTATATCTCATACCTTGAAATAGCTCAAAATATTAACCCTATAAGTGCTAGGAATTTTTCTGGGGAAATTCTATAGCCTATGTTCAGAATCTGTGTGAATCAATGACTCTAAGGTTCTGTCAGACGGTTGGGGCTTTTCATTTCTAAGAACAACATTTCATTAGATGCGCTCCCTGGGAAACAGAATGACCATTATTCAACAACAACTTGAATGGCCTCTCACTTCTGAGCATTGACTCCTTTGCAGGGCCTTTCAATAATCAGTATTAGCATTGGTGCTGCAGTTTTGCTCACAAGAAAACATTACAGAGGTAGTTGGGATGGAAAATGAAAATTTCTGACAATTCATCTTGCAAATATTTCAGTGTTTCTGTCTCTGCTCAGTATTTTTAGCTCATTGTTTTCTATTTTGGCAGCTGAGAAACTGCAGTTTGAAATTTTACCTCTAGCTTCATATTTCTTCTTAAAAGTGAATACAATGTCCTGTTTATAATAATAAAATCACTACTTGGCAGCATGACATCAAATGGAAAAAAAGAGAAAGCAACTGGAAAATTTAGAGCAAGCAATTTTGAGTGCCAAGTTTCGCATTTGTAATGGTCCAGAGGAGGTCACTGGACTCACTTGGTATTAGGCAAATGGTAAAGAAATAGATATCCTCAAGTTCTTCCATGTTAGACTATATAAACCGTCTTTCGTTCAACCAAGGTTAGTGCTTTCCAAAAGAGTGACGTTATACACTTTCCACAGTAACACTAACAATGGGAGACATGAAGAAGGCAGAATTGCTCTGCAAAGAACGGCCTTTTTTCTCTCTCCAATATTTAGGTTTTTGTTTCCCACTATGATTGGACTTTCCTGGCTTTGGTTTCTTGTCCCAGTTTAGCAGTAAAAGAAACAAAAAGATATGAATGAAATTAGAAACATTTGGAACAAGTCTTAGAAATAGCTTTTAGGTTCCTTCGATTTTGGCTAAACCTCTTCAAATGGTTTCCTCCTCTACTCCCCTCACGGCTGCACCCACCCTTGACTTCTGAATTTCTGGGTTTGTTCTGACCCTCTTCTTTTCACTAGGGATGTTTTGTACCATACAAGTGAAACATGAAGCACAGAGCAAACAAGGAAACGCCGTTTACAGGTTGAAGCAACGGAGAGGATCAGAAAATGGCTGGAACTACGACCCTTCAGAATTTGCCTCTGCCACACCACTCTTCCAGTCTCAATGTTTCTTTTAAATAGCAAGCCAAGCATTCCTCTTTTCTAATTTGGTTTGAGTCAATTTGGGAGAGAAAAAGGAAAGGGAAAAAAAAAAGAAATCTGCTCCTAATTGTGTTTACAGACTCTGGAACACATGTTTCATAAAATATACTGGTCCAAATACCATTGAATCCAAACTCTCTTTTGAACACCACAGTTGTCAGGACACAACAACAGCACTTCATCATCTAGCACCTTTCATTATAGGACCTCAATGTCCTTTGCAAACCATTAGTTACAGCCCCTATGAAATAGCTGTCTCATTTTACAAATGAATATAATGAAATAGAGATCAAGAGGTTGCCCAGAATACTATAGTGGCTTAGTAGCATGGTAGTAACATAGTTTAACCTATAACAGCAGGAAATGTTATAACTGTCTAAATAAAGATGTTGTTTATTAGATACTATTAAAATATTTTAAACCTTTTTTGGTAAATTATTGGAAGGAGGGAAAAAATGATCTCTGTGAAGAGACTACATGAAAGATGTGGGAACGTTCAGTAAGGAAAGTCCCCGAACATGATAGGAGTACCTCTTTTGTAAAGATGAACCATTCTGGAAGCTGGGCAAATGTCTTTATGAGACTGCATAGACTAGTAAAATCATTCCTTGACACTGATCAGTGTTAACAACCTCAATGAGTTCAAATGACACATTGCTTTGTTTTGACCTAAAGCCGCATTCACAGCCTCACCTTTGTGTGAGATTCCTTTTAGCTAAATAATCATTCCACTAGCCAAGTACTCCAAAGACATATTAACAAACGCAACTAATGGTGTTGAAGAGACTGTTAATCTACATTAGTGTAAAACAAAGACATTTCGAGCAGGGAGTGTTTCACCTTAGTTTCACCTAGTAAGAAAGTTACTTTCAAAACTGGGGGAAATATAAGTGTCTGAGTCATGGAACCTCAAAAAGAAGCGCCTGGTCACTTGGCTATCAGACAAGGGAGGAATACAAGCAATAGTCAAGTAACTGAGACCATCTTCTGCACTCACGGAATCAGTGGCAACAGCAAACCCAACTGGAGGCTAAAACTAGTATTGCTAACATGATGTGCGAGGATTCGTGCTAACAAAGGCAACCTAGTGCCCATACAACGGTTCTTCTGATCGCACCAACAAAACCCTATTAAAGAACAAGCAGGGATTTACCCTAGGCTAGAACAAGCTCTAAATAGAAAGTGTAAGGCTATGCCATGTTTACACTGAATCTGATTTAAAAGCATTTCAGTTAAGATGGCTCTTTCTGTAGCCTAGCTGAAGACTTACAGTACGGTATAGACTTGCGGCATTGCAAATTGTAGCAGGAGCGAAAATCACCCTCTGTGTAGTGTTTTTCCAACTGGGATCCAGGAAGCCCTGGGATCTGAGGGTATTCAACGTGGTCTACTGGCCCCGCTAATCAACTCTTCTTTCCTTCCAGTGCCTCCTGTGTACTGGGGAACAGTGGTCAAAAAGGCACCCGGGCGCCATTAAAAGTCTGAACGGAGGCACAGCGGGGCCCAGGGCTTAGGCAGGCGTCACATGGCTCCTGGAAAGCAGCTGCCAGGTCCCTGGGGCCACTAGTCAAAGGAAGGCTCCTCGTACTGCCCCCGCCCCAAGTACCAGCTCTGCAGCTCTCATTGACAGGGAACTATGGATGTGAATGGTTAACAGGTGAGGCTTATCGGTTCCGGTTAACTGGTGGGGGCTGGAGCAGCTCCCTGCCCACCCCTAGCAAGGGGCTGCTCCAGTCCAGCAGGACCCGTCATGCACAGGGGTGCTCCAGCCTGGCCAAAGCAGTTCCTGTCCATGGCAGGTCCAGCCCAGATGTGCCGCAGGCAGAGGCACTCCAGCCTTCCCCCCTCCGCCTTTAATTGGTTAACTAGTTAAACATGTTTAACCAGGAACTGCAACCAATGGGAGCCAACGGGGTGGTGCCTACGGGCGCAAGGGCAGCACATGGAGCCTCCTTATGCCTAAGGGCCTCAGGGACCAGACAAGAGCTGCTGAAGGCTGCAGTAAATGCTGCCGGGACCCCACACCCATCACCGCCCCCTGGACCTCCCAAACTCCTCACCCTTGGCCACAGCCCAAGCCTGCATTCCCAGTCCAGAACCCATACCTCCTCCCATAGCCCAACCCCTGCCTCAACCCAGAGCCCCTTCCCCCACTCTGAACCGCTAAGACTCACCTCCAGCCCGAAGGCCCCTCCCACACTCCCAGCCCGGATCCTGGACTACCTCACACAGCCCAATCCCCTGCCTCAACCTGGAGTTTCCTCCCACTCTCCAAATCCCTCATCTCCGGACCCCACACCTCTAGCTAGAGCCTTCCCCACCTCCCCCAGCCCAGTGAAATTGAGTGAGGGTGAGGTAGAGCAAGCAATGAAAGGAGGAGGGATGGAATGAGTGCAGGGGTGGGGCAGGGAAGGAGCAGGGCAGGGATTCGGGTGAAGGGGTGGAGTGAGGGTGGGGCCTGGGATTAAAGGGGGTCTTGAGGCTACCTAAACAATTTAGATCAAAATGGGGGCCCTTGGGTTCCTCAATTAAGAACCACTGCTCTATGTAATACAGAACTAGACAGATCAACCACTAACTCATAATAGTTACTGCATGTGCATACAGATGCCCAAGTTCAGAGTATGCAATTGTGCATATATATTTGTGGGACCCTAATTAGTGCATGTGCAGGTCAGGCATTACACTGTGCCGACAATACACAATATACTGGCTGCCAAGAGAGCACACACAGATAGTCAGTACCATTGAGATGGAAGGTTAAAACAAAAGCAAGTCTTACGACTACACCCTCTGCCAGCCCTATCTCCACAGTCATGCCACCAAAGGAGACGACACCCAGATCAGTAACTGAATGGTTTGAGCATTTTTTGATGGTGAGGAAGGGAAAAGAGGAGTTGTGATGGGTAGGAGGATTGCTGGCCTTTCCTGAACATTCCAGCGTTCGGTGACTAAAGGGTAAAACTCAGGTAGCTAGGGGATGTTGGCAGAGAGCCAGGAGAGCCAATGGGAGAAGGTGTTGACATTTGAATTGGAAGATATACCTGCCTGATGTTCTTCTTTGTGTGAGTTTTAAGCCAGAAATTGAGGGAACAAGATGAATTAAACCAGGCAGAACTACCATGCCCACAAAGAATACTGGGCATGGAAGTGGACTGGACCTTGAAGCACAGATTGTAAATAGACAGGGAAATGTCTAGTTAGACACGATCAGGTTATTTTCTTTGTTTTGTTGTTCGGTTAAAGTTCTCTGTGTTAGTCCATGTGCTCCCCCCCACGGTACTTGAAGCTGTATCCTAGGGATGGAATTTTGTCTGTGTTTTTAAATTGTTCTTTTCTCGGTTGCTTTAAAACACCTAGCAGCCAAGTATGCTTCATCAAGTATATCTTTTTGTTTTGTTTAATAAAATCACCTTTTTCAAGGCAATGATTTGATTCTTGTGCCCTGGACGCAATAGGAGATCTGAGTATGCATGCCTAAGACTGAGAGGGCAGCTGTCAGAGATTAGAGTTTGCTTTCTTTATTCAAGCTCTCTTGTGTTAGAGGAGCTTGGGGTTAACCCTCTGGAAGAAGTTCCAAGTGCTTCTTCCTGGATTCAAGAAGAAAAGGGGTTTTTCACTTGGCAGTGGAAGCCTATCTTCCAAGGCCAGGTAATCTGTGATCTTGGGAAGCTTTTAAGCAGAAGCTTATAGTGGCAAGGTATTTTTAAGGTTTCTTGCAGGCCTCCACCTTCTGCACTTGGAGTGCCAGAGTGGGGAGCAGCCTTGACAGGAGCAGGTTCCAATTAGGTATGTTCCCCATTATTTTTAATAATAAAAAATAATTTTCTTTTGGAGTTGACAAATAACTCTCAGGCTATCAAAAAGCAAGCTAACTGAAATACTGACATGCAATTTTCCTGTCATATCCAAGCACAGAAACTTCATACTAGCTTCACATGTGCTTAGACAGGAGTAATATCATAATTAACATTGCAGGTATTAACACACGACTAACATGTAATTATTTTGAAAGTTTTGACAAGAAAGGTTTATACTGGAGAAAACAAAGAAAGTTACTTTGCGGTGCTTACCGCCTCTATGAAGAGACACCCTGCTTACCCAGAAAGAAGGATTTAAATGGCCTCTCTACAAAAACATTGTGGGGTGCTGATCACCTTGACAATTTTCACTGCAAAAATAGTAACAAAACCTAGAAATCCATTTGGAATTTGCTTCCAAGAATGACTGTGTAATCTGAGTCAAGTTCCTCATCTGCCCACAACAGCACTATTGCTGGGGCAGAAGAAAGGAGAGGAAGATGGCTCTCCCTTTGCTGAAGTGTAGCCAAGAGCCCAAAAATGAGAACGTTCGAATGACATCTTGTATTCTAATGTTCGTGGTGGAGTGACATTTGCACCATTGTGTTTTCAGTCATTACAAATCTGAAATCCAGTAACTGAAGTCTGACACTAGCAAATAAGAAACACGATTCTCCACTGAGTTATACCATTTTTACACCAATGTTGCGCTACTGATTTCAACAGAGCATGCCAGCTTTTGCTGCACTGGTGTGGAGAATCAGGCTTAAGAGCAAATCATTTAATTTTACATAGAGCACAGCCTTGAAGCTGGGAGAGAAATCTTTGGTAGCTCTAATCTTAACAGTTATTATTATAAAATACATAATTACCTACATCCGAGGCTACAGAAAACTTCAAGACATAATTTAAGCCTCACAATGCTGCTATGAAACTGACAGTATCCCCCATTTTACACAAGGTAAAGTGCAACACAGAGTGACATAGTGACTTGCCAAAGGCCACACAGTGAGTCAGTGACAGAGTCAGGAACAGGACTCGAATTTGGCCTGGTCTCCTTCTCCAACTGTCTGCTACATCATCTTCCTTTTTCCACCTCCATCTCAGCCCAAAGATTTGTATGTGTGTTGTGTACTGACCTTTCCACTCTGGACTCCCAATACAGATACTTAATGATAGTATCTGTCCTCCCCTTGACACAATTTGTTACCTACCCTTAATGAGAACTACATAAGTACACTAAGGGAAGGGAACTTGCTGTGGGTGCAAATGCACATTTGTCTTTTCACCAACATGGACAAATCAAAACCTCTGCCTTTAGGAATCAACACCGTGTAAACATTTTCACTTAGTAACAATCTGTAAGGAAGCACCGTCAGACAGTGCCCTCAAAGTTTCAGTGTAACAATCAGAGAACCCAAGGTACATCGCCAGCAGATCAGTGAGAATTCATATACCAGAAACATCTTGACATACAACCTAGAATTATTGTCAGCACTGGAAAAAAAACCACACTGGGAACTTTGTGAGTCATAAAAAAAATCCCATGCATCAACAGAGAAATGTTGTTATAAAATCCACTACAAAAGTATTTAGGGCATTCCTGACAAAAAAGAAAGCTCTCCAGTTAGATGCCAAGGTATTACTCTCTGTATCTAGGTATTAATATCTTCAATAATTCTTTTGGAGGAAATACGCTTTGCTATACCAAAGGCTTCCCCAAATCACTGGTCTTTTGCTTCCTTTTCAAAGAGCAGGCTGCTTGTCAAGCTAACCCAGGTAGAACTTATGAAGGCAGTACCTTTGCATGCCTTGTGAAGCAAAAGCCACAAGACAAGAACAACCTTGAGACCAGAGAGGGTTTGCTGTTACCTTAAATCTCTTCTGTTGGCCAACTCTGCTGGTGGGATGACCCAGGGCAGGCTCTGGGGAAGGCATTCCAGAACGTCTTGGGAAAAGTCAGAGAAATCCACACCGTACTCCATCAGGATTCCTTCTGTTTCAGGCTCAATCTCACCAGCCTGCCCGAGACTTTTGGCCATTTGCCTTGGGAATGGAAGCAGAAAGAAAGGGTATTTTTATTTAGAACGTACCTAGCACTCTTGGCTGCAGCGTCCATGACTGAGCCATCAAGAGTAGATATATCATCACCCATTTAATCCAGCTTCTTGACTTGTGGTGGAAGACTGGGAAGGAAGTAGGACAGTACCATGCCTTATGCATGCTGGGGAAGATGCAAAACACTAGCCAGACATACTGTGTCTCTCCTTTAAGGAGACTATTTATGTCATTAGGTTGTTAGAGCACCCAGGAGAAATACGGCCCTACTGCATTACTGGAAACAGAAATGCAGCAGTAGTGATGCCCAGCAGTAATAAGAAAGGCATCGCTTTTTATACAAATTGCTTCAGCCCTATGGATCAATGGTTCTCAATCTCTTTCACGGGGACCTCACACTACAGCAGAAGAGCGTTGGGCTCACCCCCTCATGTACCCATAAAGAAAGAAGGGGTGATCTCACCCTCCTAGGCATGTCCATAACAAGGGTTCTCAGCTTAGTCTCTGAGAGCCCTGTCTGAACAACACTTAAAGAGCTAAGCCCACGCTGCTCTTCAGTGCCTAAAAAAACTCGGAGTACTAAGACCTGGCAGCAGGTCAGGGAGCTCACATGCACAAGGACTTTCAGTTGTAAGATTTCTGTCACTTAGGAGCCACTATTTGGTGGTGAACATGCTCTGGGATTGAAGGCTTGGTACTGAAAAATGAATTCAGCTAAAGGTCGCTCAGGGTCCTCTTCAGCTTGTGCTACAATTCTACTAGCAGACTGCTGCAGTCATCCCTTTTAAGGGGTGCCCCTCACCATGGGCCACTGTGGAACTTGGAAATGGAGCAAACTCATAGATCCACCAAATCGCTGCTGAAAAGGAATATATTTGAAGGCCTCAACAGAGCAGTGAACATGCCCCAAATACCCTCCCGTCTGTCTTTGGAGAATAGCACTTATGCACCTGTTTCAAACCATCTTCCAGAGTCTTTCAAGGCCTGAGGACACCCAGAGATCAAGCTCTCCTCCTCCGGCTAGCATTAGCCTTTGGACTCTCCTCCTGCTGGAAAGGGGCTGAAGTTCTGGATGGGAGTCATCAGGCCTGACAACAGGGGGAGGCAAAGGGGCAACTTCCCAGGGGCATGGCAATTTAAAAGGGCCCAGGAGCCCCGGTAACTCTTCCAAAAAGCATCTCGATTCAAAGATGCTTTTTGATATGCCCTATGCAGTTTCCAGGGTGAGGAGGAGGTACTCGGCCCCAGAGCCTGCATGGTGCATAGATATCAAAAGCATCTTTCAGTCTAGGGCAGGACTGGCTTTCCCCAGAGCAGGCAGGTTGGGACTGGGGAAGGGAGAGGAGGCCCACTGCAGCTGCCCCGGAGCTCCTCTGGCAGGTGAAGGAGGTACTTGGGGTTTCTCCGGGCTGGGGGAGGAGGGCAGGGGTTGTGGCCCCGGCTGAGCAAAGGGGGCAAGGAGCCCATTGATTTCTGTCCAGGAGCCTAGAATTGCTGCATGTGAGTTGGGAATCACAGATGAAGGGAACATTGTGTGGCCCATTCTAATAAGCTTTGTGGAGCTCTGCACACACTTGTCTGTCCTGCTTTCAGAAACCTCTCCTCAGCTCCACAGTGCACACCTAACTGGGTGGATTTCCTACACCTCTGGCATTAACCACACTTTCATTCATCTGAGGAGTTAGCCGAACATAAGAATGGCCATACTGGGTCAGACCAAAGGTCCATCCAGCCCAGTATCCTGTCTGCCAACAGTGGCCAATGCCAGGTGCCCCAGAGGGAGTGAACGGAACAGGTAATGATCAAGTGATCTCTCTCCTGCCAACCATCTCCACCCTCTGACAAACAGAGGCTAGGGACACCATTCCTTATCCATCCTGGCTAATAGCCATTAATGGACTTAGCCTCCATGAATTTATCTAGTTCTCTTTTTAACCCTGTGATAGTCCTAGCCTTCACAACCTCCTCAGGCAAGGAGTTCCACAGGTTGACTGTGCACTGTGTGAAGAAGAACTTCTTTTATTTGTTTTAAACCTACTGCCCATTAATTTCATTTGGTGGCCCCTAGTTCTTATATTATGGGAACAAGTGAATAACTTTTCCTTATTCAATGAAAATGGCACAGAAACCAACAGGGGCACCACATTAGTGATGTGACAAAGCAACACTCGCTATCTGACTAGCAACAGAACTGTACATCCTAGACTCTGCCTGCCCTTTATATTCCCTAGACTGCTCTGTGCAGAAGGAAAGGTTGGTTGGTTTGTTCTTACAGCACCATTAGGGCAAATGGCACTTTACAGGCAAATGAGACAAGGACCCTGGCATACCGTGATCACCATCTACATCTATGTAAATTCATCAGAATAAGATTGACAAGATTGGTAGGGAGAATAATGCAATGGAATATGGCTGTAAGCAAGGTTTCTGCAATGTACAAAAAGTTGCCGTGATACTGATCATTCTGCTTTAATTTTAATGAGTGAGAACAGGCATAAATTGCTTTCCTAACACAGGCAAAAAAAGTGTGTAACTGTAATTTGGATATGCAGCATGTTCCCAGTGTTTTAACTGTGCCATAAACTTATATAATAAACTCCATTTGTTTGGTACATGCAAACTCATATTTATAAGGGGGAGATAATGTTATCTCTTTTTTGCACTGAGGCAGGCTGTATAATAAATCTTTCAGAACACATAGTAGACTACAAAAGATTATGCACTTTGTTCTGCATTAAGCAGTAGAGTCCATATTCTCTGGACGAATAAAACAGTGATAAAAGATATTTGCCTTCGAGACACACACACAGGCATTTGGCATCTAGCCTTAATTTTCAACTGCAACATGTCTGTCTCAGTCTGATTCTCAATGTTATTTTAATGTAATTAAACAAGATATAATTTTCTTTCTTGCAGCAGTAACTACACAGCATAGAAATTATCACCCACCTCCCAATGCTATGTAGTAGTGCAGAGAGATTTCTAGTGGGTGAATCTACCTGTGGTTTACATAGGGTGACCAGACAACAAGTGTGAAAAATTGGGGGGGGGGGAGGAATAACAGGTCCAATGTAAGATAAAGCCCCTATTATCAGGATGTCTGGTCACTCCAGGCTTAGGGGCTGCAAAGTGCGCTGCCACTCAGGCAACTGAAGTCTGGGTCCTGAGTTTCATTCTGCTTGTTCCCTGTACTATGCCCTGTAAAGGGGAAGGAGGAAGCATCTTGTCTTTCAAACAACATCCTTCTGGCCAAGGAACGATTTACAGAGGAAAGGGAAAATGGGGCGGGGGCTTGGAGTGTCACCCTTTTCCACTTCCTCCGCTGCTGTCATGGCTCAGTACTTAATTTTCAAAGAAACTGAGCACCTGTTGCTCCCACTGATTCCAGTGGAAGCTGCAAGTGTCACAAAAAATCAGGCCTCTAGTGTGTCAAGTCACTAGAAACCATCTTTTCAAGTCACGCTTTCCAGCTCAGATTCTGTAGCCCGTGTCCTCTTGTGCAGTTTACTGAAATTAGATAATGATCCACAAAGATCAAGTGGCATTTCAATGACTTAGGGGTTTGATACAGGACTCATATCCTTAAAAGAAATTCACATGTGATTTACCATCTTCCAGGGAATATTTCTCAAGCCCCCGGAAATAAAAAATTCACAGCTGGTTTTAACTGGGGCCACATTGCAGTCACACAGCCACGATGACTTGCATCCGAATAAAATCCAACAGATCAAGGCTACCGCTTATAGGATAACAGATAGCCCTGGCGCAAACCACACTAATTCACGTAGGTACTGTGCTGCCTTGAGGAACTGCAAGAATAGCAGAAGAGGCTTATAAATGACAGCAGTCACATGAGTGAGCTTCAGCTAAGCATTTAACTCTCCATACTCGCAGCAAAGCTGGACCTCCCCACATTTCCACAGCATTCAAAGTCACAATTAGAGACATAACATTTACTTTTTGTGTCATCAATGGCTGGGCATTACAGCTCTCCAGAGAGCTCTCTACTGCCCTTCTGGTGACGTCAGGGACAGAGGTAATATCCTGCCATGCAAAACAGGGCAAGGGAACCTGTTGCATTTGACCGTTTGGGGGAGCGTGCAGCCAAATGCCAGCACGTCCAAAAAGTATTTCTCCAAAACATCCGTATTTACAAGCAGCGGCAGTCAGATGTGAAAAAGCACAAATGATGGTGAGTAACTTCCACTTGCCTTTATGGCCTCTGTTTAATCCATGTCTAGGAGAGAATCTCATTCATAACAATCCTGCAACATGGAATGGTTTCAGATAAAGCAGGTGCTTTACAAACTGATAAGCAAATACATTCAAGAGATGGCCCTTTGCATTTCTGAAATGCAGCAACAATTTAGCAGCCTGCTGCAACACTACACCACAGTTAGGAAAGAGGATGGAAGTATGACATACTCAGTTGAAACTGCAGTAAAAATCTAGGCAGAAAAATGGTAATTCTTCATCTTAGAGTTTCTGGCCAGTCCTCCTTGCTCTTGGGCACAGAAGAAAGGGTGCTCCCAAGCAAATCATAAGAACCACTTCTGGCGGTATCCAGATGCTCTTTGGAGATTTCCTTTCGAAAACATGGCCCTCCCTCACTTTAAAGGCTGGAAAGATCATATACAGTGCAAAATGATTTGATTACAGGATGCAGGGTTCAAGGGCACTGAACAGTGAATTGTATCATAAAGGAAAGTCAATTCCATGCAGGATTTTCCCGTTCTCACTTAAAGTCAATTGCGCATGATTGAGCAGTGTTCCACACAACCCTTAGAAGGCACTTAGGTTTAATGAGCTTAGCAATTTTGGCTCAAATAAGGTCACCTGTCATGCACATGTAACTTTTCTTCCTTAACCAGCTGGGTATTAAAAAAGCTTAAACCAAAACTCTCTGGTTTATAATTATTCATCCTGACAAAGTGAAGGCATCACATTTGCTCAAGCTCAGGGGTTTTCAAACTTTTTTTTCTCATGACCCAGTAGAAGAAAATTGTTGATGCCCGCAACCCAACATACTTTGACTGGAGTGTGGCTCCGGAGTGGGACTGAGGATGAGGCTTTGGGCAATAGGATAGAGCTCCTGCTTTGGGCGGGGAGGAGGGCATGGCTGGGGCAGGAGGGGCTTACCTTGAGTGGCTCCTGGTCAGCAGTGCAGCGGGGCAGCTAAGGCAGCTTCCTGCCTCACCTGGCATTGCAGAACATGCTGCCCCCAGAAGCAGCCAGCAGCAGGTTCCCAGCTAATGGGAGTGTGGAGCTAGTGCTTGGGGTGGGGGCAGGGTATGGAGCCCTGTGCATTCTTCCCCTCCCCCAGCCTCACCAAGGAGCTGGGCCTGCTGTCAGCTGCTTCTGGGGCACAGCACAGTCTGTGGTGCAGGACAGCCAGGGAGCTGCCTTAGCATCCCTGCTGGTCACCTGATCCCCCCGCCGCAACCAGACACAGGGCCTGACATTCCACGATAGTTTGAAAACGGTTGTAGTCTAGCATTCAACCAGTCCTACCATACATGGGCATCTCTTCAGCCTCTGAGCCTAAACTGAGGAACTGGCTGAAGGGCTGAAATGATGACCAGTCTACACAGATCTTTCTCTATTACTCTCCTGAATCATAAGGGCCAGAACTAAAGGGTCTGGCCAGTACTGAGCAGACTACAGTATTTGGTTTGTCCCCTTAAGATGACTTTTGGGGAGTCTGTTCATACTATTCCATGGATCTATAGACTACAGGACTCCATTACCATACCACATGGCCACACCTTGGGTTCTCCTGTTATTGGAGATATTTTGGAACCCTGCCACGGCCTTAGTTTATCAAACATCTCCCATCTTTGCAAATGCCTGTGCTCTCTACCCAGGGCCTGGTCTACAATATCACTTTATGTCGGCAAAATGTACGTCGCTCAGGGATATGAAAAACCCGCTCTTAGCAATGCAAGTTTTGCCGGCCTACGTGGTGTGCACAGCTCTGTCGGCAGGAGAAGTTCTCCTGCCGACCTACCTACTACCGCTTGTCGAGGTGCCCATTGGCATACGGTGACTACATGAGCGATCTTACAGCGATGCAGCTGTGTTAGGACAGCTGTGCTACTGCAAGCTGATGTTACGTAGTGAGGGTGCTGTCTGCTCCATCACGCGGTGTTCCCCTGCGCTGTGATGTGTGATTCCCACTGACTCACCCACATGTGTATTAGCCCAGACACCTAGTTCCAGCTTGAGGAGTTAACAAGTCTCTTCCCAGAGGGAGAGACAAAGGAAAGGGAGGCGGAGATGAACACCGGGCTGAGGGCAGCGAGGGAACTAAGGAAGTGAGCGTGCAGGGGAAGGGTCAGTCTTGGGCTGGAATCATGAAGGAACCAGTCTAAGGAGGGGGCTGGAATCTAGGGGCCCAGGTTCCAAAATATCTCCAACAACAGGAAAACTCAAGGGGTCTGAGGCATCCTGGCCCAGACTCCTGTAAACACATCATGTCTATGCTGTGCCATATCCTGGAGAAGCAATAAAGGCCCTCTATTCTACTGGCTGGAAGAGTCTGTTCTTGCTGCTATGGGGGTTCAGCGTTGGGGGAACCCAGACACGTCGTCACAGCTTAGTATAGAGATGGTGTCGTGAGCCACCTCCTCTCCCTCTAGCTGTGACGTCAACAGTCTGCTGAGTCCTGCATGGACAGGAAGAATGTGCAGGCAACACTATTGCATTTCATCTTGTGGCCTGCACTGGGCTGCTGACAGCAATCTGGTCTTTTCCCTTCAATCCAAAAACATGTAGATTTGAAAGGGAAAAAAAAAAAAAGACTGCAGGAACTCAAAACATGGAGCTGGCTTTGGAAGCAGCTTCAGAGCGAAAGGGCAGCCTGGAAAGTTTCACTCTATTCTAAATTCCATGACAACCATCGGCACTCTGATAGACAAACATTTAAGACCCTGAATTAATTATACAGTTAATACGGACATGGTCACCACAACACCGCATACTTGAATCATACTGTCATGTAGGCCCATGTATCACAGTTGAAAAGCTAAGGTGAAGCTGCCAGTGCTTTTACATTTTACTTTGCTATTGTTTTAGCGACTGACCCAGCACCACAAAGGGGCTGGGAGATGAGTTTACTTGGTCGGTCTCTAAGGAACAGAGGCGAATCACAGAACATGGAGAAGGTTCATTACCCACATTACAGGGACTGGCTTGGACCACAAAAGCAAAGTACCCCAGAACACAGCTGTATCTGACACTTGTGTCTCCTCTATCTGGAAAGGGAAAGATAGGCTTAGACGCTGGTTTATTTTAACCACTGTTTGAAGTGGAGAAAATTAAATGCCATTTCATTGCAGTAATACCATTCCAAATACTACCCTATAGGAAGGATACATACCGGAGCAGAGCTGTGGGTATCCCTGTGCATCCCATGGAGATCACCATCTCTGTATGTATCCGTATCCATTTTATCACAGTCCCTTCCCCCTCCCTGTCCACCTATTCCAAACAAAACAAAAAGTACGCGTTTCCCACATGACAAGGTAGCCTTCTTCCGAGGAGACAGTATCTTACCTTTCACCACCAGGTGGCACTCAAGAGTCACAAAAATGAACCCCCTCCCCAAACTTTCACCTCCAGGAGGGTGCCAGGTTTTCCCCACAATGTGTAGCAACTAATCTCAAGGTGGCATCTGAACTTGGAGTGCAGAGTAGCAGCTCAGTGTCCTCTGCCAAGTCCCCTAGCTCATCCATTATTTGATGGGACCAATGACATACACAGTCACGTGAAGAGAGAGGACACGTTGACAAACTTGGATGTTGCTCATGAAGGATGCTGCATTTCAGAAAACTCTAACTTATGCTCCCCAATATGTGGTGGCCAGTTTTGTTTAGCCCGTTTGGGGATCAGTGCAGGATGAGCTAATGAAGGAGCGTGTGGTACCAATGGGAGTCTGGCAACACCTGCAGAAAGTTACTTGGAGATCCAATGGCACTCAGGGGAGGAGGGAGAAATCTACAGATCCTTCAAGATTGTTTTCTCATTAGACAGGTGTGGTGCAGAATGCAGATATAAGACCTATTGGTTCCTCAACCATAGACCCTTAGTGGTCCTTATCAGGACTTCTTATAAGTTTCCCTGTAGTTTTTAACAGAGGTGATTCTGGAGGCACTTTGATTTAAAAAGAAATCCACAAATCTCTTGATCACAGTCTACAATATGCAGAATGAATTCTGTGTTAAGTCTGGTCACCCACCCATTCAAATTCTGTCTTTGAGAATAGTGCTGTGCCAGCCTCTGCACACGAGCATAGTGTTACAGATTAATAATTGAGCAGGAACTGAACGCAAGAGGGCTACATTCAGTTGTTAATATTATTGCTCTGACACGTGTTTGCTTGATTCTGCAAGACCTATGCCATTACTCTCCAGAGAGAGTCCAAGAGGCATCAAGAAGATCTTCAAGAGAGGGTCACATCCAATGGATTAATTTTCTTTTTCTTTATAAGAATTAAGATCAAAACATCACTACAGACCCAGTGATAGCCACAAAAAGGAAAAGCGAGTAGAACCATAGTTCCTAGTCCCCATCTAGTTTCTTAGTTATGATTTTTAAATACTATATATTTATTAAGTGATCTTCATTGAAAGATCTCAAAACATTTTACAAAACGATAACTACCCCCATGTTACCAATGGAGAAAGAGAAAGCAATATTCCCTGAGACAACCGAGCCCAGATTGGTGCAGATCATAGGTCTCTTAACTTTGCCGCCTGGCCTAACAGGTACATCAGGAAAGTGTACAAAGTCAAGTACATGATGAGCTATTGTCACCTGCTTCCCATGATCAACCAAAACTAATATCTCAGCCCCATCCACAGTTCTTCTATATGAATCTGGCAGCCACCTTTAGTAAAAGGCAGAAAACTGCCAGGCCCTTTGGGGGCCTTTCACATGTTTCAGTCTATTCCAGTGTTTAAACAAATGTATTTTGTTAAAGTTGAAATCAATCAACATTTTACACGACTATCTTCCCAGGGCTCTTACTGAAGTCATAGCGTAGTCCCAGAGGAAACCACTATGTACCAAGACAATCATGGAAAGTTTCTTCAGTTAGGTTTCCTGACAACACCCTCTACATCTTGGAAATTACTGAAGGAGCCAAATCAGGATGCACAATGCTACACATCAAAAGGACAGATAAGAGACGCACTGATTGCTCAGTGAAAGAAAACATTAACCACTCCTCAAGAATTCCCCCTGCTCTGCTCCACAGAGCAGCCCACCACAACGAGCAGTAATAAAATGAAGATGCAGATCGAACTCTTCTGATGAAAAGGGAGGAAAAAAGGAACAGAAAGCATGGAAAGCCAGCTAGCATAATGGGCAAGCCAGCCAGTTTCTCTGATTACCAAACTTAGTTCCACTGCTCAAAATGCAAGCTCCTTGAGACGTTGGTAGCACATATCCAACTGCAGTCAAATTAGGGGTCGAGGACCAGAACAGAAACCTTTTTCTCTGGACCTACTAATAATTACGTACCCGAATGCAAAGTTGCTGTCTTCCCTCCAATCCACAATACGACAGATAAAGAGTGTACTGGAGTAGTTCTCAGGCCTGATCATGAAGTCAGGAGGGCATTCTGCCAGAGACACATAGGCTCTAGGCACTCGGTGGTCCACAGGTGAGAACATGGCGCACTTCCTGAAGAGTTCACTGTTCTTGTCTGCCAACAGTTTAATGAAGCCCGTAGCTGCTCTGGAATGCTTCTTCTCCAAGATACAGACCACCTAGAACAATCACAGGATTTCTATAGTTATCACCATCAGAGAAACTTTCATTTCCTGTTACAGACTAACGGTGAAAGGAGAACGCAAAGGCACAGCAGAACATCTTGGAAAGTCACAAGCTACAGTACATTTTCCCTGTCTTTTATTTTTTTAAACAGTGCCCATATACAAAGTGATTTCCCGCGCTAAACAAAGCTTGACATCTTGCTCATGGCAATGGTGGAGCTGCGTGTCTTCCAAGTGTTAGCTCTTTGAGGCACTTTTCTTAATTACGAACAAAACCATACAAGAAGCAGATGCTTCCAAGCGCAGTGCATTAGCCACAATGTACAAGTAACTTCCGTAAAATAATCTTCCACTTGTATACTCACTGCAAGAAGTGTCATTTCAACATTCAATGCAGAAAGACCAGTCCAAAAGACTATGGACACTCTAATTGACCATATTTTTTCCCCTTCTCTTTCCCTCCCCATCCCCGCTCTTTCTCTGCTATTTGCCCCCTGGACCCTTTAACTCCATTCATCTGAAGAAGTGGGTTGTGCCCATAAAAGCTCATGATACTGTCTACATTTTTTATTTGATTGTAAGGTGCTGCTTGTTTAAGTTTATTCAATTAGACACTAACATGGCTACCCTTCTAAAATAGTTCAAAAAAAAGTGCCCGGATCAAAGGTTGTGGATCTATCAAGACATCTAGATAGACTTACGTGTAGTGCTGGGGAGAAGCTGGCAAATGCAGGTGCCAATGACATAGGGAAAGATAGGAGAGAGGTTCTGGAGGCCAACTGTAGATTGCTAGGAAAGAGATTGAAATCCAGGACCTCTATGTTAGCGTTCTCTGAAATTTTGCCAGTTCCTTGCGCAGGGCCAGGTAGGCAGGCAGAGCTTCAGAGTCTCAATGCATGGATGAGACAATGGTGTAGAGAGGAAGGGTTTAGATTTATTAGGACTGGGGAAACTTTTGGGGTAGGGGGAGCTTATATGGGAAGGATGGGCTCCACCTAAACCAAAATGGAACCAGACTGCTGGCACTTAACATTAAAAAGGTCATAGAGCAGTTTTTAAATTAAGGGCTGGGGGAAAGCTGATGGGTGCGGAGGATCACATGGATCAGACAGACACATCTCTTAGGGGAGGGTCTATTAACAGAGATTCTCTATGTTCTAGTCAGGAGGAGAGGATGGAAGATGATAAAGTATGGGTCAGATCAGATGAGACACAATAAAATGAAAGAGTCTAACATCAGGAAATGGCAGACAGATAAATAGTGATATATATTTAAAGTGCTTATACTCAAACGCTAGAAGTCTAAAGAATAAGATCAGTGAACTAAAGTGCCTCGTATTAAAGGAGGATATTGATATTATAGGCATCACAGAAACTAGGTGGAATGAGGACAATCAATGGAACACAGTCATCATCACCAACAACCACGGGCTCAACACCCGTTGGTGTCCGATGCCTCCCTCACTATTTCCTTCCATCTTTCCCTGTCCAGTGCAGAGTTACCAGAGTACAAAATATATCGGAAGGACAGAGCAGGTCATGCTGGTGGGGGAGTGGTACTATATGTGAAAGAAAATGTAGAATCAAATGAAGTAAAAATCTTAAATGAACCAAAAAGTTCCATAGAATCTCTGTGGATAGTAATTCCACACTCTAATAATAAAAATATAGCAGATGGGATATATTATCAACCACCTGATCAGGACAGTGATAGTGACTATGAAATGCTAAGGGAGATTAGAGAGGCTATCAAAATAAAAAACTCAATAACAGTGGGGGATTTCAATTTTCCCCATATAGACTGGTACACATCACCTCAGGATGGGATGCAGAGATAAAATTTCTTGATACCTTAAATGACTGCTTCTTGGAGCAGCTGCTTTTAGAACCCACAAGAGGAGAGGCAATTCTTGATTTAGTCCTAAGCGGAGTGCAGGATCTGGTCCAACAGATAAATATAATTGGACCACTTGGAAAGAGTGACCATAATGTAATAAAATTTAACATCCTTGTGGTGGTAAAAACACCTCAGCAGCCCAACACAATGGCATTTAATTTCAGAAAGAGGAACTACACGAAAATGAAGAGGTTAGTTAAACAGAAATTAAAAGGCACAGTGACAAAAGTAAAACTCCTGCAAGCTGCATGGAAACTTTTCAAGGACAGCATAATAGAGGCCCAACTTAAATGTATACCCCAAATTAAAAAACACAGTAAGAGAACCAAAAAAATGCCACCATGGCTTAACAACCAAGTAAAAGAAGCAGTGAAAGATAAAAAGATATCTTTTAAAAAGTGGAAGTAAAATCCTAGTGAGAAAAATAGAAAGGAGCATAAGCTCTGTCAAACTAAATGTAAAAATATAAGAAAAGCCAAACAGGTGTTTTAAAGAACACATAGCCAAAAACTCAAAAATTAATAGCAAAATGTTTTTTAAATACATCAGAAGCAGGAAGCCTCCTAAACAACCAGTGGGGCCTCTGGATGAGTGAGATGCCAAAGGAGCACACAAAGACAATAAGGTAATTGTGGAGAAACTAAATGAATTCTTTGCTTCAGTCTTCACAGCTGAGGATGTTAGGGAGATTCCCAAACCTGAGCCATTCTTTTTAGGTGAGAAATCTGAGGAATTGTCCCAGATTGAGGTGTCATTAGAGGAGATTTTGGAACAAATTGATAAACTTAACAGTAACAAGTCACCAGGACCAGATGGCATTCACCAAAGAGTTCTGAAAGAACTCAAATGTGAAACTATTAACTGTGTTTTGTAGTCTATCCTTTAAATCAGCTTTTGTACCTAATGACTGGAAGATGGATAATGTACCTAATGACTGGAAGATGGATAATGTAACGCCAATATTTTAAAAGGGCTCTAGAGGTGATCCTGACAATTACAGAATGGTAAGTCTAACATCAAACTATAATAAAGAATATAATTGTCAGACACATAGATGAACATAATTTGTTGGGGGAAGTCAACATGGGTTTCTATAAAGGGAAATCATGCCTTACTAATCTATTAGAGTTCTTTGAGGGGGTCAACAAACATGTGGACAAAGGGGATCCAGTGGATATAGTATTCTTGGATTTCCAGAAAGCCTTTGATAAGGTCTCTCACCAATGGCTCTTAAATAAAGTAAGTTGTCATGGGATAACAGGGAAGGTCCTTTCATGGATTCATAACTGGTTAACAGACAGGAAACAAAGGGTATTAATAAATGGTCAGTCTTCAGAATGGAGAGCGTTAACTAGTGGTGTCCCCCAAAGGTCCGTAGTGGGAACAATCCTATTCAACTTATTTATAAATGATCTGGAAAAAGGAGTAAACAGGGAGGTGGCAAAATTTGCAGATGATGCTAGACTGCTCAAGATAGTTAAGACCAAATCAGACTGTGAAGAGCTTCAAAAAGATCTCACCAAACTAAGTAATTGGGCAACAAAATGGCAAATGAAATTTAATGTTGATAAATGTAAAGTAATGCACATTGGAAAAAATAATCCCAACTATACATACAATATGATGGGGACTAATGTAGCTACAACTACTTAAGAGAGAGATCTTGGAGTCGTTGTGGATAGTCCTCTGAAAACATCCACTCAATGTGCAGCGGCAGCCAAAAAAGCAAACAAAGTTAGGAACAGTTTAAAAAGAGATAGAGAATTAGACAGAGAATATGTTATTGCCTCTATATAAAATCACTGTACAGCCACATCTTGAATACGGCGTACAGATGTGGTCACCTCATCTCAAAAAAGATATATTGGCATTGGAAAAGGTTCACAGAAGGGCAACAAAAGTGATTAGGGGTTTGGAACGGGTCCCATATGAAGAGAGATGAAAAAGACTAGGACTTTTCAGCTTAGAAAAGAGAAGACTAAGAGGGGATATGATAGAGGCCTATAAAATCATGACTGCTGTGGAAAAAGTGAACAAGGAAAAGTTATTTGCTTGTTCCTATAACATAAGAACTAGAGGTCACCAAATGAAATTAATAGGTAGTAGGTTTAAAACAAACAAAAGGAAGTTTTTCTTCACGCAGCGCAGTGTCAACTTGTGGAACTCCTTGCCACAGGTGGTTGTGAAGACTAGGACTTTAACAAGTCTCAAAAACAATGACTATTAGCCAGGATGGGTAGGAATGGTGTCCCTAGCCTCTGTCTGTCTGGAAATGGATGACAAGAGAGGGATCATGTGAGGATAACCTCTTGTGTTCACTCCCTCAGGGGCATCTGGCATTGGCCACTGTCGGAAGACAGAACAATGGGCTAGATGGACCTGTGGTCTGACCCGTGGTCTGACCCAGTATGTTTGTTCTTATGCTTTTATGTTCTTATGCCTCTAGTAGATCCAGTGCTAACTGTAGGAGAGGAAACTATACTATACTCACACTGTAATGAGTTTGGCAGAAATTTGTAAGAACATAAGAATGGCCATACTGGGTCAGACCAAGGGTTCATCTAGCCCATTGTTCTGTCTTCCAACAGTGGCCCATGCCAGGTGTGCCAGAGGACATGAACAGAACAGAAAATATTCAAGTGATCCCTCCCCTGTTGCCCTTTCCAAGCTTCTGACAAACAGAAGCTAGGGACACCATCCCTACCCATCCTGGCTAATAGCCATTGATGACCTAACTTCCATGAATTTATCTAGCTCTTTTTTTAATCCTGTTATAGTCTTGGACTTTACAACATCCTCTGGCATGGAGTTCCGCAGGTTGACTATGCATTGTGTGAAGAAGTACTTGCATGCATTTGTTTTAAACCTGCTACTTACACATTTCATCTGGTGTCTTTTAGTTCTTGTGTTATGGGAACAAGTAAATAACTCTTCTTTATTCATTTTTTTCAATTCAATTTTCCCGTGTTTCTCCAGAGTTAGGGCTTTCTATAATATGCTTTGAAAAGGATAATAAATGACCTATCATTAAATGTTAAATTTCCACAGATGCATTCATTCAGGTTATATTTTTTAAGACCCATATAAATCACTGGATACAAGCACAAATACTATTTCTAAATATCTGGGCTTATTCAGAAGGATCCTTTAAGAAGGACTAAAGAGTCACCACGCAGTGAAATCTGAAATGTAGGACTCACCATACTGGCTGAGACCAGAGGACAATCTAGCCCTGCATGTGGTCTCTGACAGTAGCCAGAAGCAGATGTTTCTGAGAAACATGAAACATCCCTGCAACAGGCACATGTGGGATAATCTGCCTTCTGCCAGATCTCATCCTGGTCTCGATAGTTAGAGAGCACCTTACATGGAGTTTAATAGCCCTTTCAAAACTGTTATTAATTGTGAGAGATCTGCCTATTCTTACATCCATATAAATGTCCAATCCCTTTTTGTAACCTGCTAAATAATTTTGTATAATAAACAAAAGCATTTTAAACCAGGGTAACAGGTAAAAATGTCATGACACTCAAGCTTTATCAGACTGCGAAGGAAATATTTCTATACAGGGGAATCAGATTCAATGAATGCTGACAAAACTTCAGGGAGGCCAAAGGCAGGGCCATTCCAGCTATTCAGCACATAAAGCTGTTCAAGCCCTTCTGACATGAAAGAAAGATCATTGTTCTGATGGGATGTTACCTTTGCTGTCCTTTGAAGAAACTTCTCTGGAAGAAGCCTTGGATCATTTACCTTGGAGACATCTTCTTGCTTTGCACAACCAACCTCTAAAAGGAAAAGGAAAAGGAAAAAGTCTTAGTATGTCTTACAGCAGTGTTTCCCAATTTTATTTGGCCACAGAACCCTTTTAAAAAAAACTGCTGGGGGAAACTGGCTGACAAAAAAAAAGGGGGAGGGGGGGACTGTCAAGCCACCCCCCCCCAAAAAACCGCCAGCCTGCCCCTAAGACGGCAGCAGCCCCAGCCAACCGCCCGGCTCACCCACCCCTAAGACCTGCTCGGGGCGGGCGGGGGGGCGGGGGGGGGGGGGGGGGGGAAAGAGTGATGAGGAGTGATCGGGTTCTTGCAGAACCCTTACTTTCACTTCGCGGAACCCCGGGGTTCCGCGGAGCACTATTTGGGAAACACTGTCTTACAGTATCAATTTGCTTTAGTCTTTTGATGTCAATTCTAATCCAAACTTCAAGTATAAGCTTTAACTGAAGGGAACAAACTTGACTGAATGGCAAAATACCCCAGCAATAAATGTCATTTAATATTTCTCCAGGCCACAATGGAGAACAGATATATATTGACTTATTGTGCACATCTGCAAAACAAAGTCAAAATAAACCCAAAATTGACAAGTACATATATACCAGACATAATAAACAAAATAGTGGAAAACATTCTATTTATTAAATTAAAAAAACCTGCGTACATTCCCTGGCTTTTCTTAGTTGGTGTCATTAACTTAACATATAAATAAATAGCCCTTTAAGTACTTACATTCATTTAATATTTAATTTCCTTTAGAAAAAACCTTATGCAAGATTATAAAATATGTATTTATCCCAGAAATTGAAACCACTTCTCACAAGTTGACACACTACTGCCACAGATTAAAAGCCTTGAGAAAAGTAATTGCTTCATATGACTAATAGCCACATTTTTTTCCTCTTAATTTCCTTTATCAAATACCAGGAACATGTAAGCCAATTGCCAACCAAATTCTCGTTTTGAGTTTCAGAACGTTCAAGTATCCATCACAGGTAAAAGGCACGTTTTAGTGCTTTTGGTATTTACAAACTGCTAAAGCAATCTTTAATTTGGTAAATCAGTCTTGAGGGTGGCCTCTGGCATAGTAAGTACAGGTTGCACCTCACAAATCCGGGATTCTCTCGTCATGCCAGACCACGGATGTTTCTGGATATGAGAGATCCGGGGCAAGAGGGCGAGTCTGCTTGCAGCGGGGCCACAGCAGCCTGGGCAGAGTGTGATCGGGACTGTCTGCCGCCTGGCAGCATGGCCCGGGACCACTGCAGCCCAAGAGAGGAAGTCTGGCTGGGCTGCATCAGCCTGGGAAACAGCGGGGCCGCAGCAGCCCGGGAGGTGGAAGTGGCAGTGTGATTGGGGCTGCCTGCCGCCTGGCAATGGAGTCGGGACTGTGGCCACAGCAGCACGGAAGGAGAAGTCGGTCGCAGCAGCTTGACAGAATGAGCGAAGCCAGGGTCACATGGCGTGCGACAGCAGGACTGAGGCTGTGGCAGCTTGATCAGACAACATGCAGTCCGACAGTGTGGCTAGAGCTGCCCAGCTGGCCGGCAGCAGAGCCGGGGTTGGGGCTGGAGCTGAGGCTGGCCTGCAAGACAGCCTAGCTTGGCTGAAGGAGCCAGCAGCAAGGAGGGGCTACAGGCTGAGGGGCTGTTGTCAGGAGACCTCTGGTTGTCTGGCATATCCCCTCTTCCGGGACCGGTCAGGTCCCAAGGCTGCCGGACGAGAGAGGTCCAACCTGTACCTTTAGAATGGAAATACAAACACAACCTTTATTGTATAACTAGAGGAGGAGAAACTCCTAATCTTTCCCCTTGTCTGGAAACTTCATCAACGTAAGACATGTTCACTTTATAAGGATCCTGAGTGCTCTGGGGAATATTGCTTTTAAAAAGGACCAGCCCGCTGGCTGAGAATTTAAGGGACAGGAGTTGTCAATGGGCTTTTCTTTAAAAAGAAATAAGAGAAAGATGTAAAGTAATAACATTATTGAAGAATGTGTTCCGTGGGAAACCAAAAATGCTCATATGCACACCAGAGAGACTCCAGGCCAGAGTTTTTTAAAGCAGATACAAGCCCATTGACAAGCCCACACAAGACACCCCTCTGTCCAACAAGGCTCCCATCAGTGGAAATTGCTAATGACATGACAGATGAATGGTTGACCCGTTGCAGAGTGGGAAAAGCTGCAGCAGCCAGGTGTGCAGAGAAGTCGGTCAGCTCCATGTGACTAAAATCTGCCTCCAAACTCAGGCACGAGCTAATGTAAGGGCAGTCCTCTGTGTTTCACATTTGCAGACAGTTCTGTCGGCATGTACTGTGCACCGCCATCAAGAAGATACATTCACAGATGGGCAAACTTCCATACATGGAATGTTTTGCCATTAGATGAGATTGCACTAGCAGTCATTTGGCACTAACTGCTATCATTATGATACACCCATTTTCATAACTTTTCCCAAAAATTGCCTTTCAGAATGAAGTTCTTCAGGCTTATCCTCTGCTCAAAGGTGAAGTTTCATGAAGAGTTTGAGCAAAGAGGAAAGTTTATGAAGAGTTTGTGAAAAGAAGAAGGGGAAATGGGTTAAAAAAATCTCTCTCCTTTTTAAAAATGTAACTCCCTTTTCCTCCTAGGTCATCTGACCTTAAATTGACCCACCAATAGTATACTGTGAAGGGTAAATCCCAATGGATGTCATGTTGACACACAAGTTCGAAAAAAATTGCTTGGATAATAGTTAAATGGATTTTAAAATGGGAGAACACTGTGATTATGATCCTAAGCAACAGGGAGAATAAAGAAAGGAAACGCTTAACATTTTTGCCAACCAGCGATCGTATCAGGCAACAATTTTAAAAGTTGAACGGGAATTTTTAAAAATATTTTACATGCCCAAGATAATCTTAACAAAGGTAATGGCTTGTACATACAAACACATCCTAACAATTAATTAACGGTATTGAGTTTATAATGTTGCACCCAAAAAGACCGTAATTATCCTAATGCGCACGATGAGACGATCAAAAATTAAGAAACACTGGCAGATCATGGAGTAAACTAGCTTAGCATTTTTCCGATGACTGTATCTTGAAGCTTGCCTAACAAAAAGCATAGGGATTTACTAGAATGAGTTTGTTGGTTTTTTTTTTTAAACCAAAGAGCACAGTCTGCAGGTTGGACAAAAATTAGACCAACTACAAGGAAGACAAAATTTACTCTTCAGTGTGACACAATGGAGATACTACAGCCAAGGCACTAAGAAAAAATGAGATACATACAAAGATGACTACTATGAAAATTTCCAGGAACAATGTTCTAGGAATATTTTCTTGGATGTGGGTAAAGCTTTGAGAAAGTGTCTCTTTTACATCTTACCTTCCGAGTCCCACTTCTCAACCGCGTCACAGTTCTCAGTTGTTCCAACTAAGACAGATTTGCCTATCACCTGGACAAAAAGTAAAACCAGAAACCTGCTCTCAGAAGATACAGCCTGTTCATGTGCACACATGGGATATGCACATGCTGAGCCCAGAACTGCCTACGGGGAGCACAAATTCTCACTGTGCCACTTGGTAGAATCCATCCTGTCAGCCACAAGCAGAGTCAACCAGAGGCCTTTGGCTGGCTGAAGAAAACAGTGTCCCTGAGGCAGAAGGTTACATCTAGGGATCTATGCCTTAGCTGTATTCACCAGAAAATCCTGAGCCTATCAGCCAGAGATTCAACCGGCAAAGAAATATTGGAGTCTGTGACCAAATCTTCATGAAAATGAAGGCAGTCAATCCTGAATCTGCTTACTCCCGTAAATGTTCCTTACTAACATCTGTATCTGAAAGGCCATTGTGCTGACTTGCTAGGGATGGGATGAGATGACCATTCCCTGGGGCTTTTGTATAAAAGATGCAGGTTCCTTTTCTAAGGAACCTCCTAACAGAAGCTGGCCACTGTGAAGCAGGAGAAGGCTACTGCCAAAAGGATCACTCCAAAGGGACTGAAAGCAACAGTGACAAAGACACATGACCAAAGGTGCCCCAAGGAGATGGCCAGACCGCTTGCTGTTTTGGGAGGCAGAATGGATGTCCCAGATCTGAAACCCCACCCGCGGGGTTGTCGGATCTCAAGCTTCTGCACTAAAGATTCTTTTGTGGCTAAAGAATGGAGAGAAGCAACAAGAAGGCTAGAGCTGCCAGGATCTAACGAGGACCTGACACAGAACTTCTGATGTAAACAGCTTTGTCACAGACATCTGACCGGCACCCCAGTCTGTTCTAACAGTGTCCATATAGCCCTATTGGGATGTTCTGTTCCAGAAAGGCTGAAGTCTGGAGCAGATGTGAGCACCTACACAAGCAGGGAAACTATGGAGCCATTCTCCAAGGAGAGAAAAGAGCTGAAAGAAGGTGCTTTAGCACAAGAAGGGCCACAGTGGGAAGAATCTCTTTGCCTTATGCCAAACCAAAATTGAATTTTTCGGACCCCTTTACTGAGGTAGTTATCCAATGGCCATTTAATATTCCCACCCTCTGAAATGTCATATTTTCTGAGAAAGACTTACTATGTTAGCTTGGGCAATCCTTCATAAACTTATCTTATAGTGAAAACACACTTCAGCAGCAAGAACCCAGTGTAACTGTTTTAATCCCCTGGTTTTCCTTTCAGTGATTATCTGACAAACCAAAATTGTAATAGTGATTTTCACTTAAAAAAAATCAGGTACTAACTGCAAGGAACTTCTCAAATTGGTTATGTTATCATCAGCAAATTTGATCCAGCAATTGTGGCATTTGCATCCCTCTGTAAGAGATGAGTTTGAAACCATTCTCCTCCATAATCAGATGCATCTAGCAACCTTTCATGGTCTCATATTAAAAAACAACCCCCCAACATTTCCTTGAACAATCAGATTACCATGACACTAAAAGATGTCCAAAGCAGCTCTACTGCCATCAGACTAAGATCTTTATTAGTAGTGACAGATCCCAAACTAGGTATCCACTGGTCACTATGGAAATCTGTAATTCCTTCCAAAAGGAATACAATTAAAGATGAAATATCCACTTGCAAATGAAAATATCTCAGTTTCAAATCTCAAAAACAAACAACTGATAAAAAATCACCCTCAATAGACAGAAAGAAGAAATCGTTTCTGAATGCTTACTAATTCAGCTATAAAAGTCTTAGAAGAAAGTGACTTAGCCAATTCCACATGGACTTGTCTTTGCCAACTGTAGACATCACTGGCATCTATCCAGTTCCAAATACAGAAATTGGATTTCAGATTCAGGTGCTCCTATACATGTGACTCAACAGCAGGAAAAGATTGCTGTTTGCGAATGAAGTAACAGACTTTTCACTTCTCTGGTGTTTTGTTTAAATGGGCAGCTTGACGCAGTTTATCTTTCTGTACCAGAATATCACCAAGAATAAAATGGTTGTAAGTAGATCTAATATCAAAGATGGTTCGCCACTCTCAATAAGGAAGTGTTTTTTAAAGAGCCAATATAAAGAGCCATTTTCTGTAAATAGGAAAATTCCATAAGAATAACACAAACATGTAGAAAATGCCAAGTGTGCACGTAGGCAACACAAAGTATAACAATGATTCAATTTTAAAAGGCAATCAACAGGAAAAGCAGCATGATATAATAGTTAATACAGAAGACTAAAAGGTGGGATATGTTGGTTTTCCTATGGCCTTCTCTATGATACCAGAAAAGTCAAGTAATCCACTACATGAACTTCTATACACCAGGGTGAATCAATTTAAATCAATGACCTGCCATGAGGACGAGGGCCTCTTCAGGTCCATTCCAGTTCTACAATCTAAATCACATTAGAATCATTAGATCAGTGATTTGAATAATTACATAAATCATAAATCAAAAGGCAGAAAGCCTCAATTTCAATCATCAATTTTAATCAACTTTTCCATGTCAGTTATTTTCTAAAGAAAGGTGCATTCCACTGGTTGATATTCAAACATGTTAACTTACAACTGAATAGAGATTTTAGGCTAGATTTGGAATATCTTTTTGCTGTCGAGTAGGGTATGCTGTATTCCATTTATTTAAGAAATTACATCTTAATATTTTCAGATTCTTATTAATTGTACATTTTTAGTATGTTAGAAAATCGGGAATATAAACTGTTTATTCACTAGATAATTAACTTTTTGTTTATGATTTGCGTCAAGCTTCATTAGGATGGCAACTAGAATTTAATTAAATACACATAACAGCATATATAAAATTACTTTTATTAAAACACAAAAAGCCTTTAATGTAGTACACACCTGTTGTGCCAGATGTATAAAGCTTGACCTCCAAAGTTAAGAAGTTTTGAGAGGCTCATGGACTCAGCATATTTATTTTTATTTAAAGGTTTTAAGCAACTGTAATAAGGTTAGGCCTTTACAAATTTTGTATTACATTCAGATTTCATTTCCAACATTTTAATAACCAATGTCAATAAAATAAAAAATTAGATTTAAATTTTTAAAAAGTCAACGTTCTTGATTTTTTCCCCCAAAAGACAAAATCAAACCTAATGTATGTGTGCGTTTTATCCAGCCTGCTACACAGTACATGTGGATAAAACCGCTCACCAGATTCTAATTTTGGGGCCAGTGGTAATAATGAACACTTTTAAAACATGCATATGTTCGGCCAACTACCACAAAAAAATAAGACCATTAAATGGCAATGTGCCTTCTGCAAGGCAGAGCTTGATACTCACACCTGGAGTCACAGCTTTTTAGAAATGCATGTGCACATCCTGCTAGAGCAGTGTTTCTTAAACTTTTTAAGACCGAGGAACACCAAACAATTTTTTTTAATGAAGACGACCAAGGATTTTTTGTTGAGCATAAAAGGGGGGGAGGGGGTTATTGACTTTAAAAAAAGGGGGGGGAGGGTCCGGGGGGGGGGGAGAGTTATTGAGAAAAAAAGGTCACCTGCCCCTTTAAGGGCAGCCATTTTGAACTCTGTTGTTCTCTACAGCTGTGCCATGGAACACAGTTTAAGAAACACTGTGCTAGAGTCAATGGGAGCTGTGTACACATCTGAGAGCAGCATTTGGCCTTTACTACTATGATGGTAAACGTCCAATGCTACGCTAAGCAAGTCAAATGGTCCTGCCCCATAGTCGATTTTATTCTAATTTTAAATTAGCCAAAAAAAGTTCTACTTCGGAAAGCACCTCGCAAGAAAAAACATCTGAGTAAGCACTGACACATGCTTTGTATTCTATCTGTCCAATACAAGATTATTTCTGAATTCAGAAGCATATTTAGCTTATTTTGACCAGACTGTCCAGTTAGTAATTTTGAAATTTTTAATGGTCACAGAGTCCTACATCTGATGAATGGTCATTGTGTGAACGTGTCCTCTTTCCCATGCATACAGTGTACCAAGACAGTTCCATGTGTTTAAAAACCAGGGTAGTTTCAAGCCAGACAGTATTCCCAAGGCATTTCATAAAAGCTATTGTATATGCTTTAAAAGCACCAGCAACTTCCTTAATGGCATTTCCTCTAAATTTATACTTCAACAAACTCACCCTGAGATAACCATTCATTGCTAATTCCTAGATGTGCTACACCCACATGGCCAGCAGTACCAAAAACATTTGAAGTTAGGAACTTGCAGGATTAGAAGGAAGACTTTTGAATTAGAGCAGTGTTTCTTAAACTTTTTAAGACCGAGGAACACCAACCAATAATTTTTTTTTAATCCAGAACACCAAGGATATTTTGTTGAGCCAAAAAAAAAAAAAAAAGGGGGTCAGGGGGAAGTTGCTGAGGGGTCACCTGCCCCTTTAAGGGCGGCCATTTTGAACTCTGTTCTTCTGTTCTCTGTGGCACACTGTTTAAGAAACACTGATCTAGAGGCAAATCCTTTTGAAACAGCAGGGATATATCAATCAATTCCCAAAATCCACAAGAATGCAGAGCAAAGTGCAATGGCAAAAGGTGTATACTGCAAGTTTTCTCTCTAAGTATAGTTCTAACAAGCATCTATCTATGACACTAATCTAATGATTTGACAGAGATTTTGAGTAAGACGGAGTCTTGGGGAAAGAGTCTGGAGATAGACATGTAGTTTTCTCTCATGATCCTCGAAGTTTGATCCATTATTTCAGGAAGCTGCCATTTAACCCCTATACCAAGAGGATCAGCAGCATTTTATGGCCAGCAATGACAAATATTGTAGAGGGAGCAAAGGTTTAGATTTTCAAAGCCAAGTATGGGATTTCAATTTAAATTAGTGGGAGTGGTGACTAAACCCCTTACTCTGCTTTCAAAGTCTCAGCCCAAATGAGTATGGCTACTTATCCACTGTCCATGGCGAGGAGAAAGATGTGCACCTGCCCTCTCTGTGTGCCATCTTCCTGCCTAAAGCCCGCCTGAGGAGGTTCAGTCAGGTGTAGCTGAAGGCAGCGCTTTGCTTGCCCAGAAACGGAAGGGGAGATAGGCAGCATCAATTCACTAAACCAGCTGTCTCCAGATTATTTTCTTGAGTACCTGTCAAATAGTGGGAGTTTTAAAGTGGATCGTACACTAACCGTTTATGAGAGACTGGCAATCTCTGACCTCTATTCACAGAGAAACTCTCCCCGACCTCTCTGGGAACTGTGCACAATGTGTAACTAGATGGTACTATATAACCCTTTATCAAGGGACTTTGGGGATATGGGGACGTAAAAGGGGGACTAGAAAAATCAAAGCTCAAGATGAGAAAATTTAGACACTTAGCTTTTAGATTGTCTTATGGGGCATTTCACTAGGAACCTCACATTGCCCAACATGGAACATTTCACTGTGGATAAAGACTAAACTCAACAATGTCAAAATGTGTGTCTAGGTATCTTTGTGGACCAAGTGCTGGGAAAAAAGAACCACAGCACCTTTAGGGACAGCAGTTTCAGCCCAGTTCCATGGTGATCTAAACTGGTACCGTCAAAATCCCATTCGGTGATCTGTGAAAGATTAGCTCAGAAGTTTTCAGTCTATAGAAGTCCACCTCACAAAGTCACCACAGCTGGGCCATCTGCTGGCGGTCTTAGCAGAGCAGCAAATCCCTGAATTGTCTTCAAGACTGCACTACCCTTTGACGACCCCTAACAATGATAACTCAAGAAAAAAAAGTCAGGACTTCAACAGTCCTACTGTCAATAACAGAGGACTTTGTTCCCCTGAGCTATCAATATTGCATCTCTCATGAACACCAGATTCATTCAATTTAAGAGTAATTTAGGAAATGTCTTCATAACAACATTTCATTAAATATTGATCAAGCTTGTTTAATTTCCTTTTGTAGGATATGTACATTGTTTTTCTTAAAGCGTATGTGTCATTTTTTCCCTATGAAGAAATGATTTTGCTACTAAATGAAAAGTATGTTATTTGATTAGGTCATGGTAGGGTCATGAAAAGTGATGTGGGAAGAACAGAATAAGAAATTTCCTGTCTTGAGCACCTCAACATTGATTTCTATTGCAGACCTCAATCATGCAACCAAAAGTGTAAAACAACTCAACACTGCAGGCTAAATAAGATTCAACTGATTGAACTCAAAAAGTCCATTCATCCAAAACTAATAGGAAGATTTTGCTAAGTGGGTGCCATGAACTTTTAAAAGATCTAAACTCTTTAAAACCTATCAGAGATGGGGAACCTTTTTTAGTCTGGGAGCCGCTAACCCACATATAAATCAGTCAGGGACCTCACGTAAGTGAGAAACAAAAAGCCAAAAACAAAACAAAAAAAAACCCCTCATGGACGTGGCCCCCCAAGAGAGAAGGAAAAAGACACTCCCCACATTCCCCTCACACCCCAAAGCCTGGGTGGCCCAAGCTAGCAGATTTTGTGTGCTCCAGCTCCACAGGGAGATGGTAGGGAAGCTGGAGCATCAGCGTGAGTTCCCCAATGCTGGGGGGGGGGAGGGGAGAGCCCTGAGCCTCAGGGGCCACATCCAGGCAAGCTGGGGGCTGCATCCAGCTCCAGGACCTGAGGTTCCCCACCCCTGAATAAACCATGATAAGGGCTAGAAACAACCTTCCAAACATGACAGTAGGGTAAACCAATAGAGCGCCATGTTGAGACTACAGACAAACAACTCCAGTTAACCTGCAGCTGCTCATAGCTTTTCCAGGATACAGCAGAATTAAAGCTGACCTGAGAGTTTTGTTAGTTTTACCGCTCCTAAAGCCTGTGAGCGATGGTGAATGCCAAGGAGCCAGCTGCAGCAAGGTCAGTCTTCTAGCAATGCCTGACAGGGGTTAAGAGACTAACCACTAGGAGAAGTACCAAGTGGAAAACATCCACTTACTGTACGTTATAGATTTTAAAAAGGCATCTCACAGCTTTCATCTTAATTCATGCTGCAGCATCTTGAAGCGTAACAGTAAGTCAACAAGAATTAACAAGATCAAGACTTTCTATCAAGGTGCAGCTTGCAGAGCGAAAGGAAACACAGACCCGACCTAATGGTTTAACAGATATTAGTGTCAGAAAAGGATGTACTCTTGCTCCTCTGTCATTGACTCATCTGTGAGAACAGGCATAGATGGATGTGTTCAGTCATTGTATTGCTTAACAGCAGATGATTTAGATTTTACTGATGATATAGCTCATCCAAGTGATGGGTCAACCAGCATGTCAGCAAAAGTGAAAGTCTGTCCAGCATCACAAAAATCATGGGGTAAATAGTTATGAAAAACAAATCTAATGACAACCCAAGCTCCTCCAAATTCAAGCACTTAGAAGGCAAAGGAACACAAGAGGTGAGGCAATGCTTATGTTAGCGATGACATGCAAGCCAACAGGGATGTCCAGAAGGAAATAATGTCACAAATTGTCAAGGCAGTAGCTGCCGTCACTGGCTTAAGCAAAATTTGGTCAATAAAAATCTACTGCTTAAAGACCAAGCCATAAGCCTTAAACACTCTCTCTCTCGATAGATAGATAGATATTTCACATTTTAACTTATGAATGTGAACGCTGGAAATCCATCAAGACTACGGTCAGACACCTAATTGCCTTTGAAGCAAATGCCTCAAGAAAGTAGTAAACAAATAATTTATGACAAATGCCGAAATTTGTCAGAGCTCAACACTCCTGTCTTCAATACTCTTCAAAAAGATGACGGCAACATCCAGAATGGGTGTTAAGAATGAAGCCAGAGCATCTGCCATTGGGCAGCTGGAGGATCATGAAAAAAGTGGCCAACAGAAAGAATCCCTCCTTCAAACATATGTAAAGAGGGAAAACTTACAGGACTTAATAAAAGGCATGCAACCAGTGGCTGCAAACAGGTTGGAATGATGGAACCTTGTCTATGCCACTGAATCCTTCCTGTGACATCTGATGGCACGGGAAGGATTCTGATTCAGAGTAAGATCATGTCTCTTCCAAAGGATCACATTATTGGTTTATTTGTTTTACAAGCCAATCCATTTCTTCTTTGAAGACCTGAGCTAGAAACAACATTCAACTCTACAGTGCAAGAAAAAGCCAAAGGAATTTAATTCTTCTCCCTGAAAGCTTGCCTGGGATGGGAGGAAAAGGCGATAGCAACACCATATGTCAGATGGCAAACCACAGTGTCACCTCCTGCACTGGGAATCTCAACTACAGAGGAATGGGGAGGTTTTGTTCTACGCATTTACACTGAGTCAGTTGAGGCTACGTAAAAGCCAGCTTTCAATATCCATTCACAACTCAACCTATTGACTATTCAAGGAGTTTAGCATAGGAAGGACGGGATGGGTGCATATTATAATTCCATGTTGCACTTTAAATCCTGTAGCAAAGCAGGGCAGCAAAAAAAAAATACTTCCAAGTTCGCTGACATAAACGTTTAAGACAGCAATCTGACCCACTCACCCCTTTCACTGTTATCCACAGAAAGTTTCTTAATGCCATCAGCCAGTCCATTCTGGGAGCTCTCTTGTCCATTCTCTGCAACATTATCATTAAACTGAGCCTCTATAATGACATCCGGACTATCAGCATCTCCTTTCACTGAGTCTCGAGGAAGGCAAGTCCCCAACAGCTCCTCGGGGACATCTGATTCATGTGTCACTTCTGTTTCTTTGTCATTGCCATCTGGCTTTATTACCTAAAGAAGCAGGGGGGAAGAAGATGCATGCTAAATCACTGAGTTGGAAAAAACACCCTCTTCTCTTTTTCATCTGTGTCCCAGGGGCAGGGGGAAGAATGTATAATAAATGGCTAGGAGCACAGTGAGATTGTCAGGCAATTAGATGCAGACACTGCATTATGGACAGCGGTTTCTCTCTGGAGAAAGAAGGGAGAAACTCTGGGGAATAATGGGGCTTTTGCAATACACCTACTGACACTCATCCTAAAATAGAGGGTCAGTTGCCTCTGAGGAAACTTCATAAGCAATAAAGCAAACAAAACCATGAACAAAAATACTACCAATAACATGAGAGAGGCTGACAGGACTGGATGGTGGAGTCCTTCTCATAAACCAGTAACTGTTCCTCTGTGACACTGGAGATCAGAGTGGAACCTTTCGGATCGAAACTCCACATGCTACCAGTCTAAGCCCCTCTGGTTGTCTCTTCCCCCCTTCACTGCACAGAATGTGATTTGAGATATTCCATCTCAGCACCAACTGAAAGGCCAGCTAAACTTAACATGTATCTCTACAAAGAAAGCGGTTATCCTTCCCTGCTTTGTAATGTATTTGTCAGACCTCCCCTGCCTCTCTCTTTTGGTCTCAAAGGGGGAGCCGTGTTAGTCTAAGTAAAAACACTTAAAAAACAACAGTGGCCCTTTAGCACCGTAAAGACTAACTAAAAAAAAATATATAGATAGTGTCATGAGCTTTTGTGGGCACAACCCACTTCTTCAGATGACAAATATGGAACAAGAGGCACAGAGCTTCAAATAAAAAGCAACTGTCAATTAAAGTGCCCATGCTAAATGAGGCTAATAGAGCAGGCTGTAAGTGCCCGATACTTTTGATGTCATTTGGGTGTTGAATATAACAGCCCATCCCGTTCACGTCTTTGTTCAAGCCATGAGAGCATGTGTCAGATTTGCACATGAAGGGCAGTTCCGCAGATTCTCCCTCTAGTGGATTCCTAAAATTACTTTGTAAGAGAATAGCCACCTTTAAATCCATTCGTGAGTGCCCAGGCAAATTAAAATGTTCCCCCCCCCAGGTTTCTGCATGTTACCATTTCAAATATCTGATTTGTGTTCATTAATCCTTTGACGTAGAGACTGTCCAGTTTGGCCAATACACATGGCAGAGGGGCATTGCTGGAACTTGATGGCATAGATCACATTAGTGGATATGCAGTTGTATGAATCTCTTTTTCTGCTTTTTATTTGAAGCTCTATGCCTTTTGCTCCATATTTGTCATCTGAAGAAGTGGGTTGTGCCCACAAAAGCTCATGATACTATCTATATATATTTTTGGTTAGTCTCTAAGGTGCTACAGGGCCATTGTTGGTTTTTTAAGGGTTTTTTTCTCTCTTTTGGTGTTCATATTTCTTGGGAGTTTCTCATGCAATTAACACTCATCTGGAGGTTTACAATTCTTTGTATTGCCAAGCCAGAACATGAGCATGCTTCATCATTCCTGTAGACAGGTAATGGGAGCACTCAGATACACAGCAAAACACCAGGCCATTGCACTAACCATCATAAATCAGTGATGGGCAACCCAAGCTAGTGAGTGGGCTGCAAGAGCGGCCCTCCATCTCAGTGGGCCACAAGACTGTCGTAACCAAGAGGGTCTCCTGGGCCTAACTGCACTTGCATGCCTAGAACTTGCGGGATGTGCCAATTGCACTGTAGCAGCACGTTGATGGGATGAGGAGGGAGGGCACAGCTCTCAAGGTCAATGATGCACACAATCAGCATGCACCTCCCTTCATGTGCCCTTGCTTTACGTGTGTGTCACTTCAGTAACACCCAAAGGAAAAAACCCTAAGCTGATGGAAACCAGTGGAATCAGGCAACATGGGCAACAGTAAACAAAATGTCTTGGACGCCGCGCACAGAACCCCAGTAGGCTGCCGGCTGCCCACCACCATCCCAAATTCTAGCCATTTGGAACCATGGTAACTGACCTCAACAGGTGTTAGCTGAAGGCAACAGTATTAATCAAGAACAATAATATGTAAAAAACATCAGAGATTTCTGTTTTAGTGACTGGAAAACAAATAGAGCAACCGGTGTTCTGAAGGCAAGCTTTCCAGGATTTCAGACATAGTACAAAAGTACTTTCAAGCAGTGCTCAGGCCCATGTAATATTGTCCTAACAGGCAATAAAAATACAAAAAACGTAAAGGGATTGATTTCAAATCATTTTTTAAAACTAAGATGACATTATTCTGAACTCTCGTTACCTTCCATGACTCAGTGCTTTTCACCTTCCTTTTTGCCTTTTTTAAATGTATATAGTTTGTTTCCATAGCAGGTTTTGAATTCAACATTACATTGTTTAAAGTCTGGCAGAAGATGCAAATATGACTGATTATTAAATCTGGCTACATTCAGCATATAAAACACTGACACACAATGGTTTGGGCAAGAACAGTCTAATAGATTAGAGAGCTGACCGGGCTCCACACGCTATTGACTGTGCCAGCATGGCTATCCAAAAAAAAAACTGGTGTCAACAGTCACATTTGGACCCTAATATGGTCAGATGTGAATGTGCTCAGCTCCTACACTTCAATCCCACAGAGCTTCATTTTCTTTGATGCGTGCCAACTTCACCTGAATTGCTTTTTTTCCTTGGGACAATACAAGTGATGTTTCAGAGTGGTAACCTATAAATGCTTCTATATCCACGGCAGCTAATAACATCAAATATATTGGAATAGCGACTGCTCTTCTGAAGATGTAGCACAGAAGAGATTTGTGTGGAATTAGATAAAGGAGAGCTATTTGCATTAAAAAAAATGACACATTTCTCAAAGTCTTAGCCATTCACAGCTGTCATTGACTAGTATAATATTTCATATGTGGCAATCAAAATTACATTTTGTACCTAGAGGGAATGAACCACTATTGCCTGGAGCAGGTTTATTAGTACAACTCAGGTGTCCACAGAATTTGGATTTAATGGTTAGGGACCTCTACATATGGCAAACATCAGATCAGTAAAATGTTCATGGGCTGTTTAGCATACATTCTGCAAGGCTACTGGGATCACCTAGTCAGATGTCATGTGTAAAAAGGCCACAGAAATTCACCCGGAAACTCCCGAAGCTTCAGGAACCCTATGTGATGCGAAAGTACAGTGAAGTAGAATTCACAAAATCAAAAGCTAATGATTAGGCATGCTCAAAGGTTACTAGACAATATGAGTACTGCATGGAGACTCTGTTGCAATATCACCCTTAGATACTGTAGAGCAGCACATTTGAACATCACAACATAGGACATTCTTACGTGCAGCATCTCAAAGTATCAGGGACTTCTAAAAGTAATAATGTAGTTTCATTTCATGCTTATATTACTGTTGTTCATATATGTGCTATCACTGGTAGACCAGGTGCCAGCTCTTGCCAAGTCTGCAGACATCAGTTGAGCTCTGACAAATTTATAGCTCGGAACTAGGCCAGCTTACCTGAATGTTAGTGTTGTTCAAGATACATGTTGACATGGTAAGGATGCGTTCCAATTCTATAAAATGTAAGTTGTTACATGCATATCCCATGCTATAAAGTAGTAGGTACGGCTTCATGTACACTTACACTTGATAGACAAAACTTTTGTCATTCACAGATGCTTCACACACTCACACACACACACACAGAGTGAATGATAAAGTTTGGCCACAGCAAGCGCAAATGTGAACACTGCTTTGCTGGCAGCAGCACTGGCTTTTATATGCAGGAAACCAACTGTGGCACATGTGGGCCATGGAATGTTTATAGTATTTTCGAGGGGGCTCAGAAAGAAAAAAGTTGAGAACCCCTGGGGGTTATGTGACCATTTATTACTTAGTTCAGCTACAGACTGGAAAGCCAAAGGGGCACACTGTGACTCCTTGGTAAAACCATTATAGTGCTTCACATTTTGTAACTGTGTTGGTGAAATCTAATTATAGACCATACAACCAGCTTCAGGTATCTGCTCAGCTTTTTGAGAGTCTGGCCTGGGGTTGGCACTCTCAGTCATCAGCCAAATAGCACGACACATGCTGTAATACTAAAAGATATGGGCATCTGTATATATAATTGTATATATGCATTAAACTATAGCTAATTTACAGTCTTTCTGGATGAGCCTTTCTGATGCATATCACACCATATTTACTGAACAGTAGGGCATTTCACACTGTTGTGTAATCATGCCGTGAAAGACCCCTATATCTAAGGATGCAGCATTAAGGTTACTTAAAGAACATCAACTCAGAATTTCCTGACTTTTGCACAGTCGAAGTCTCAACTCTGAAGTTGTGTTAAAAGATATTTGCACGGTTTTTCAACTGAAGTGTAACTTTTAATAAGCATTTTGTTGAAAGTCAACTGCTCATTTGAATGGCTGGTTCTCAAGATAGTGGTTAGATATATTTTCTTACAACTTTCAGCAAACATCCCCCTCCGAACAAGCATCAAGGTTCTGCCACAGCGTGATTTTGAAAAGTTATAATCCCTTAAGACAGTGGCTTTGAACAAAAAGACCATGTCAACCACAGAGGATAATAAAAATAGGTATAGTGGGGCAAGAGTATCTTGGCACAAATAAGTAAGATCTATACAGCCTGATGGTCTTTTCTCTATAATCTGCATCGTTTAGAAGTAACCATAAATTCAACAATTGTCCTTAATTTTGAGGAACTAATTCCAATAAAAAATTTGAACCAGGAAAAATTTTCTCTAAAGCGTTAAGGCTACCAACAGTGCTCTGGGAGAGACTGCTTTCTCAGTCAGTAGTAATCTGATGAGACCTGTTCCCCACATTTGCATAGACTTTCCACTGATATAGTCTCCTATCCATACAATGACACAGCCCAGTTCTGTTTATTCTTGCAAAATCTTGGCTTTTCTAGACGTTGTTCTTTAGTGGCCATGTTAATGATGTCCATGATGCAGCTAAGTTTCACAATTTGAAATTATTAGACTTAGACATGACTGAAATACGGTGTCCTACCTGTGCGGAGCCCATGTTCATCAAATGTGAACGTGTTGTGCAAAAAGGCAAATTATGGTTTTGTGGGGCCCTGGGCCAGAGCAAGTAGCCCTCCCCTTCCATCTGCAGACCCCATGCCCCCAAACCCTTGCATTCCTGCCAAGGAAATGGGGTCAGGGCATGGGGACTTGCCCCACCCTGCGCGGCACTCCTGCTGGGACGTGGGGTTGGCATGTTGGGGCACCCATTTTTCTGGGGGCCCCCAGGCATGGGCCCCTGTTGGCTCACTGGCTAATCTGCCTCTAGTTGTGCAACTTGGTATACACAGAGGGAAGCATGAGGAGTCCTGCCTCATTTAAGTCTCATTCACTATGCAACTCCATTTAGCCACACATGCATGAAGAATGCAGCTTTTACTCAGAATGTCAGTAAATACTAGCTAAAAACCCTTGCATCCCAGGTGCAATTTTGAAACTCATACAAATTGGTTAAATCAAAAACAGTCACCAGAAGACTCAAGGGCAGTTCCACCAGCCCGGATATCATCATTACTAACATAAGAACGGCCCCACTGGGTCAGACCAAAGGACCATCTAGCCCAGTGTCCTCTCTTCCCACAGTGGCCAATGCCAGGTGCCCCAGAGGGAACAAATGGAACAACAAAGCATCAAGCAATCCATTCCCAGCTACTCATTCCCAGCTTCTGACAAACAGAGGCTAGAACACCATCCCTGCCCATCCTGGCTAATTGCCATTGATGGACCTATCTCAAACAGAAGAACCTTCAAGTTAATACTTAAATAACTTATTGTATATGGCTCAATTTTCAAAACCACAATAATTTGTTTCAAAACAGAACTCTTCAAAAAGGTCAAAAGCAGAATCCGTCTTCATTTTCAAAACCAAACCGCTATTTTATATTGGTGCCCTCAATCAGTGAGGTCATATTTTCAACCAACACATGCATTTCAATTAGACAACAAAAGAGCCTGGCTCCGAAATTTAAGACAAGCCACACATGGTAAGCTGGCAGCCCTGCAGGTATTCTTATTAAAGTCTCCACTTCCCAAGTCCTTATCGGACAAAGCAAAGTAGGTGGTCTTTCCGTGACCAGGAAAAAGGTAACCTCAGGGTACAGACAATATTTCCCCAAGGCCTACTAGATTTCTACTGAGGTTCTGCAACTAGACCAGAGGCTATCCAACATTTCCATCAACGAACCAAAAGCAACCATAAAACTACAGCTGATAAAATGTGTGGATGATACAAAGACAGGTGGAGTGGTAAATAATGATGGGAATACAGTAGGCAGATAGGGCAATCTGGATCACTAAGGTAAGGCCATTCCTGAAGAAAGGGGGAGTGGACCCTGGAAAGAAGTAACTCTGAAAATGATTTACTGGTCACAGTAGACAAGGAACTCAAAATGAGCTCCCAGTGTGATGCTGCTGTAAAAAAGCCTACTGCGCCAATGTATAAACAGAGAGAAAGCGAGTATGAGAACACAAAAACGGCCACACTGGGTTGGACCAAAGGTCCTTCCAGCCCAGCATTCCATCTGCCAACAGTGGCCAACACCAGATGCCCCAGAGGGAGGGAACACAACAGGTAATCTTCACATGACCCCTCTCCTGTCACCCACTTCCAGAAAAACAGAGGCTAGGGACACCATTCCCACCCATTCTGGCTAATAGCCATTGATGGACCTAACTGCCATGAATCTATCTAGCTCTTTTTTGAACCCTATTAAAATCCTAGTCTTCACCACATCCTCTGGCAAGGAGTTCCACAGGTTGACTGTGTGCTGAGTGAAGAAAAACTTCCTTTTGTTTATTTTAAACCTGTTGCCTATTAATTTCATCTGGTGACCCCTAGTTCTTATATTGTGGGAATAAGTAAATAACTTTTACTTATTCACTTTTTCCACACCAGTCATGATTTTATAGACCTCTATCATATCCCCCCTTAATCTCTTTTCTAAATGGAAAAGCCCCAATTTTTTTTAATCTCTCTTCATATGGGACTCTTTCCAAACCCCTAATCATTTTTGTTGCCCTTTTCTGAACCTTTTCCAATGCCAATATATCTTTTTCGAGATGAGGCAACCACATCCGTATGCAGTATTCAAAATGTTGGCATACCATGGATTTATATAGAGACAATAAAATATTCTCTGTCTTATTCTCTATCCCTTTTTTAATGATTCCTAACATTCTGTTTGCTTTTTTGATTGCCGCTGCACACTGAGTGGATGTTTTCAGACAACTATCCACAATGACTCCAAGATCTCTCTCGAGTAGTTGTAGGTAAATTAGTTCCTATCATATTGTATGTATATTGTATGAGCAGGGAAGTGATTTTACCTCAGAATTAGACAGATCGTGGAATGCTACGTACATTTCTGGTTTCCACATTTTTTTTAAAGGCTGTTCAAAAGTTGGAGAGGGTGCAGAGAAGACACACAATAATGATTGGAGGGCTGCCAAAAAAAATGTCTTACAGTGAAAGACTTCCACTGAGTTTAAAAAACAGAAGATGGTAAGGTGATGTGACTGCAGTGTCTAAGGACCTGCATGGGAAGAAAGGGCCGAGTAATAATGTGCTCTTTATTCTAACAGAGAAGGGCATAACAAGAACCAGTGGCTGGAAGCTGAAACCAGACACAATTCAAATTAGACACAGGACATTTATTTTTAACACTGGAACAATCTACCAAGGGGAGTGGTGGATTCTCCATCTTGAGAATGGAGACCGGATGCTTTTCCGGCAGAGAGACTTTAGCCAAACACAAATTATCCTTTAGTCATACAAAATTACTGAGTTCAAAACAGGGGAAACGGGGTGAAATTTAATGGTCTGTGATATACAGAGGGTCAGGTTAGAATCCTTGATAATCTGTGTCCGTCCCTTATGGCTTTAAACTCTATAAATCCTTGAAAAGTTATGACTCAAGCACAAGCATGAGGCACAGAAATCAGACTGAACAGGGTTCATTTTGAATTAAGATGTGACTGAAAATGGGGGGGGGGAGGGGGAGACACGCTTTGGATGAAAATACCATCTCAGCCATAACACACAAAATTGCTACCACAACAGAAATACAAACATCACATTTCACACCCCTACTGCGGAACACCTGCATCTATTACACTATCAGGTTGTTTTGTTTTTGTGGGGGTTTTTTCATTTTAAATTGGTCTTCCTTTGCAAGCTGGGTCCCTAATGATCGGTGACAAATGAACTGAAACGGGCCAGCATGGAGGTTGTTGTCAGAGTTCATATTTATTCACTAGAGCCAAGCAACCTTCAATATTAATATCTTTGCAGGGAAGATCTTTGCTGTTTTGAAAAAAAAAAAAAACCAACCAGCCAAATGCCTGCTCTTTTTAATTCCTGCTTGGCTACATAAAATACAGTACTTCCAGTAAGGGGAAAAACACCTGTCTCCATCACCGTCCATTCTTGCTGTAATCTCATTTATACCAGATGGCACTGGAAATGGAGAGTAGTTAATAAAGGCAACTGGCTTCAGTATGAGCTGTTAAGAGATTCCCTTTAAAACACACCAATAAGGTTAGTGTTTTTACAGCACTTTAATTTTAAGTCACTGGATATAGGCACGAAAGGCCTATATCCAGCAGGGTAGCTATAATTTTATACCCCAGCACACACCACAATTGGATTTGATAAACATGCAAACATCATCCAGACCCATATTGCTTTTATTGACCATATAAAGCTATTCGCCACCTAACAGGGCTTTGCTGTACTAATTACTATTAATACAGTACATGCATAGTACTGTCGTAAAGTTACAAGTGGTGCCGTCACAAAGACAAAACCCTCCATGTTTCTCAATTCTTATAGCCAAGTTACAATATGGAAGTCACTGGTCTTACTTAAACACCACAACTAACCAACTCAAAGTGAAGGATACAGAACGAGGCCCATACCATTTATGTGGATTTGACACCAACATCTGGCAAGATCACACATGCACACGCACAGTTTGAAGGCTTCCTAAAAGCAAGCCGCCATCCCTGCTATGCTATTGGGAGAGCAGTGTTTCTTCTCAGCAGTTTCCCATGTGCTCTCCTGTTTTTCCCCAAAACTCTGAGGCACTGGGCAAGACCTGACATGTATGTTTTCAAAGCCAAGTGTAGAGAGATCTGGTTGTGGGACTGCTAAAGTGGTTAACTTCTAAAATTCACCCATTACCAAAGTTCTTCACACCAAACTCTCTCTTACCAACCTCCTCTCCAACCTCAGAATCCACTTAATGTAGAGCTCCCATGGCTACATCTTCCCTGCAGTTAACTCAGCAACTAGCACCCATCTCTGAGCACACAGGTCAGCCTCGGCCAAGTATGAACAAGCACACTGCAAAGCCACATACATGTGGCTGAGTTCTCTCAGTGCTGTTCTCACCCAGGTGTGCCACTAGTGCTTCTTGGGCATAAACCTTGGTTCTGAGAGCTGCCATAAGCAGAGCCCTTTGGGAATGCCTTCCCAGGGAACTGCGAAAGAACTTATCTGCCTTCTGGATGCCTGGGTGCAATTGTGGGATGGCACTGCAAGACCATCAGCACTTGAGTGAGCTAGTCTGCATCCTTCCAGCAAAGGGAGCAGCTTGCCAGCCCCCTGGAAACCACTGTTCAGGCTTCAGTCTTTAGCTCCAGAAAAACCAGCTAGCCTTGACTGAAAACACCACTAGATCGGTGACAGGATTTGGTGTGCAAACAAGAGGGGGGCTGAGGCAACACCTGCGTATGCGTCCAAGTTAATCCTGCAGTGAAGATGTACCCCTCTTAAGATTCACAGATTCTCAGACCAGAAGGTACACTGATCATGACCCAATGCATCACAATGGCCATAGAACTTCCCCAAAATAATTTATATTTGATCCAGAATATCTCTTAGTCTTCCTCTCCCACCACTCTCACCACACCACCTTCACTCCAAACAATCCACTTTTCTCCTCCTTTTTACTAGCAACTTCCTTTCTTGGGCTCTCCTCCTGCCCCTCCCCTTCATTCCCTTATGTATCAATCTCCACTTATGTATCAGAGGTTATGTAATTTGCTCATTGCAAGTTTCATATTATTTGTTTCAGCTCTGGTCCCTCCTTTTCTACCCTCTCTCTTTTTCATCTTCCTGCTCTAGGTTTATTTAAGTCGACAATTGTTAGCTCTCCAGGGACTTTTTTTAGCTTAAGAAGTCAGGCCGGGCTATAGAACCATATAAATATTTATTAATAGCGAGCTGCAGCCAAATGTCTCAAGACAGAAATGCTTATTGAGCACGAATGGCAGCCTCAGACAACTTTATCTGCACTCACCCATCTTCATTCTGACCCACATTTGTCTGTAGTTTGTCAACTTGATGAATTTCCCTTGCCACACATCTGCAGTAGGCTTTTAATAGACCGACTACTACCTCTTCCTCACTTGTCATAATACGCAACTGCCTCAAACCCAGCACTCCCTTCAGTCCTCCTCAAGCCTTAATCTCCTCCTGTCAGGAGTACTGTAACCCCATCCTTGATGGTCTCCCCCCAGTCCTAGCTCTCCAGGCTCTAGCATATGCACAACACAGCTGCCTGCCTTCTCAATGCAGTGTATAAAGCAGCATGACCACACCACATCCTTCACATACTGTTTTATACCTACCTATCTTATAGAACTGGAAGGGACCTTGAGGGGTCATCGAGTCCAGTCCCCTCCCCTCACAGCAGGAGCAAGTACCATCCCTGACAGATTTGCCCCAGATCCTTAAATGGCCTCCTCAAGGACTGAACTTGCAACCCTGGATTTGACAGGCCAATGCTCAAACCACTGAGCTATCCCTCCCCACAGACTATTTCATCATATGTTAAATAGCCTCTTCTTATCTATATCTTATATTCTTTATCAGATCCATTTCAAATAGGAAAGGAAGCCGCAGAAAAGTTGTCCAAAAGAAAGCATTTGTTTCCAGACAATTGTAACTGATAACCAAATCTCTAGTGGCAGCACTCATACTAACCTGATACTGTAGAAGCATTAGGTGCTGCGTTGCAACTACACAGGACATATTTTGACTCAAAATGTGTGAAGCCCTTCAATCTGCTTAGAGAGCAGAGATATTAATGGCATCTAGTAATGAGAGCACAATAAGCCATACAGGCTGGAACTTGAAGGGGGGGTGCCGCACCCCCTGTCTAGAAGTGGACTGCATTATATCCAGGGCTTACAGTTTGGTTCAGTGGCTCTCGGCACTCCCCCCTATATAAACTGTTCCAGCACCACTGCAGTAAACTTGCAGAAATGAGGCCAAGAAAAACGTTGGAATGCCAGTGAGAGCGATGTCTCTGCCCAGAGGTGGTCAGAGTTCCAGAATAGACGTGCAACAATGAGAGAGAGAGAGAGAGAGAGCGAGCGTCACGGTAACAATGCATAAACACAAAAACCAGCTGAAAAGATGCACACTGGTCTCACTGACACTTAGCAGGATGTGTTGTAAAGGCAAGCAACTTTATTGTTTGCTTTCCGCTTTAGAGAAGTCTGTCCTCCAAGGTCTGCAACTGTTTTAGATGCTACACATTTAGTACAGCCAGATAAACACTTGTTTCCCTCCCTTTCTGCTCCCCAAACATAGGATATTGTACAATTTGTTGGGCGTAAAAATTAACCGTATCTTTAGAATGAGTAGATTTCCCCCAGCTAATCCTCCCAAGGGCAGAGGAGTGCCTGCAGCAAACAGTGCATTCAAGTATGGTCCAGTGAATGCATTTTATCCCAGCTATACCAGTCTGGTCACTGAGGGACAATCGCACATACAGTTTCCATATGGGGATGCACAATTTCATGTTTAAAACAGCACGTTAGAGATATTCCATCAAGCATGTTTCATGCCCATCACAAGAGATCTAGCATGGAACAGTCCTAACTGGTGAAGTGCAAACGTTTTGTTTCAGTATCCAAAATTTAACCTAGTCTTCCAAGCTCACTCTTCCCTGCACTGCCATCCTACCAGCATATACCATTCCTTCCCCTTCTACAAGCAAGCCCTTTTCCAAAAAAAGGCCCTGTAGAGCCAGCAGCCTTCCTGCTGGGGCCTAGTGAAATGCTGTCTGGACCCAGGGGTTCCAGTAGCCTGTTCACTGCAAGACCTCCCACTTTGGTGCATCTCATGAGCAGAGTGCTGTTCTCCAGGCCACAGCTAACTGGAAACTGGAGTGTAACACACAAGGGCCCAGCAATGAGGCTGCCAGAACAGAATGGTTTGAAAGATCATAGAAACTATTCGGCCCGATATTTTCAACAGTAGCCAGGAAGAAAATTCATGGAACAATTTTGAGAGCTGTTTTTCAAAAGTCATTTAAATCAAATTATGCCCCATTCATACTGGCAGCAAAACTCTCCCTGCGAACTGGAACTGGTGGTTTTGGGGTTTTATTTTTTCTTTTCTTTTCTTTTTGGTTTAACGTTTAAAAATCTCTTTCCTGGCCATCATTTATTGTAGCGTGGACAGATACTGCAATGCTACTGTGGTGAGTGCCAGTACAAAACCCTATGATACACAAGGCCATAGAATAAATCACTCAAGAAGGGAGAATTACAGAAAAGAGCAATGGAAGGTTACCTCTTAAAAGACACCATTGCTCTGCAATCCCTCGATTTTCAGCAAACGACAGCAAAAAGATGTCCAATCTGTGTCAGAAGCTACATGGCAGGCAGGCAAGCCAGCCGACCTCCACTTGGATTGTTTGCAACTTTACTCGCAATGTAATAGATCGATATTTAGAAAAAAGACCTAGTTATTGAATATTATTTCATTTAACAAAAACACACACCCCACTCAGGTTGAATTTACATCTGAGAATTTAGATGCCAAGCAAATCCATAATATCGGCTCATACATACCCAAAGTAATACACATTATATGAAAAACATATTTCCCTGATCACAGAGTTCATCTCTGAAGACTTACTCAACACTTCATAAAATGAACACATTTGTACCAGCCCATGTGCTGCGCAGGAAAGCTACCTGACAACATATATCTATTCCAACATATACAAATGTCATGGAATTCTGTAATACTATCTCCTAAGGCTATTAGGGATGTAAAGGGTTAACCAATTACCCAGTTAACCAGTAAGTGGTTAACCGGGGGCCCAGCAGGGCTGAAGCAGATCCCCACTTGATGCGGGCGTACCGTGGGCTGGAGGCCCACTGGGTGGAGCGCCTCCTGCCCGCCAGGTCATGGTTAACCAGTTAAACTCAACATTTAATCAGTTAGCTTTTTTGAACACGGTTCTTCATCCCCAAAGGCTATCCACTAAAAGAAGTTCAGGATGCTGTCAGAATTACTCTGTGTGTGTATAAGAAAACTTCTCACTGTTGGTCCTTTTCTATTTTGCCACAAAAACAAACAAACATGTTAAAACATTAAAACTCAAGCCCTGCAATTCTCCACACGCTTCTTTTGTTCCTTTGATTGGGCCCTAAGTGCCAGCTCCCCCGGGTCTCAGTGTTGCACATGCTCTGAGCTCAGAATGGTACACCTGGGACAAAGCACACACATTGTTCAGGAAACACACTGGGTCCAACAAAAGCAATACAAATTTCCACAGTTAACTTGTGTTACTAGCTGCCAATAAGCCTTATTATAAAAACCCATAATTGGAAACTGTCATATTAAAGAACAATTTATGGAAGTTCTCAGAGTATATATGCCCCAGCGGGAACTTCCTTTGACTGGTGCACTCCATCAGGCCAGGCCTGTTTGCTTATTTATACAGCGGGACACGAGCAATAGAAACATGGAGGAGGACAATGCCAGAGCGTCCAACTCCCGCAGTTTCCTCAAACAGCGCTCTGCTTTCTTCCCAGCCTTCCCGTTGTTCTTCCCTTTATGGCTGCACTTGGCAATACCTGACCCACCCAATCACTATTTTGATTGTTTAAAGAAACTGACTCTCACACAGACATTGATCATTCTCACTTCTAGAGCGGATCAGGCAAAACGCAACTGTGCTGGGATGACCCCTCACCTGCTACCCTAATCTCAACAGCAAAACCTACTGGTTCAGAGAGGGGCTGGTCTGCCCAAGAGTGGCAAACTGACACCTATGCTGACACCTTAGTAGGATTTAAATGCCATGAAAACACAGATTCCCTGTTTGGGACGGAAGAAAAAGGAATTTCTGTGGAAGGCGCTAGAGACATAATCACTCGAGTCACATTGCCTGGCAGTACGGCCTGCTGGAGCCCTGGATTCTCTCCAGAGACGACAACGTGGGAGCCACTGAATGAATGCGGCGTGTGAGAATGGTTACCCCGGCCTACTGGGAAATGCACTGAGACAAATCAGCCAATCACCAAATAGTAATTGGGGAGTAGAGTTTAGCCCCTTTCCCATCACCCCAGGATGGGAGAGCAGAAACAGCTCTGCACTTTGCACTTAATCCAGCCTCTCTGAACAGTACAGGGACAGTGAAGACAGACATGAGAGGCAGCTCTGACCAGCACTGCTAATCAACCCTTAGGACTCTGGCAATAGGGAGAATGGGGGGCTCTTTCCCCCTCCAATAGGGAGGGCGTTATTCCCTCCCTATGCCCTGTTCTGCACTTTAAAGTATTATCGTCCCTAAAAATCATTTCTAAGCAAAAGACAAGATAAGAGCTAAGGATTTCAGGATTACTCATGCCTGATACTGGGAAATCCTAATAGAGAACTACATTTGGTTGACAAAACAAAGCATCAGTTTAGTTACGTAGAGATTATAGGCAGCATGTTTTACAAGCCTTTGCTTCTTAACTATTTCCCACCACCACACAGGGGAGGGCAGAGAGAGAGAGAGACTAGCCTATGTGAGAATAGGCTCCTTAGACATATTTATAAGGAAATTAATAACCCCAGTTCTCATCCATCCTCTGTGGCCTTGGGTAAATTCTTCAAACTCTGATTTGGTTATTTTACAGTCCCCGTAACTGTGCTAAACATACCCCACTATATATAAATTGCATCACATTCTCTGCCTTAAAGAGACTCCAGTTTATTTCATGTCAACAGCAGGTGGGGAGAGGACAGACTGATGACAGCAATATGGTTGCATGGGTACTCAGTACAGACACACTCTGGGGTCAGACAAGATGACTCTTGCGGTCCTTTCTAACCCTATGATTCTATGCCCAGAGGGCTGAACAATTTTAAGTAATTTAATAAACACTGATAAATTTAAAGTATCCTGAGTGACTTACTTTTTGCAGGCATCAAACTGGAAGCAAGTCTTAAAGAGGGATTTGAACCAGGGAAATGGTGATACAGATAGCCCAGTTTGGGGGGTATGGTGAAACACAAACAAAAACACAAACACACACAGTTTCTCCCTTTATAGAAGCGGATGTTTCTGAACCACTCATGTAGTCAAAAAGCACCGTGTAACTGTTAAGTATTATTGAAGACATGGATATGCCGGAGTCAGCTTTCTAGGAACTAACAGCTACTTTCTTGCTAGCAGGAACTAAGAATTAACTACACGGTATATTTTGGGTTTTACAGCTGTAGTCTTATGGCATTCATAGTAGGTACAGACAAGCTTGAGTCAACAGTTATTGACAACTGCTTGTTGAAATTAGTAACCTATGTAAAAAACGTTTGAAGCTGATATTTGCAATGCCAAACACAACCAGAACCTCTCTAGTTTTATTTCAAAATCAGGGAAGAAAAAGCAGATTCTTCCTTTCTTCCATGCACACACACCATACCAATATTTCAAAGCTAACATCCATCTCTTCCCACTTACTAAAATCATACACATACAGACATGAATATATTATAAAATGACTTGAAATGCCATTCCACAAGAAAGGCAGTTCTAGTGTATCATATTCATGAGACTAATTAGAACAGCAAATCAAAAGCAATGTCAGCAACCGCCCAGGAGATATAATCATGGAATGGGCTCCTGCATGCATGTCTAGCTATGTATCAGTATGAGCTATTGATTATTGGGATTATCCAAAATTAATTTGTCCCTTAATCTAGAACTAATTAAAACCGATTTTCAATTAAATTAGACTCATACCATCTCAAGGTTTTAGATTTGAGAAACTGAGATAATTAATGACTAGCCTTTATTATAAAGGACAACTAAAATTAACAACTGTTTTCATAGCAAAGAAAGAGTATCTAGTGAACACACCGAACCAGTTTTAAAGAGAGAAGGAATCTTTTCACTCACAGCTGTACAGACAAAACTAGTTCCCTCAGATGCCAGCTACAATTACACTGTTCCTATACGTGTACATGACTATGACCCTGCTGTATGATGTAGCTTCATTAATGTACATGCAACTCCAGCAACAGACATGCAACCCTGTACAATGGCGAAGGGATCAAACAAATAACTGACCCTACATCTCAAAGCAGGCCCTTTATGATAAGGGGCATAACCCACAAAACAGTGCAAGTGCATCACAGTTGGAAAAGGTGTGTCTCAGACCTTCTCAAGTAGGAAAGGGCTCCTTTTAATGACAAGCACCTTCTCTCCTGATGGCTAGTGATCTATATATTATGATCTGCAACACAATTTGTCCTTTCCATTGTTATTTATATTCTTGAAGTGCCCCGAGAACAAGAGTCTCATTGTGCTTGGTGCTGGGCAAACACATAAGACACTGTCCATGCCTCAAAGAGGTTTTAGTTTAAACAATTTAAATACAAGATGCAGCAAGTTTATGTAACAAACGTAAGAAGGGAGATGATACTACGGGTCTGCACAGAATCTTTGAAAGAAGGCCATTTCATAAAGAATTTAAGCAAAAAGCTTTTATATTTGGATTTTAAAATAAGGAGACTTCTTTGGTGTTTTAGTGCAGATTCCTGTTAGGTGAGGATTCCGAGAGACTCAAGTGTTTTGTTCGGCCTATACACGAGTGCCGCACAACACCATAATTGTTTCCAAACCACCTCGATAGCAGAAACATCGCATGTCTGAAAGTTTACCTCCATGATGACGTGATGCGAAACGAGCGCAGGCATCTGTGTCATACAGTGCATATGTCATTAAAGTTGGAAGCAATGTGTATTAGAAGAGCAAAGGGCATCATTCTCCCCCACCAGAGGCCTGGGTTTAATTTCTTGATGCTGATACTCAAATGTATTTAATCCAGTGAAAATATACATTGATTAACTTAGTCTCTTAGAACAGCTACACAGTGTGGAAAATAAAATACATGGGAGCAGCCTACGTTAGTTCTCCTGCTTTACCAGGATGACTGTGGTACATACACTGCACTTTCATAGCCAATGAAATATACCACATCTATCTGCACACAGCATTGGACATCACATGTGTTGATGCTTCCCTGAGGCTGGGTATCCTTCTGGTATGTTTTTGCCATTTCTTGATCATTTCTCCCGCTCTTTCTTTTAGAGAACAGAGGAAAAGCAGACCAGTAGCTTTAAGAAATGTTCTGTAGGGCAGCAATGCTGTGCCCCTCAGGAACACAAACAACTTGGGTGTCCTTTGTGTCTCAGAAAGGACCACAGCTAGCTAGACATGCTCTCATCTGGACAGGAGTCTATAAATTGGTATGTCCAGTGCAGCCATCTGAAAGCTTGCTCTTGCAACAGACACGCTTCCCAACATTCTTTGCAACATCTTGGAAGGATCAAGTTTGTGCAATGCTGGATTAGGTGTCACGAGTTACTGAGGTGCATTTGTTTCCTAGTCTCAGAGGGTAGCCGTGTTAGTCTGTAACTTTAATAAAACAACAACCCACTTCCTCAGATGAGTGGAGAAAAAGTGCTCGGTAATTCCCTAAACAGTTCCCTAGATAATTGGTGAACTTGGACACTCCTGCTAGACACCTGAGCTCAGAGCTATCTTCATCCACAATATCATGAGTCTGACAGAGGAGATTTATCTGAGTTTCTGGGTATAACCCAGGGCCATGCAATGGGTGTGGGGCCTAAAGACCACAATTGGGGCCACAATGGGTTTGTCCCCACACTCTTCAGAATCACCCCAGCTGGATGAGAAAGGAACACGCAGACTGCTGCCACAGAACACTAAGTTGCAGATGGCATGGAACCAGAAACTAATCAGATAAACCCAGCTCTCTCAGGTGGCCATGGAAACGAATACTAAGAAAGGGAAATTTTGTGTCTTATGCAGCAGGACCAACTTACAGGGAAGCAATATTTTTGCAGAGCAAGTTGATTGGAAGTGAGGTTTATTATAACTGAAGTTTTTCTACAGCACCCACCAAAGTCTAAACTTGGTGGCTGTCGTATCACAATTGAGAAACACTGTGAGATTTCCATTCTGCTTCACCATGTCACCACAACAGTTCAACAGAGGCTGCTTCCACTTTGTAATTTCAACCGACAGAGCTGTCCAGATTTTTTCCTCCTTCAAAATTAATTAAAAAGCCTCATTCAAACTGAGATCTAGTATACAAATTTTCTGCCAAGAACAAATTTTTACAACTAAGTTATAAATCCCTCTAAAAAAAATCAGCAGTTTATAATGGAAACAATGACAGGACACCTTAACCATAAGCATAGAAACATAATCATATAAGTATTTCCTACCTCATCCAAAAAAGAACAGAACTGTTAGTCCCACAACCAAACAGAACTTTATTTCTGTAACAGTGACCTGTTATGAAATCAGTAAAAACAGGTGCAAATAAAAATAAAAGAATTAAAGTAGCAGTGATGGCAGCATAAGGACACCACTTAAGTTGTTATATTTTTGATTGTGCAAGATAGTTTTTGGAAGGCTTGGCATTGTCTTTAACTCATTTCTTTCTGACAATTATTTCCTCACTAGTCATCCTGGGTTAACTTTGCAAAGCCACAAATTGTCCTTCCCAATCCTTCTAATAGCTTAACTCCGCGTTTCTCAAACTGTGGGTCCCGATCCCCCGAGGGGTCGCAAGCAACTTAGAGGGGGGTTGCGGTATCACAAAGTTTGAGAATCCCTGGCTTTATCTGTTTCTATAAATGATTATTACAGCAGTCTACAATTAGCCTTGCCGATTTCATTTCTTGGCTTGCTTCGATGAACTCCGTCGATATTTACAGAAAGGTTTCTGACTCAAAGCTAGTAAGTTGCAGAAGAGCCAATCAGTCCCTGTTAAAAGAAAAGGAAGCAGCCCTACACGTCCTAATGAAATCTCTCATCATTCCCAGGCTAAGTTATGTATTGCATGCTAATGAGAGCTAGATAGTAAAAATTACATCAAACCAGACCATCCAATTTGCTATGTAAATGTGATGGAGATCTACCAAGCTATTTTCATTATAGGAGTTTGCTGAATGGTGAGAACTTGTATGGTGAAAATATTGCCTGCCTAATGGCAACTTTATACTCCTGCCATAACAAGTTAACATTCTTCAAATGCACATGTGTTTCTCCCACTAAATAATCAGTGAACACCACAAGAAAAAGAAAAGGAGAGCAGAAGCAAAGACGACTTGCATAAGGGTGTTGAAAAATTCAAAACCAAGTTGAAAATAAGTCATATGGAACAGATCCCCCGCCAGAGCTGTTCCAAGTTCTGACATTAGTCCTTTTACCACTTACCTGAACATACTGAACAAGAAATTTCAAAACAAGAATATTGTGAGTTTTTATGGACTGTCAACTCTTCAAATGACTGTTAAAATATTTAAGTCATTAAGCACTTTTGGTTTTCAAAGTCCTTTATGGTCATTTAATTGTGCAACCTAACACCTGAACAGTCTTGTCCGTGCCCCCAGTGACAATGTTTGTACCAATATTCAAGATCATACAATGAGTGGTACCAAACAGCCGGCACATGATCCCATCTCTACTATAGATTTTAATTCTGCAGCATACAAATTTTCATTTCATACAATACAAGTTACTTATCCCCAACCACCAGGAAAGGGGGACAGGCCCTCCTGTACAGTACATCATGTATAATGATCAGGGCTTGACAAACCCCAGCAAGAGCTACTCACCTAGCCCCCCACCGCGCATGTGCCAGAACAGCACTGCGCATGCGTGAAGCACAGGTGAATGGTGCGCACGGAGCGACCGGCTGAAATCTACTCGCCACAGGCGAGTAGATTCATTGGTTTGTCGAGCCCTGATAATGATTTACCTTTGAAGGAGCCATTATACATTTCCCTTTCACATATTGTGTAGTCCAACTAATACTAATTCAAAGCTATCTTAACACAATGCCTCAACACTAATAGCAAAACTTCTATTTGCTCAAAGTTTTCCCATCTTTCACATAAATATTAATATAAGGAGATGATTGTATAGTGTATAACCACTCTTCCCTCACACCAGATGAATCCATGAAAATTGGTAGAGTATGTTTGTTTGTGAATCTCATTATTTCACATTAAATGACCATTTTGTGAAACTAGTGGAGACAAATGAGATGGATTGTGCAATGCTTCTTACATATCAATCGTTCCATTATACCGTTTCTATTACAGCTTTTAGCACAGAACTTAACTAGAGGCCTTGAAGAGTATTTTCACCATAACTGTAGAGTGGTGGGACTGAATCTCAAATCCCCGTTAAACTCTGACAGACTATGAAAGTAGCCTGTAGTAGTAATTCTACTGCTGCTTTGCAATTCATCAAGTAAAATTTATGCAGCAAAAAGAAGGGAGCCCCTTCAAATATATTTCTGAAGACAACAGGATTTTCTTATCTGTAACTCAAGCACAAGGAAAATAAGGGCTTTGTTATGATTACTTTTATCACAATGAATTCAAACAGTACATATCATTAATCTAATCCTCTGACAGGTCTCCAATAACGACACATGACACACAGAGAGAATGAGTCAACATCCATTCTTAATTGATAGAAAAGAAAAAGGAAGGAAGACAGTTCTCTCAACTCCAGCCATCTCATTGCCTCATGAAGCCTGCCATTCCCCACCACTTCATCCCTACTCCAGCCAACACAATGTTGCATTGGTTGACATTAGCATGAAAGAAAGACAGAAAGAATGCAAGTGAGCAGCCAATTAAAGTCCTTTTGTGTAAAGTGCTTCGCTCAAGTCCTCCCACCCCACCTTCCGCTGATTTTCACCAGATGCTTCCTTTTCTGCTTTGTTTTTTATTTTACGCTCTTCCATCATTCCAATTTGCTTAATACTCTGTTATAACAGTTGCCTCACCACCTAAGTAGCATGTCTGAAGTGAACTTAATACAGTAGTGCCTCAAGGTGGCTGGCTCTTTGCGGGGAGCTGCAATCAGCCTCCCCAGTGATGGAGCAGCTACCGCACAGAGGAGATGATCAGCTAGGGAATAGGTGATTGATTATGAAATGACTCAGTTGGGGCAGAGAGCTGCCAGGAGCACAGAACCCTGGCAAGAAGCCCTAGGTCAAGAAAGAAGAGCCTCCAAGAATAGGGAGGCTCTGGCAGGAAGCCATGGGTCAAGAGGGAGAGCAACAGGAAATGACAAGCCCAGGAGCAGGATGACTTCCAGGCAAGTGGCTGTAGCATAGAAACATGTAAGGAACCGATACACCCCTGCAGAAGACCCTGGGTTAGGCGGAGATGACTGATGTACTGGACTCATTTTTATGTAGAAGAAATAAAGCTGAAATCCTGAGAAGAGAGCTTGGACCAGACTTTGGGCCTGGCATCACTCCTTTGACAGCTGAATGTCAGACCAGGAGTGCTTCTAGGATCTTTACTGTTCTGGGTTCAAATTCTGTTCAGGAGAGGAACTGGATGACAGTGAATGAGTAGAGGTATAAATGAAGATTGCGATACACTGCACAGCTTTGTAATGGGAGGTAAAGATTCTGCATATCCCCCGCCATGCCTGGTTCCAGCCAGTGCATTACTCAGCACTGTGCTATACCACTTCTCTCACTCTATTACAGAAGTCTATGAAGCCAAAGAGCACCCAGACTAGCCAAAAATAAAACTGAGGTAGGAAACACTGATCCTTCCTACAGCAGGCGTAAAAAGGTTTGAAAATCTGTTCATTATCCCAATTAACACATACCCTTCTGCAGCATCCACAGGTTACACAAAAGTCTGCACAGATGTGTTTGATTGTAAATTCCGACCTTTCATTTAATTAGTCTTTTCTGGAATGAATACTTTGTTTCACTTCACAGATGATGACATGGCTTTTGTGGTCCCTGATCCAAAACAAACTGAAGATGGATACAAGTCCAAAAACATCCGGTGATAAGCACTGGTTCACAGGGAAACAATTGAACGGAAGGGTTTCTCTTGTTAAACATACAAAAGGTTATCAATGTGCCAGCAGTTTGTACTGTATCCTCCAACTTCACTGGCACACCTTTCCCATTCAGAAAAAATGCACCTGGTCTACTGGCTAAGAATAGCTACAGTCAACCACCTTAAAAGGTGCATCTTAGATAAGGAACAGCTTCAAAAAATAAATGGAGACAACCAGCTTTGTAAGGTGATTCAAATGAATCAATTCTGACCCGGAAGATTTTTTTCTTATTGGACCACTTATGGAATTGTCCTAATATTTTCTGTCAACAGAAACGAGTGTACCGTATTAAGTTCTGTCCAACCTGTATAGTAAGATACTTTACCCAATCTTTAAAGTATCAAGGTTTTCATAAGATACTCATTCCCAACTTCAGCAAGACACAAAACATTGGATCTTAAATCATGCTGATCAAATTATCTTGCTTTTCTCCACCCAACATAATCCTATACATTCTGATATTTTAGCAGCCTCTATGCATTTAAAGTCCAACTGGAAATGCAGGCTAATGCTTTTGCTGCTAGAAAATAATTTGGAATTTGCTTTCCAATGGCTAAAGCATTAAGGCAGAATTTAGATGACAAAAAAGATGGTGTAATTTACACATCCTCCTAGCCAATTTAACAGATTGGCCCTACCTCAAGATTTTGTACTACCTCATGAATGCTCTCAGATGTCTGCAACAGTTAGGCACAATGGAGCAAAGAATGCAGTGCTCTTTAACATTCTTGCCTTCTTACTTTTCTTCAATGGGATTTTAATCAAATCTTCAAAAAGCATAAATTATACAAGCGTACATGTTAGAAACCACAAACCACAATAATTCATATAACTCTATATTCAGGATCTTAAACTATCCTTGTACTTTTAGAACAGTTGAGAATTGCCACACAAATATTTATGTACTGATGACCCTAAGGGTATGTCTAAACTACATCCCTCTTTTGAAAGAGGGATGTAGTTTAGACATACCCTTACAGAGAACAGCTATTAATGTCCAACTTGCCAACAGAGACTTAAGAATCATAAGCTTCTGCATCATTACCCAAATGCTCATCTGTCTCACACACACATAGAAGATTGCCATTAAAGTATAGCCATTCACTGTTTGAAAGTAACTACCTTTACAGGATTTTTACTAGCAATCCCTGCACCAACATGTTTCTTAAGGACTTGGTAGGACACAGTTCAATAAATAACTTTTTTAATTCTCCCCTGCACTCAAATTACCAAATACACCAATCTCTATTATGGAGTAATGATTTGCACAGCTTCAGTCTAAGAGAAAATGTCTCAGATAGTTTCATTTATAGGAACACTAAAGAATAGTTGAAGCTACTTCAACACATACAGCTTATTTTAATTTGAAAACCACTGAACAGATTTATCAAATTTTGCCCATAAAAGCTGCCTTCCAGATGGAACTCTCGTGCCAATTTTCTGCCCATAACAAATTTCACAGTAGAATACAAGCTTCTGAGAAAACTGAGTAACATGGAAAGGTTGACTAACCTCAGCTATAATCATAATGTTTATGTAAGCAGGCACATGCAGGATTATGCAATATACGCAGAATCCAATGAAATCCTCTTTGAAGGAAAAGAAGGGAACCTGTTGGCTTGATGAAGAAAACATCATTCATCCTCATTTCCAATAATCACCATTAGCTATCAAAGCCACGTGCCCAGGGCTGTGGTGACCTAAACTAGTTAAATTATTGTTTTATTTACCTATGTGGGGGGGAAAACACCACAAAAAATGTCTGAGGGCCACATGGTTAACTGACAGACTTTTCTGAATAAGCTTCATATCCATGTATGAAGAAACCCATGTAGATGCTGTTTCATTACCGTGTTTGTCATGAGGTATATCTGAACCAATTCTATTGTAATGACTGTTTTGCCATTTATTATGTTCTACAACACCAAACTCCTCCCTCCCCCCCCCCCCCCACACACACACACGCGCACTGGGGCTCAGACTTAGCTCCAGTGGTTCCCAAACTTTTCAGCATCACGCCCCCTTTTTGATTTTTGGAAAAACCCTCATACACACACACACCCCCCAAAAATAACAGCAAAAACTTGTTGAGCCAAAAAAAAAAAATGGAACTGACCGGGACAACAAAACTTAATGTAGGGGAGAGGAGGGCTGGGTCGCCTTGTGCCCTGCCACCCCCTGGAATTTCTTCATGCCCCCCCCCGGGGGCACGTCCCCCAGTTTGGGAACCCATGGCTTACACAATTAGGGTAGTCATGTTAAAAAGAAAACAGAGAAATCCTGAATCAACTCATTTCACTGAAATCAGTGGCCAGGATTTGGGACTTTGAGGCACCATGTAGCAGTTTATGACTGATCACAATGCTTGTACATAGGCCAGGTGACTATTTCGCACGCCAACAAAACAGCACTTTAAGCGGAAGGCCATCAAACCAAGGGCTCAGAATCAGTGGCATGTTGGAGCAACTTTACTGGGGAAATAAATAAATAAATAAATAAATAAATAAATAAATAAATAGCTCGCTGTTGGCCAATTAAGGCCACTTCAGTTACAAAAGGACAATAGGAAAACGGGGGTGGGGGGGATTAATCTTCATTGTGTGTAACATTTTGCAACTGTTACCAAAAGCAAAGTTTACCCAAGAACTCTGCCAGCACAGAGGAAATGACTGTATAGAGTGTGACACAACCCTGACAAGGCCAGCTTCCCTTCTCCCTGCCTTTCCTTTATTTGACAGTTGCCACCACACCTAGTTTTCGGACACCATTATATCTCAGCCACATTTGGGATACACCCCATGGGAAAGTAGGATGATGGAGCTGAAGTGATGTCAGTGAGAACATTTTCATTCTTTGCTTTACAAACCTTTGAACCTTGCAGGGGTAGCCATCCGCTTGTATGCTTTTTTAGAAGCAAACTGTAACAATGCATATCCTGACAGGAAATGTTACCATGCATTAGTGATAAATTATTACATAAAAAGGCAAATTAAGTTTCCAATCACTGAATCAGACTTGATAAACGTATTACACCTCCCCTATTCAACAACAGCCAAGCAAGGAATATGCAGTTTTGAAGGAGGACAGGAGAAGAGAAGCCCCATTGGATATTTAAAACCTTGACTCAGACTGTGAAGGCCAAAAGTGACCGTCATGATCATCTAGTCTGACTTCCTGCACTTTGCAGGCCACAGAACCTCACCCACCCACTGCTATAGTAAACCCATAACAACTGGCTGAGTTACCAAAGTCCTCAAATCTCCATTTAAAGACTATAAGTTACAAATAATCTCTCATTTACTGTTGTCCAGACCAGCAAGTGACCCATGCCCTACACTGCAAAGGAAGGCAAAAAATCCTCAGGGTTTTCTGCCAATCTGACATGGGGGGAAATTCCTTCCCAGCCCCCAAAATGACTGTCAGGCCGTGAGCATATGAGTAAGAACCACCAGCCAGACATATGGCAAAATACTCTCTGTAGTAACTCATAGACCTCCATGTCTAGTGTCCCAGCTCCAGCTATTAGAGATATTTGCAAAATGTTATTGTAGGCAAATTTATCATGCCATACCTTACCAAAGCATACGTGAATCTATCATGCTCAACCTTAAAACAAGTTGGGTGTTTTGTCCCCACTACTTCCTTGGAAGGCTGTTCCAGAGCTTCACTTCTCTGAGGTTTACACCCCTTCACCTAATTTCAAGACTGAACTTATGGATGGCCAGTTTATATCCTTCTGTTTTTGTGCCAACATTGACTCTTAATTTCTCCCTCCCTGGCATTTATCCCTCTGATGTATTTACAGAGCACAATCACATCTCCCTTCAACCTTCCTTTTATTAGGCTAAACTAACCAACCTCCTTAAGTCTCCTCTCATAAAATGAGTTCTCCATTCCTCTGATCAGCCTAGCAAACCTTTTCTGCACCTGTTCCAGTCTGAATTCTTCTTCCTTAAACATGGGAGACCAGACTTGCACACAGTACACCAGTTGAGATCTCACCAGTGCCTTGTCTAATAACAACACTTCTCTATCTTTAGTGGATATAACTTGCCTGATGCATCCTAGGATTGCTTAGTCTTTTTCACAGCCACATGACAGTGGCAACTCATAGTCATCCTGTGATCAATCAATACACAGACGAATTTTTCCTTGTTTATCACTACCAATTGATACATTACCAGTTTATAGCAAAAATTCTTCTTGTTAATTTCTACATGCATAACACTGCAGCTTTGCCTTCAAAGTCCATGCTACTATTTACATTTAATCCAAATAATGTTTTCCAGGTTGTCCAAATCTTCTTGTCTGATATTCTAGCCCTGCTCCAGATTGGCAATACCCTCCTGCAATTTTTGTCTCATCCACACATTTTATTTGCACACACTCACATTTTTGGGAGTATGCTAATAAAGGAGAACGACTGGTGTGTCTGACTTGTAGCTCAGTGAATGCACCAATAAACAACAGAAGTTTAGCTACAAGAACTAAATAGTCTGATTAAACTAATGATGTGATGTCAAGTGGTTTTCCACATAGCTACCTCCTCCTTAATTTAAGAAAACTCTGATGAGATACCAGCATGTTTCCTGGATAAAGGATAATGAAAAGATTACTGTTAATGACATTTTATTACACACTTCACCCTAAGTAATACGCATTCTATATACAGTATTTAATATACAAATGACATTTCATCTAGTTCTGAACTGCAGCATCTGCAGCAGGGTATGGAAAATGACAGCTATGTAAAATTTTAAGAAGGTCTTCCAAGTCAGAATTCCTCCTGTATGTTAGGTAAGCAACTTCTGGTCAATTACTGAATTTTTACTCACCCAAAAGAAATCACTGTGGTGGATTTGGCACTGCTATGTAATTATCTAGGAATTCTAACCTAAACCACGTTATGAATGCTGCACGCGACTGTCACACTGAGACACTCACTATACATCTATACTGGGGTTACTGGACTTTCCCGTTTGAATGTATTGGTCTAGCTTTTGGAAAAATAAGCAGCAAGGTAACAACAGCTCTAGATTTTCTGCTCCCCAACAAATACTTGGGGGTCACTTACAAGGCAATAGGTGAAATGGAGATGAAAATGCTACTTCCAAGCTGAAGCCCAAAGTTTTGCCAAGGCTTACAATCTAGAGAGCAAAGGGAGACTCAATAGTTAAAAAGGCTCCCTGAAGATTGTATGAATTCAAGGTTTCATATTTATATTTGTATTATTATTTATTCTTATGGCAAAATGACTAAGAATTAGTATTGTATCAATTACAATTGATTAATAACATAATAAAAACATCCTGCCCGTTTAATAATTAAAATCACACCATACTTTAATATCATGTGCTGCAAAGAACCCCGAGAGACAAATTAAAGAGCCGCTTGCGGTTCTCAAGCCTCAGACTGAGAACCACTGCACTACCGAGAAGGAAACCTGGGGAATTCTCAGCCCATCACATCTTGAAATCAAAATATAAAAATGCTGTTGCACACATCATGCCAAATCTTCACTTTCATAGTTCCACCAAAAGTGTTTACCTTAAAAAAAAAAAAAAAAACACCACACCACACAAACACACAACACTTCTGGCAGTATAATAAAATATTTAACAGTAATTTAGACCAAACTGAAAACAAAGCAAAAAGCAGAGCCAAGAAGATCACTGGTGCTGAAACCAGATAAATCATTAGGATGCTGGAAAGTTAGCTGAAGAACAAAAATGCAAAGGCACATACCAACATACTTTTCTGTACCAATTATTTCCTGGCCTGGCAAAATAGAGACACGAGAAGGAAAGAGTTAAAATGCACTGAGAAAGTAAGGAAATATATAAAATTAATCTCTGCCCTTTGCAGCATGGATAACAGAAAATTAATTTGTTCCGTAAATTTGCTACCAAATTTTAAAAGAACTACAGCATGCTAACATTGTAATGGAGAATGTAAAGTAAATATAGAACCCGTGACTTTCAGAAAAGTGGATTGATTGTCTGAATCATAGGGTATTTATCTTCTAAAGTACAGAAGAATTTGTTGGACTTGATAACCAGCAAGAATTTTAATTGACCCCTCAAACATTTTCAGTGGCACCTTTTAAACCTGCAACCTGATTTAAAAGAATTGCTCGCAATTCTTCAAGATGTTGCAGGAATAGAGAAATGCAAACTCTTGTCCTAGAAACAAATTCTAGATCATTTATTAATAAGTTAACTTGATTAACATGACTGCCAAGTAGTAATAGTTTAAAAACATGATTCACTGTCATATTGGTCCTGCTTTTAGCAGGGGGTTGGACTCAAATGACATCCTGAGGTCTATTCCAACCCCATGAGTCTCTGATTCTGTTAGCATCGTGAAGGAAATGGCTAGTAAAGTATGTTAAGTACCAAAGGCTTTGCTTCTAAATCATTGGACACCATGTGTGCATGACGTTGCAAAGGGAAAAGTAGCCACTGAACAGTTCTTAGACTAACATTGGCAACAATCCCACAATGCCCAAGAGATGAGAACAGACCAGGTAGGGGGTTGAGAAAAGCAATAATGGCCTCCCAAGAGCCTTAGTCTTTTGGGGGCACAGAAATAGGGACAGCATTTTGTTGGTTGGGGCAAGATGGGATTATCCTACACTCCTGAAGCTAATGTCATATAACCAACGATATTCCTATTTTAATCTTTATCCCGCTTTTCTAATTGTTCCTCTACTATGTTAGCTCTGGAACCTAAGTCATCATAGGTAGCAACAGTTGAATTTGTTTCCCCATCTTACCTCATAACGTCATCTACTGTAGACACAAATAGCTCATGCCAGCAGTTTCAAACTGTTGATGTTCAATAGTTTTTCCAACAAGTACTTCATGAATCTTGCCTTCAAAGCACTGTTGTAAATGCACCCCTCTCTTCACTCCTCCTCCCCATCCTGCGGTTCTCTAGTTACAGGATTCCCCTCTATTTGGGAGACCCAGTCCCTTGGATTTACTCCTTTTAACATAGTTCAGGTAAGGAAGAGGAAAGTCTGGAGCAGCCACTCTGCAAACATTGTTGACATGTAGTGAGCCTTTTGTTTCTGAGCCAGTAGTTCACAAAAGCAATCGAACGATACATAAAACTTTCTCCCCCTTTTTTAAAATAATATCCTAACAAAGTCTCCTGTAGGTATATTAAAAGATAAGCAGCTTTATAGTGATAAACTTAACTCTTCTAAATCTATCAAGAATCCAACTACATTTAAGGGGCACGCTCACCTTTAAAAACACCTACTTCAGTGTTTCTTTATGCTAGAGGTTTATTGTATAAATCCCAATCCAGACGATTGATTTATCAGTACATTTTCCACTTAGACCAATTTGAATTGTTTAGTTATGTGGGTCTAAAAAGTAACCAAGACCATTAACAGGCATTTTTCAAAGAAGAGTTTATAAAAGTTTAATGTGTATGACACTCCAGAGACTGATTGTGACAATAGGTATGCTGAGATTCTCCTAAAAAATGTAGGTTCCAAACACTCATGTGATAACATCAGATAAGTCTCTTACACCTTCAAACTGGCAAAAAACCCCAACAATTCTAAGAAAAGCTAACTCTACAAAACCAAGGACTATGAAAAGTCCAAAATGATAGTGCTTATATAAGAGACTGGATTGAGAATAATCTAGTGTGATGTATGCATGTTTACAGAAGACTTGGAAGATGAGATTTTAAAAATCATTTAAAGGAAAGTCGGCTGTTAAAAAGGAACAATTTGTTATATTAGATTTCATTCATGTGACCAAGAAAAAAAATGGGATTAGGAATTAAATGCTGGCCTCTTATACTAAGTAAGATCAGTCATTCCCATCAGCCCTTCCTTTTGCCTCTCAAAATGAAGCTCTTCCATTAACATTCACTGAAGCCTAATGATTCCTCATTCAGCTTGAGCAAACCTATCACCACAGGCTTATCCAACATCAGCTCATTGTGGAATTAACACCTCAATACATGGGAGTGTTTGGGACGATAAATCCCACTTTCCTTCTTACTGACTGATTCGTTAATGTTTGGTTGCTAACAAAGGATGATTTGTATTTACATTCTGTATGCATATACTCAAACTCCATTCTCAATGCAATTATATGATGGGAAGATAAAACCCACTTAATTACCCTGTTGTATAAATAAAAAAAAAGAGAGGTGGTTTATTCCCTCACAACCCAAATATTTTTGAAGCATTTTGAAAATCATCAGAAAGATGGAGGACTTAAAGGAATACCAAATTATTCTGAAACTCCAAATCTTTATTGCCTTTCCTGCAGGAAAGGACATACAGGATAAACTGGGATGTCCTTGGCTTTTCCAGGGGAGATGTTCAATTTAAAGAAAGATAAATACACAACAGGGATCATTCTGCTGAAGATCTTCCTCCGGATGTAAATCTGCCCCACATCCAAAGAGATGATAGTTCTGCTTCTCCCCTTTTTAATAACCAGGGGATAAAACATCTACTTCAAGGGGCCAGATCACAGCAATCAGACACAAGGTGCATAGTAGCAGATAATCGGTACTTGTCTCAGGAGCATGGCAGGCATTCCCTCGTATGACTTATTGCATTAAGACTTTGGTTCATTCACTTCCAATTGCCTTTTATTAAAAAAAATTCTAAAAGCAGCACCTGGGGGAAAAGGAAATTTAATGCAACATTTCCTTCTATAAAAATGGTTTTATTTACCCCATGTAAATATCACTCCAGATATTACCACTCAATACACAGCCAATTTAAAAATTAAGTACAGCCTACAGCATAATAAATTGGACTGTCTCTGTAGCCTTCATCAGCCTTTTATAGTTGTTATAGCTCTGCTCTACTGGGTTCCTTCCTGGCTTCTTAGGGTTTTTTTACTCTACTCTTTGGCAGCCTGAGTTATGTTCGGTTATTTTTAAGGCAGGCAATCACCCATTCCTTTACCTATAACTTCTCCTATGCTCTTTAATATGCAATGAAGAGATCCAAAGAACTTTACTAATCACTATACTCCCATTCTCAAAATAGTATTGTTCTAATAACGCCTCCCCTCCTTCACACTATGTGAAACTGCTAGCCCTAACAGTGTTTTAGGCCTAACAAAGAAAATCTTGTTTAGCAAAAGAACATGGATGAAGGAGAAGCAAGGTCCAAAGTTAACAATCCCATCTAGAGACTGGACTAACACTACTTATGGTTTACGTCAACAGGTGCATGTGGTAGCTGTCCAGGATATATCATTATGTTTATATTGTGCATGACAATGCTTCTTGATGTCTGTTTGAATTTAATTTTTCCTTCCCGTTAGATGTTGAAAACAGTATCTAGTATAGGACTCTTACTACTGTCATCAAGTTGCCCTGTTATGTTCAGAAGTTCTGGCAGGGATAGATTTTAAATATGTAGTCGATACAATACAATTAGTTGACAAGGGCCATTCTGCAGAGCCACAGCGGGGATAGGACCAGGAGCCAGTTCGAGCCAAGAATGAGCAGTCCTAGCTCAGGCCGGCTCCGAGAGTCACCTGCACTGTGGCTCTGCATTTTAAATGTAGCAAAAGCCGCTGTCCTCTTACGACATTTAAAATGCAGAGGCACAGCATCCCGGACCAGTGCGAGCCAGGACTGATCGGTCCCGGCTCACGTTGAGTCCAGCAGTCCCTGTTCACAGCAGCAGCCCAAGCCGACGTGAACAGGGGCTGCTTGGTGGCAGCAGCCCCTGTCCGTGGGGGACCTAGCTCCCCACTGAGACCTCTGCAGACAGGGGCTACTTTGCAGCAGCCTACCCTATACCCCCCTCTGCCTCTGACAGAGACAGCACTGTGGGCAGGGTAGCACCACAGAGACGGTGCTGGGGGGGAAGAAACCAGCTTTAAGCCTGCTTGCCCCCGCACCAGCTCCTGTTTGCCTCCCCACTTGCTGCCTCTTACAGAGGCAGCAAGGGGAGGGACCGAGCAATCAATACTCCAATCAACAACCCGATAACCTAATTGACTACCTGATAAGCTTATGGTTAACTACTCATTAGCATCCATAACAAGCACATCAGATTGCTGTACGAACAACCAAATCCCTTGTGGTATTAAGGGTACCAACAAAACAATAAACAGACTGGCGTCAGACAGTCAAGCACACAAGTGAATTGGGAGTAGTAAAATAAAACCTATTAACATACAAAAGGTCTACCAAACCAAAACTTTTTTTTTTTTTTTTTTTTTTTAAGTACACTGTGGACATGCCTACACCGCATGTAAAAACCCATGACTGGCCCAGGCCAGCTGACTTAGGCTAAAAGGCTGTTTAAACACAGCATGAATATTGAGTCTTGGCTGCAGCTTAAGTTTTGGGATCCTCTTTTTTCACAGTGTATTAGAGCCTAGACTCCTAGCTAAGTGCATTTGTCCTTCCTGCTGGTACATAACCTCTCCACAGGCAAGACCCTTATAAGACCACCTGATTGGTCCTAACCAGTAACTGTCCTTGCATGCCCTGGCAAATTTTGCAAGGGATCTCAAAGAAGCAAAGGCCCCGAGCGGATAAGCCCATCAGTGTGTGGAACATACCCTGAGACTTCCTAACCCATGCCTCTAGCTACTGGGTTGGTAGTGAAGACCTAAATGGAAGGCGGTGTTACACACTACCATGGTGTGGCAAGCAGACACAAGCATAGCAGTTGACTACTACGACAAAGTGCCCAAAACGATTCCACATCAAGGGCCATAAACTGCTCCCTAACCCCTGCCAGTCATAATCATAGAATCCTAGGGCTGGAAGAGACCTCAGGAAGTCATCAAGTCCAGGCCCCTGTCCAAGGCAGGACCAATCCCAACTAAATCAACCCAGCCAAGGCTTTGTCAAGCCAAGACTTAAAAACCTCTAGGGATGGAGATTCCACCACCTCCCTAGGTAACCCGTTCCAGTACTTCACCACCCTCCTAGTGAAATAGCTTTTCCTAATATCCAACCTAGACCTCCCCCACTGTACCTTGAGACCATTGCTCCTTGTTCTGCCACCTGTCACTACTGTGAACAGCCTTTCTCCATTCTCTTTGGAACCTTCCTTCAGGAAGTTGAAGGCTGCTATCAAATCCCCCTCACTCTTCTCTACTGCAGACTAAACAAATCCAAATCCCTCAGTCTCTCCTCATAGGTCATGCGCTCCAGTCCCCTAATCATTTTGGTCACCCTCCGCTGGACCCTCTTCAATGCGTCCACATCCTTTCTATAGCGGGGGGCCCAGAACTGGACACAATATTCCAGATGTGGCCTCACCAGAGCCGAATAAAGGGGAATAATCACTTCTCTGGATCTGCTGGCAATGCTCCTCCTAATGCAACCTAATATGTCATTAGCCTTCTTGGCTACAAGGGCACACTGTTGACTCATATCCAGCTTCTCGGCCACTGTAATCCCTAGATCCTTTTCTGCAGAACTGCTACTTAGCCAGTCGGTCTCCAGCCTGTAACAATGTTTGGGATTCTTCCGTCCCAAGTGCATGATTCTACACTTGGCCTTGTTGAACCACATCAGATTTCTTTTGGCCCAATCCTCTAATCTGTCTAGGTCACTCTGGACCCTATGCCTGCCCTCCAGTGTATCTAGCTTTCCCCCTAGCTTAGTGTCAGCTGCGAATTTGCTGAGGGTGCAATCCATCCCCTCATCCAGGTCATTAATAAAGATGTTGAACAAAACCGGTCCTAGAACCGATCCTTGGGGCACTCTGCTAGAAACCGACCGCTAACCTGACATTGAGCCGTTGATCACTACCCATTGGTGCCGACATTCTAGCCAGCTTTCTATCCATCTTACAGTCCATTTATCCAATCCATACTCCCTTAACTTGCTGGCAAGAATGTTGTGGGAGACCGTATCAAAAGCATTGCTAAAGTCAAGGTATATCACATTCACTGACTTTTCCATATCCACAGAGCCAGTTACCTCATCATAGAAGCTAATCAGATTGGTCAGGCATGACTTGCCTTTCGTAAATCCATGTTAACTATTTCTGATCACTTTCCCCTCTTCCAAGTACTTCAAAATGGATTCCTTGAGGATCCCCTCCATGATTTTTCCGGGGACTGAGGTAAGGCTGACTGGTCTGTAGTTCCCTGGATTGTCCTTCTTCCCTTTTTTAAAGATGGACACTACATTTGCCTTTTTCCAATCATCTGGGATCTCTCCCGATCTCCACAAGTTTTCAAAGATAATGGCCAAAGGCTCTGCAATGACATTTGCCAACTCCCTCAGTACCCTCAGATGCATTAAAAAATCCGGATCCACAGATCTGTGTATGTTTAGCTCTTCTAAGTAGTTCCTAACCTGTTCTTTCCCCACCAAGGGCTGTCCACCTGCTTCCCATAGAGTGTCGCCTAGTGCATTTGTCTGGGAGTTGACCTTGTCTGCAAAGACAAAGGAAAAGAAATCATTGGGTACTTCAGCTTTTCCCACATCATCTGTCACTAGGTTACCTCCCTCATCCACTAAGAGGCCCACGGGTCATCTTGGGAATATATGTCAACTGGAGCACATCCCCCCTTCAGACAATTCATGCATGTATTCTGACGATGGAGCAAAATTCGACAGTGATAGGTGAGTGACAGGCATAGTAATGCTAGGGGTCGTAGTCACAGATGAGCATGTAGGCGTCTCCCAACAGCAATTATAATCAGCCTAATTGAATGGTTGGACTTTATTCCACAACCCTACCTCGAGCTGATCTGAGAGGCACAGCTCTCCCAGTAAGACACTGCCACACAGCTGAAACCCGACTTGCTGATGAAGAGGAATTTGCAGAGATCAGTGCAGGGTAAGGTCACCCGTCCTTACAGCCAAAACTATTGAGTGCTGGATTTAGCATGAGCAACTTTGTTGCCTCCAAGCTTAAAGGTCTATCTAAAGGCATAAATGATCGTTTTCTGGCTCTACAGGTGCCATTGAAACTAAGTGGTACGTTACCATCAGCAGCGCTTATGCTTTTATCATGACAAATGCTGGCAATAAGAAAAGTCCTATAATGACTTAGACAAATTCATCAGCATCAGATAAACTGATGTTCATGGCGGGACTTTTATGCAAGGGCTGGAAGTAATGTGGCAGTCTGGCAGCCTGCCATCAGACAGCATGTGATTAGGGAAGAAAACAGCAATAGAACTCTGCTTCTTAGTGAGGGCATCATACAGCAGTTACCGATCATGCATACACATGCGTCCCAGATGCAGCCAAGATCCAAACAATAGTATATCATCGACTACAGCATCATCCAGCAGCGAGCTCCACAGAATGTACAAATCACTGAAGCTGTGTGTGGGGTAGACTATGGACAGACCATCCTAAGGTCTGCTCCAAACTGTTGTCAGTGATTCAACAGGTGCACTGCAAGGCATCACCTAAACCAATCAGACTGCTCAATATAAAGTGCTTAAAAGATGAAGCTAGGTGAGTGCAGCTCGGTAATAATGTCACAGCAGTTTTGTCGGACTCAACTGGCTTGACTACTAGTGCTAATGGAAACCGTGCGTAAGCAATTTTTCACAAAACTGAGTATCAAGCTGCTCTCACCAGGAGCGGAACAGCAAAATGACATCTTCAAGACTGGGTTGAGAAGAATGACCCAGACATTCAATAACTACTCATTAAAAACATAAGATACATTGTCAAATTCTTGTACATCATACAAGAATCTGTCATGACATCAAATAAAAGCTTGGAGACATGTAGAATGTTGACAACTGGGAATCATCAGCAAGAGGTAGACCATGCTGGCAAGCAGTAAGCCACAATGGGGTTATCCACTTCAAGACTGACTAGTAAGCAGTAGGCAATGATGGGGATACCTAGTTCAAGACTGGCTAGCAAGCATTAATCAGCAATAGGGTTACCCAGTTCAAGATTAACTACCAGATAAATCTTAATGCACAGATACGGAGCTATAAATAGTGGCACACTCAACAGACACAGACTTTAACGCTTTCCTCCACATCGAGCGACTTCTGCACTTCATGAGGAAAGGACTGCCACAACCTTACTACGCATAAGAGAAAAAATTGTCATCAGCATCATCTTCGTTCTTGAAGAACAAGTAGTCATATTTATAATTACTTGGCAAAATGAACATCCCAGCGCAACCCTGTGGCGCTGTTCCCAAAAAACTAATGCAAACAAATTTTCATAGCAATAAACTCCGTGAAATTAGGGAGCAAGGATGACCCCACTGATTAAACTGCTGATGGCAAAAAAAAAAAAAAAAAAAAAAAAAAAAACAGATTAGGGCTTTGTCGTGCAGCACCTGCATGGCTTAACACTCTACTGTAGGTTCTGAGTACAGGTGGAACCCCTCTAGCCCAGCACCCTCAAGACCCGACCAGTTCCGAACCAGAGAATTTTCTGGACCACGGGAGGTTAATATTGTCTAGTGGTATTACCAACACTTCCACCACTTACTGGTTTGTTAGAGGTAAATCAAAGCCAAGTAACAGCACAGAACACTGAGAGCAAGCACTGGTGGCGGTAAACAAACTTTATGGGACCACGGGAAACATGGCCACACCCATGAAAAGTGGACATCTGACTAACTAAAACCATGCCGGACCACAGATGTTTCTGGACCACAGAGTTCCAAACTAGAGAGGTTCAGCTTGTATTTAATTTAACAATGTTAAATTCACAAGAGTCAGACTCTCGTACTAAGAAAATCTAAAGCCTTATATGTTATCTGCTTGCAGTTTCATCCCGCTTCTTCAGTTTTACCACTTTCAGTGTTTTGCCTGCAGTGGGAAGAATATGCTGAACTCACCTGCTTTTAGATTTGCTAACAAGTTTACATGACTTTAGTGACTCAACCACAACAGGGGCAAACATGGCTCTACTGAATCTAGCTTTTCTCTCCTTGAAACGGCTACTGAATAAAGCTCGTCTCACCCTAATAACTGTTTGATTTTCAAAGGAGTTGAGCTATCCATAAGACCTAACATCTTTTCCACATTTATACATGCATGAGAGCATATTCGCAGCATGTTCCTATTTAACACTATGGCAATATAATCATCCTTTGTGTAATGTCAGTACAAGAATACATTGTGCAATAAGCACACGAGTCTTTTGTTCAGAGTCCTTTTACAATTATCTAAAGAGAGAGTCAAATGTTCCATGCAATCATTCTCCCTTTACAAGTGGGGACATATCAAGAGGTTCAGTAAATGGCCAACTGAAGGTCTTGTAAATGGAAAGCTAAAACTTTCCCCCACTAGTCTGCTTCAAAAGTTCAAACACTGGGCATGAAGGTGGCTAAAAAGCAAGCAAGGGGCATTAACCAGACTGGATCTTTGCCTCCCTGAAAAGGCAGTGTTATTACTTGAGTCCTACCTAGGACTCGTTAATTAAAGAAAGAATGTTTTCTTCAAATCCTGAAAGGAATTCAAAATCCAGATATTTATGTCTAGAAAAGCGTTTTCAGCACTTCTGTCGAGTTCAGCTAGAAGAGCAGAGCCACACATGCCAGCTTCACCTTAGCCTCCCAATAAATGGAGAACTGCAGTAAGGACTTGCCTTTGCAAAGCTGCCAACAGATTTACTAGCAATACATAAAATGATCCAGGCATTTGCTATAGCATCCTGGGCACAGATGGTAGAAGAAGAAAAATAGTATTCTTGAAATACTGCAGAAGATGGACACAGACCTGATAAATACGTTTACATTGTTCAAGTAATTCCACACGCTTTTGCAAGGCCTGAATGGTCATGAGATTTGGAGCTAGGAAGAGACAAATGCTTCAGGTCTCAGACCCCCCCCCTCACTGGAGGGTACTATTGATTAATAATTGTAAATAGTATGAGTGAAATATACACATACAGTCAACTGCACCCAGACAGCCAATCAAAACCATTCAATGCCATAAACAAAGCCAAGTAAAATTCATCTGTCCCATTAGTACTCTGGGTTAGTGTGGCAGGCAAAATACAAACCTTCTAAGGTAGGGGTAGATGGGACCTTCACACCAAAAGGTGCGGCTTAATGTTTAGGGTACTGCATTTCAATTATAAACTTTTTATCTACTAAAATACTAGCCACAATTTAGCTACAAGACTTGTGAACTGTTCACTATTAGTCTTAACCATACATGAATAAGCTCAGCAGAGATTATTATAATGGGATCTTTCTGCACAAACCACAGAAATAAACTCTGGACTGACCTTCCATTGCTCCTTGGGAAGCAGTTTCACGACCACAATGTCACCATTTAGGGCTCTGTTACGAGCAACCACGCCATCAATAAAGATATCACGAATCCCATCCTACAGAGAAGGGGGAAACAACAAACATCAAAGCAAAAGACATTAAGTTACATTTGCTACAGGAGTTTTAAAATAGCGATAAAAAACAACAGTGCACACACACTGGGGAGATGGAGATACAGATGTAAACGTTTCATAACACAGCAACACATCTGCTGTACCTGCAGCCAGCCACAGCCTGTTCTGCCCCCTGCAGTCCAGAACCCCACCTTTTAAAAGAGATGACCTTGGTTTCCATTAGGGATATTAGATATAGTGTAATTGAATAGTCGTGTAACTGTATGAAATCTTAGCAGTTAAACAATTATTCAATAGTCCCTGGGGGTGGGGCCAGAAGCCAGTGCACTCCCAGCCCCACTCCCAGGGAGCCCCCTACCACCCACACTGTTGCCTCTGATACAGAGGCAGCAGCACAGGATGGCAGGCAGAGCCAGTCCGCGAGGGGAGCCAGTTTAAAAACCAGCTCCCCGCAAAAACCAGCTCCCACCAGCCACCCAGCACTGCTGCCTCTGGTACAGAGACAGCAGTGCAGGGTGGCAGCAGCCCCTGTCCGCAGGGGTCCGAGTTCCCTGCAGATAGAGGCTGCTGCAAGGGGAGGAGGAGGCTGCCATGAAGCAGCCTCTGTCTGCAGCAGCCCCAGCTGGCCACAGATAGAGGATAGTTCACAACAGCAGCCATTGTCCACAGGGAGTCTGAGCTCCCTGAAGACAGCAGCTGCTCCATGGGATGTGGAGCAGCCTCTGTCCAGGGGGAGCTTGGACCCCCTGCAGACAGGGGTTGCTGTCGTGGACTATCCTCTATCCGTGGCCAGCTGGGGCTGCTGCAGACAGAGGCTGCTTCATGGCAGCCTCCCTCATTCCCCCTCCCACGCTGCTGCCTCTACTAGAGGCAGCAGCATGCCGGGAGGGAGGCAGCACCAGCGACCTGGTGCTGGGGGGAACCAGCTTTTAAGAGGCAGCGCAGGGAGGGGGACAGGCAGCTCCGGTGCTCATGGGGATCTGCTTTCAGATGGATCTGGTGCTGCTTAAAGCCAGGTTCTCATGGGCACCAGCTCCCACTCCCCCCCCCCTTGCTGCCTCTGATACAGAGGCAGCAAGGGGGGAGTGCATGTCGTCGATAAGATTAACCGATAAACCAAGCCTTATCGGTTAATCATGTAGTGGACTAATCATTGACATCCCTAGTTTCCACAGCCCCAGCCCATATATCAATCACAGCTATTCCACACAGCAGGGTTATCTACCTAGCTCACATCTGACTCAGCTCACAATCTAGATTTGGGGCAAGGGGGTTCTCCCCACCAGGGATCAAAGAGGATAAAGCGGCCGTTTGTAATTGCGGAGGTCTGTAGATTTTGGAGGGGCGTGGAAGGTTCATTTTCACACTTCTTTTAGTCAAGTTAATCTACTGCTTTGATTATTGCTTCCTTGCACTTCAGCAAGCTAACAATTGTGTGTGGCTGGCTGCAGAACACCACCCTCATGTCAAACCATATAAGCATTTAGTATTAAACCTGTGCATTGAGAAATGTTCTTCTGTTGTGGAGCCTTATCTCCTTTTCTTAGCTTTAAGGCATGAGATGACTGCAGGTTTCTTTAATGTATAACTTTTTTTCAAGATTACAACAAAAAGCCAACCTTAAGGAAATTAAAATGTTAAACACACTGGGATTTTATTATAATTCCTCAAATACACACCACAGTTTTCTAGTACTTGATAATCTGCATTACCATTATATTCAGCCTTCAGGAAGAAACACTAAACAGATCTAATAAGGCCTCAGAGACTTTTCAGGTTAACATCATGTAAGTATTCTGTTCTGCCTGTATAGCAGAATAACGGAGCTAGAACACTGCTGTCATGTGAAACTGAGGCCAGCCTCCAACCGAGCAAATTACTCTTAGAAAGGCAGCAGCAGCTCAACAGCTGTGGCGAAGCTGCCTCCCATGACAAGATGCAGAAAAATTGCAAAGCCTGTTGGACCAACATAATTCAAATTGGAAACTTTTGTTTTCAAAAGACCAGATTTTTACACATGGTCCCTACATCCCTTCCCCTATCCCCCAGCCCAAGAATGAAATCCACCACATTATAAATGTATATGGAAAATACAAAGACTTTTTTTAAAATGCCTTAACGAGCTGTATAATTCCGTGGTAAAGCTGGCTTGTTACAGGGCAGAAGGAAGTTGGTTGGGATGTGGGTTAACTTGTTTGTGCCATACTTTTTTTTTTTTCCAAAAGAAATTAAAAGTAGTTTCTCCATCTGCCAACAGCAGCTCTGCAAGCACTACACCAGCCAGCTGACGCTATGCTGCTAGACTAAGCAAGAAGGGATTTTCTTTTTTTGATTTGCAGCCAATAGCTCTCATTTTAAACATATTATTCTTATATACAGATTTTTAACACCAGTTATTTCAGTGCCTGCTAGAGCAGCTATAATTAAAAACTGGCCAACACTACCATAAAGCTTTTTAAAATGACTTATATTTAAACGTGTCATAAAAATGCAACATTTGCTTACTTAGTGCTTCAGACCTGTGGTCTACAGGGTTAACTCTCACACTCCCGAGTGTTTGGGATTTCCTATTTTTTGTCTCCTTCCCCCCCAAAACCAATTCTCCAATCTACAAACAGTCGTCTTTTTGCATTACTAATGTAATTACAATGGGCTTTGACTGCAACATGGTACTGGGGTAACTTGAAAGGCCTAAATTCCAGTGAGGTATTTACGCTGTATTTGTCGCAATTGTGTCAAAGCACATTACAGCTTGTGAGAGGATCAGATTCTCTGCCCTCATCTCCCATTCAGTAAGATGTTTTATTACTATCGAGCCTTCATCAAACAACAATAGCAGGCATTTACACTTCTATCTGATGGCAGGGAGATTGGTGGCCATTCTAATCTCTTCCGGAAATAAGTTCTACAGACATGGGCCAGCCACCAAGAAAACTTCATCTCTTGTGTTCAAGTGTCTTACTCTTCAGGATGACTATTCCCACACACAAAATATCATTGCTACTAGAAGCAGTCAGGATTGCCACGCAGGAGACAGCATTCTAATAGCCTGGGTCCATCCCATGGAAGGCTTTGATGAGAATGCCTTTACCTTGGACTCTGCATTCAACAGTAAGACAGTGTACAGAGCAGCAGTGTGGAAAAACATGCACCTAGGGACTTGTGGCATTCAAGTGGCCTATTGCTTCACTTGAACCAAAATAAGCATAAGGCAGCCAATGGTGCTGTTTGTGTGATTTAACCCAGGAAGAAAACAGACTGATGGCTGAAATGTAGCCCTTAACAACATCCCAGTGCCTGTATATTCCAGAACACAAATTGTGAGTGATCTGCTTCACCATGAGGTAATAACTGAGCACCCATGGGAATTAGGCTAGAGCTCTTTGCTTGTGTACACAGTTGGACTTAATGTTTAGCTAGTGTTTTGTGGTTTAATAGGATAGGTTTAACAGTCTACACTTACCTCATTCAAGAGAGCAACCAGAGAGGAGTACAGTGCATTTCCCAGTGACACACCAGTACTGTCAGTGTCGGTTTCAGGAAGCATTGGAGACCACTATTATGAATTTCCTCCCCAGTGACTCTCAAGAATCATCTCCTTCAGCTCAAATAATATAAGTCTTCCACTACAGAAAGAGGCTTAAAGATCATTTTCTATGACTGTCCGAAAAGAGAAGCTAACATAGATCTCTGGACTTTTAATCCTAGCTCCAAAAGAATTATGCACAAGAAGTAATAAATATATTAACACAAACAACAACTCAGTGTCTGAGCGAGGCTCTTTTTCTCCTCTACCTCCAAAGAAAACCTAATTCAATATGAAACACGCTGTCACGTTAGGAGCAAAACTTCAGTCAAGTCACTATGAAATAACTGTCCTCGACTTCGCCAGCAGTAAGGTAAGGTAACCTCGCCTAAAGGAGGCCCTTGAAATAACAAGAGTCCTTCCATTAAATGAATCACTGATGTAAAAAAATGGTCCCAGGTGATAGCAGTGAACCTCAAGCCAAGCTATACACCAATGAGTCTGCAAAAAGTTGTCATTAATACAGAACAGTGATTTTCAACCTGTGATCTGTACACGCCTCAGGAACTACAGACTATTCCCAAAGGGGTCTGCACCTCCATTCAAAAAAAAAAAATTGTAGGAGTCCACAAATGAGAAAAGTTTGCGCAAAAGCAGGAACATTAGAAGGAACCGTGCATAGTACTTTTGGACCAACTTTCCAAATTAGCTCATGCAGCAAATTGAAAATGGACAGCATATTTGTTCAGGAAAGATTACGTTAAATCAGTGGAAAATCCATAAATCCTCTGTAGCCATAGACCAAGGGTTTACAGTTACACTAACTGGTGGTCCTCAAACCTGGGTTCAGCTGGTGTCTTTGGGTTAGAAACAAGTGTTCCCAGTTTCATCACAAGTTCAGAGACGTGAAGTAGCCCTTTGCAGTGTTAAAAACAGATTTATTCATACTATGTACATACCTTAGGATTTATTTTAATATATCCTAACACAAATCAAAGTGACATTTCTTATGCAGTACAACTACTACGTTCATACACATTAATTTATGGACTACAGAGAATTATAAATTACACTTACTGGAGACGGAATGAAGGCTTCATGGTATTTTTTTGGATTTATTCTCAGGGCTCCCTTAATAAAAAAAAAAGAATCAAGATTATGTCTAGAACATTAGTTGTACGTACTATTAGTTAAACTGGATGTCTATGGATAATATATTTACTTTGAAACATGAGAGATACAGCTGAATTTCCATTGCAAAGCTTAAATGTTGACATTAGTACCTGCCTGTTTGAACCATTTCAATCCAAAGTTAAGTATTACTGTCCACCCAGACAAAACCCCTTCCTCTATGCTCCACCTCCCTAACAGCTAGAGGCCAGGGGTTCAGATGTGATTCTGTAAAGCAATACACCACAAACCAGAGTACTCCAAAAATGTTTTTAATATAGATGCAGAAAATGTTACTCATTTCAATAGCAGATACGCTAGTGCGCCATGTTTTCCCATTTGCTGTTATACATCCCACCATTCCACCAAATAAGTGGTGGTTCAACAAGTTCCTTCTGAAGTCTTTTGCTGCTGCTGTTCTTTAGGCAGCCAAGAAACCGGGTGTGCTCTCTTCCTTAGCACCCACCTCCTTCTCAAAGGTCACAACACTTGTTCAGAAAGAACAATCACCACAGAACTGCCCCTGGTTTTGATGATGATGATGTTTTGTGCCCTGTTTTTGTGGGGGTCAGGTTGATTTTGCTTTAAAAAGTTATTTGGTATATTTTGGGGAGACAGTTGTGAAGAAGGATTGGGCAAGAAGGAGACAAGTTTCTTCCAACACTGGCTCCGGTTAGAATCTTACAGGGGTCCAACTACACTTTTGGACTGTCCACTAACATGGACAGTAATAACTCTGTCGTAAGAAAAATGTAAAGGGTGAATTGAAAGAATTTTCCAAAAATAAGCATTTGCGAGCCAACATCAATAACAGGTGTAGGTATCGTTATTAACAAATAATCTTTACATCAGAGAGGACATTCAGTTTCTGCTTCCTGATATTACAGCGTGAAGAGACAAAAGGGACATTTGAACAGTGGATTATTGGCTGTTTCGGAACACTGACATTTCAATTCTAAGGGCATCCTGGGAATTGTAGTTTAGATGACTAATTAAAACATTTACTAAATTTTACTCTTATAAAATGAGACAATATTAACTACAGTTGCATTAATAAAGTACTTTGCTTTTGATGTGAAACTTTAAAGCCTTTTTCATCAATGTATTTGGAATGTCTTCAGTTACTAACATGAAATTTATTCCATCTGTGTTTAGCAATCATAGGCATCTTTCATTGGAACTGCTTCCTTATAAATTTGATGCAGCATATTATTCATAATGTATTCTAGGAAGGGATCTGAATACAGGAAAATAATCTCTTCACGCATAAAAGTACTGCAGGCTTGAGGAGAAATTTGCTTTGTTTGTTTGAAAACACCAAGAGCATGAGGACCAAGGAATTCGTTGGTCTTCAGATCTTATTTGTGCACTTTGTGGCAAACTATCTTATTTTAGGTCTTATTTTACTGTACTGTCAATATTGAGATTACTCACATCACATGCACAAGGCAGGGCAGTGGCAAGAAAACAAAGTCCTATAAGCATGGAAAACACCCTTGGGGAGCAAGGGTTTCTTCAAGCACAGACAAAATGAGATCTATTGCACTGTGTTTAGGAATTATGACACCCCTTTCAAGGACAGACAAGGTCGTCCTTCCAGAGAGATAGTCAATCATCAAATCATCCGGCTTCTGGTTCGAGACTGAAGGCAGTTACTGGTACTCACAAGAGGGAGAACAGCTTTTACAATGTGTCAGTCAATTCCTGTTCCCGGCATCTCACCAGCAATGCAGAAGCAAACCAGAAAGCCACCTGTGTCACTCAAAATCAACCCCTTTGGATAGTTAGGGCCAGACTGTCAGAGCCATGTGCAAATGAAAAATCAGGTTTTGTATACATAGCAAGTAAGGTGCCTCACTAGCTATGCGCACAAATACCTAGTTTGTGGAAGCATACTGAGCAGCAAAATGTCACCTCCTTTAAAATATAAAAGCTCAACATATGTTATGTAATTATGACAAGCATCAGAACTCTTATGTCAGTAGTATTAAAATACTTTTCCTCTAGCTCTTTCCTTTAAGCAAGGAACTCCCAAAGTTTATCTTAGAAAGCAGATGGCCCCTATTATCTGTGCCTATGAAAATCCTATTTACAATGTTGTGCATTTCACGCTGTGATATCATATCTGGAACCAGTCACTCTCCCCATCTGCAACGAACAACTGTTCTCATATGTGTATTAGGGGCTGAAGTTCTGGCTGAACAGTCTCATGATGTCACACTCAGGCAGTATTATTTTACAGTAACTTGCAAACAATGGCTGCTATATTTATCAGTGTTTTCATGTCAGCAAAGCCAGCGTTTTGGGAGGACCAGATTGCAGCACGGATTTTAAAACATCTCCTGATAGTTCAGGTTGACCTCACTTCACCAAAGAAGTCCTTAAACTTATTAATTTTCCTAAGAGGTTAGGAAACTCTGGATTTCCCAACTTTCTCACTTCTTCCAGCGAAGCAGGGAAACAGAAAGATACGTAGACAAAACTTCAAGGATTCCAAATCAAACGCTATACGTAGGACATCCTAACATGCAGGCACAGATCAGTGTTTGTGGAAAGCAAAGAAAGGCACTGTCCAAATATCTATCCATTGCGTAGGGCTGCTTAAAAAAAAACCTCACTGAAAACCATATAAGGGAACCAAAGTTTCATACTAGTAAAGAAACTGCTTGCAAAAGGAAAGGCATTTGGATAGCCAAATACGGTTCAGTGTCTCTGTAAATCACTATGCTTACTAAAATGGACCCCATCACCTGCCCCCGGAGATCTTGTTTACTCTGCACTTACAGTCTTGTCACCCATTCCTTGACCTGAAATGATGGCTAATGCATGGCAGGCTGATGGAAGGTCTTTCAGGTCATGCTGCTTAACATACAACGTGGCTCTGACAAAACAGATATCTACAGCCTTTCCATGGAAAAGGTATCCAGTCTTGTTTAACTTGAGACCTGTGGGGATGATTCCAAAAAGCCTGCCTTGGGTCTGTTTGCTCTTCCCAGGTAGTCTGCTACTCATGGAGATTGGGAAGAGGAAAATGCATGCGCCTTAAGCATCTGATCCCAGATGTCCAATCTTGTGGCCAGATTCATTTGAGTGTGTCCCATGATCAGGTGGAATTCTGGGAATTTTGGAGGGGACTGCTCACCACACTATTAATTGAACTTCCTACTTAAGCAAACTATGTGAGTACCACATCTAGAATCAGGAGTCACTGAAACATCTAGTCCTGAGTGACTTCAACGACCATGAACAGAAATGAACATAAGAATGGCCATACTGGGTCAGACCAAAAGTCCATCTAGCTCAGTATCCTGTCTGCCAACAGTGACCAATACCAGATGCCCTAGAGGGAGGGAACACAACAGGTAATCCTCATGTGAGCCATCTCTTGTCACCCATTTACAGACAATCTAGGGACACCATTCCTACCCATCCTGGCTAATAACTATTGATGAACCTAACATACATGAATCTATCTAGCTCTTTTTCTAACCCTGTTAAAGTCCTACTCTTCACCACATCCTCTGGCAAGGAGTTCCACAGGTTGACTGTGTGCTAAGTGAAGAAAAACTTCCTTTTGTTTGTTTTAAACCTTAAATGCTTCTACGTTTTAATGATTTGGAATTGTTCAGCCTCTATGGAAGGCACAGGATTATCTCTGGTGGGTCTCCAATTCAAGCCAGTGGACACACTAGCCAGGATCTTCTAGAATATCTTGTTAAATTACACTGTCAGTCATCCTCAGACTTGAGCTCAGGGTCTTTCCTTGCTCCTGTTGAGATGACAAACATACTTGTTATATTCTACCCTCAGACATTCATGGACCCAATGAGATTCCAGAATATTCTGGGAGAATCTACTATTCATCCACACATTCACATTGCTGGTGGAAAAAAATAATTGCTTCGCCACAGCTGTTGACACTGGTACTTGGATGTCTTCTTCCTAAGCACTGTAGTCTCAGGTTATCATAGTGTTCGGATGTCTTGCTTGTAGGGACTGATGGAGTAGCTCTTCAATATGTTCTGTCCTTCCTCAAAGGTCTCAGAGAGCAGTGCTGAATATCTGTTCATCTACCAAGGCTTCCATTTACAAAGTCTCAGAGGGTTTTATCCCTTCACCCTTTCTGTTCAGTGTGTATTTGAAGCTACAGGCAGTTGCTGATAGGATACTCAGCAAGAAAGATTTTGGGGTTACTATGTCTGTGATCAGATACTCAGCTCTGCAGCCATCGAATCCAGGTTCTATGGTTTCAGTAGTTTCCCTCAGACAGAGAATTGGATGATAGGCACAACCCTAATAAGTCACACATGAAACTTCCTGTCAGAGAGAAACGTATGAATTGGACCGGAAGTTTCATTATTTATAGAGAGCAGAGGTTTCTTTTGCTAGACTAATACAGTCAGAGGTCCTCTGAGAGACATCACCTCACTCGAATTCTCAGTACCAGCAGCAGCCTCATAGTGCCCTGGGCCCTCTGAGGAAGATCTCTGAGGAAGATCCATGACTGGTGTCTGTATCTACCACCTCCTGGCTGTGTTACAGAAACATGTTTAAGGAATATTCTTGAAGGCCACTCAGAAGCTCTGGTTGTTTCATTACACAGCTACAGCCTCTGGACTGTGAAGGACTTTGCTGATACAAGCACATAACAGGGAGTTCCAATTCCTTCACTGGGTATTTGCTTCCAGATGTGGGAGTCTGTGATAATTGGTCTGGGAACCATTGTGAGGCCACAATTGAAATCAGGCATGATGCTCTATATAATCTTTTTACAACAGCTAGAGTTAATCAGAAATTGGGCTTCAAAGAGCAACTCTCTTACAACCTTAATCGTGGCATCCTGACCATTGACTGCAAAAATGTTTCAATTAGAGCTGGATGAAAATATTTGTAATAAGTTTGACAAAATGGTTTGAAACCTCCAAAATTTGTGAAACTGATTTAAAAAATGTGGGGCCACTGCCAGCCCTCATAAGGGGGTGTAGGAAGCACCACCCAGCCCCCAGTTCCCCCCCCCCAGCTCTGTTCTGCATGGCCTTGGCTCCCAGCCCCAGCCCCAGCATGGCCCTGTACCTGTTTGGGGACCCAAATGCTGAAACTGGAGGGGGAGCAGCGCCACACAAGTCACCAGCCCCTCCCACCTCCAACCTCAACTCTTGCTCCATCCCTGGCCTTGCTCCCAGCCCCAAACCCAACCCTAACCTCAACTCTTGCTCCATCTCCAGCCTTGCTCCCAGCCCCAAATCCATCCCCAGCTGCCTTATCCCGGTCCATACCCCCACACCCCTGCCCCAAGCCACAGGCCTGCTCCTGGCTCTGCAGGGGGCAGGGGCACACAAAGAGGTATGGGTGGGATGAGACCCTCAAAAAGCCTGGGGACCCCCACTACCTTACAATGAATGTCTGTGAAGGCAACATCACAAAGGAGAATCAAAGACACTGCATCACCCCCTGCTCTCTTCGTTTAACTATTTCAGTTATCTTATAATACTCTGCAGTGAGGCAGGGGTACTACTCAGCACATAGTGAGTCACCTTCCATTGCAAACACACGCATAATACGAACAACTGAGGCACAGGAAGGGGAAAACTGCCTCTGAGAAACTAGATCACCACCAAACAAGATATAAATTCACTGTACTGAAAACTCCCAATATATTATGTGAACATCTGTGATTTTTACAGGCTTATCTATATCACAAGAGCAACACCATGTGATGTTCTAGGCACCTGGATAAGCTCTCCCCTTTTCAATCCTGCTGCAACATCTTCCCTTGACATGTAGGCTTCAAATACATTCTTCTTCCTCCCTCTCATGGGTTTACTCCGATTCTTCCTATCTCCTGGCGTCAAGGCAGCAGCATGGGGCTCTCCTGCAAATACAAATCCACAAACGTTACCTTTCTAGCCCAAGTCTGGATGTGTGTTTTAACAGCAGTCACCACAAGGCTTTGTACTCAAGGTTGAATCTTTGAGGGCCTCTTGCCTCGAATACCAACCCACTGCAACAAAATAGCACAAGACTTGAGGGACCATCTCCTACAAATAATCAACAACCTTTCACAGCTCCACTTTTATCCCAACCCCTCCTTTATCAGTGCCTCAGCCTGCATTTCAGAGCAGCTTATTTCTGAAGTGTATGCCCACTTTGTTTTAATACCTCTAGGAGTTCCCAGTTTTTTAGGGTTTATTCGACAGTCTGAATTGTTCATTGTTTCTGCCTGTGATTCAGAGAGTTGCCTCTTCCTATCGAAGTTCTGGGGAACTCTGGTTGATTCTGAGTTGTTTCTGGTTCTTGCAAAGCTTCTCTTGTCTCCACCTGGAATCAAACACAGGTTTGTAATAAAAGAAAAAAGAAAATGACCCACTTTTGTTGTGCTCATGTTCTCAGAGAATCAAAGTTAAATGTCGCACCCTGTGCACTATGTTCACTCCCCCCAAAGAAAAGTCATTTTGACTAGGCCTTTCTTTCAGAGTTAACTTGCAATACAATCTGGGCCCTTCATAACTCTTCATTCCGCCATTAACTTATTTTACAACAAACTAAACGCTGAACATTCCTAAGCAGAAGCTTGGATAAAGTATTTCCATAATCCCGTGAAATTTTTTAGAATGCGCAAAAGGTGAAATGGTTCAAAACTTTTCAAAGTTGAACTTCCCAATCCCTCCCCTCCCCTGCACCTCTGCCCATCAAACTCCCAGGTAGTGATGAAATGTAAATTCACTCAGAATTCCATTACAAATATAAGAAGAGTAGAACTGCAAAAGAAAACTAAAACTCTTTGAGATAACTAAATAACTACCCAAGGAAATGTGCTGAGGTCTCAATACAATTATATATGCTGACAATGCAAAGTACAGCCAGTTTGCTAAGAACAGGCCATAATCATAAGACACCATTTCAGAAAGACTCACCCTTTCCTTTCCTGTTGTCATCTCAGACCATCCCAATAGCCAGGAGAGCAAGCGACAGCCTCCAAAACTTATGCCAATACTGTTTCATGGATCAGCAGATTGGAATGTGAGACAATGCAGCTGCCCCTCTTTGCCCCCCGCCTGGATATTGAACGTGTCATCACAGCTCTCCCTTCTAGACCCTACTGGCTACAGGCCCAGGAACCAAGCCTGTACCTGCAAGTCTGAAAATGTATGGCAGCCAACTTACTTTGTTCACAGACTAGCCACGGTACAGTACAATTATAGTGTGTATGGTATGTCTAATAAACAAAACCCCCAAATGCTGGTACCTGAACAGCAGAGGAAAGAGAATAAGAATTATAGGCAAGGCAGAACTTTGTTCAGCAGTGATTTGAATGAAATGCTGAGCTACAGAGAGGCTGTTCCTCTGAACATCAAAAGTGACCACGCTGCGAGGAGCCAGGCCTGCTAGTTGAGCCGAGAAGAAAGAAAGTCAAACAACCTCTGAGGCTGGCTCAGGCAAGTCTATGGAGAGTTTAAGTACATCATCTAATCATGAGTGAGAGTCCCAAAGTGAACAGGGAACCTGTGGAGTAACAAAAATGAGAACAAAAAATGATTAAAGATCCAGAAAGTTTGACCTATAAAGAAGGATTGAAAAAATCGGGCTTGTTTAGTCTGGAGAAGAGACGACAGAAGAGGAACTCGATAACAGTTTATAAGGATATAAAAGATTGTTAAAAGGAGGAGGGTGAAAAATTGTTCTCCTTAATCTCTGAGGATAGGAGAAGAACAATGGTCTTAAATTGCAGCAAGGGCACTGTAGTGAACATAAGAGAAACATTTCTGACAGTCAGGGCGGTTAAGCACTGGAATAAATTGCCTAGGGAGGTTGCAGAATGTAGAATCTTCGTCACTGGAGATTTTTAAGAACCGGTTAGACAAATATCTGTCACGGATGGTCGAGGAATACGGATGTTAAAAATATAAAAAAATCATTAACCATGTAACTGATACAATTTCTATCAGTTACACAGCTAACTGGGCAGCCGCAGCTCCCAGTCCCATAGGGCTGCCAAGGCTGCCGTGGCTTCTGGCCCTATAGGGCTCCCAGTCCCACAGGGCTGCCAGGGCCAGGTCTCCCAGCCCTGTGGGGCTACCACAGCTCCTGGCAGCCCTATGAAGAGTGTAAGCGGTTCTAGTAACTGATAGGTGTCAGCGTCAGCTTATTGATTAACCAGTTACACTCTTACATTCCTAGACAGGAATGCTAGAACAATTTTTATAGTGGGAGTACTGAGAGCCACTGAGCCAAACTATAAACCCTGTGTATAATGGAAACCAATTCAAGTCAGCGGATGCTGCAGAACCTCTCATGCCTCTAGTTCCAGCACCGATAGGTCTAGTTATTTCTTATCCAGCCTTGAGTGCAGGAGACTGGACTAAATGACCTCCGGAGGTCCCCTCCAGGCCTACATTTCTATGATTCTCTGGGTTTTGTTTCTCAGTGTGACAAAGCAAGCAGCAGCATTCTGAATACAATTAAGTTTGGAGAGCATGGGTTATGGCCACAACTGGAAAAGTAGTTGCAATTGTAAAAGGCAAAAAATGAAGCCACAGATGCAGATTTTCAGCCAAAGGGCCACAGAGGTAATATGGTATGTGAGCCACATTATGGGACGATAAAATAAGCAGGTTTGCAAACGCACAGCACATCTGGAGGAAAGGAGGAGAAGAATTCACGGTGGAGATAAATATCAAGGTTGTGGAGCACAGAGATTGACGCTCAGGAGCACCAGTGTCCTCTTGCCCAGAAATGCTTTGGAGCCATTAGCTGAAAGAAGTCCCAAGCTTGCTTTGCCAGAAGAGGGACAGAGAGTAGAAAGGGATGAGTTAGCACAGATGTCCAGACACACACATTAATACCAGCAAAGCAGCATTATTTGAGGTGAAAGGCAGAGAGGAAGTAAACAGACGGCGTCAATCAAGAACTGAATTGCAAGAGACTCCATAAGAGAGATCTCTAGGTGCAAACAGTGAGTGGAACCATGACTCAGGGAGCCAGACACACCTCCAGAGCCAAGAGAATGATTCCCAGGGGATGGAAAGGTAAGTCCTGCAGGACAAGCCAAGATAGAGAAATCTGAGAGTGAAGAAGGTGGTTGATTACACAAACAGCAATTTCCAGGATACAGACAGAAACCTTGTTCTCTCTAATTTTTCCCACCCTGAACAGAATGAATATTGTTAAGTGCACCAATATGACAGTGATGTATCATGTGTTGGGGGTGGGGGCCAACAGGTTGAGTGTGGGAGGGGGCTCAGGCCTGGGGCAGAGGGTTGGGGGGCAGGAGTATAAGGGTTCTGGCTAGGGGTATGGACTCTGCGGTGGGGCTGGGGTTGAGGAGCTCAGGCCAAGAAGAAATGATTGGAGTGCAGGAGTGTGAGGGCTCTGGGGGGCTCTGGGATGGTTCTAGGGATGAAAGGCTCAGGCCTGGGATAGAGGGTTAATATAGAAAGACTCTGGTGGAGGTGCGAGCTCTGGGGTGGGCTGGGGCAGAGAGTGGGGTGGAGGAGTTTGAGGCAGGGGGCTCCAGGACTGGGCCAGGGTGGGGGGCTCTGAATCCTGCCCACTCTGGCCATGGTAGGGTGGTGGTCTTGGCTGCTCCAGCCAAGGCAGGAGGGCTCTGGGGCCAGGCCACCTGGGTGGCAGTTGCGTTCAGGCCAGGGGAAAGGTGCCGACCTAGAGAATTTAGCCAGAAACCTATATAGAAATCTGTCCTGGATAATATGAAGGAAACAAAGGGGCAACTTTCTGAAGCACTTTGCTGTTTGGCTTTTCCTAACAGTTTCAAGGGCAGGTTTATTTTTTACAGGTGTTTATGAAATGAATAATCACAATGGTATATTTTAGAAAGTAGAGGAATTATGGACAACTGGAGGAAATAGAGAGTGTAAGGGTATTAATAAAAGACCAAATGCTACAACAGGAAAGGGAGTTACAAGAAGAAGGGACTAGATGGCTATAAGAAATGTGCCAGGAACTGGAGAATGAATAGGGGAGCTATTGGGAAGTCACGGTACTTCTGTGAATTAAGGAACCTTGAATAAAAGGGAACCAAAATCTTCACACTACACTAAGGAAAACCTGGGAGGGAAGAGAATCGGAGGATGGCAGAAAAGTGATAAGGATTTTTGGAAATGAGCACCGGGCTATTTAGGCCCTTGAGTACTGCGAATGGTCTTCACTAGCACACCTAGCTATCTAAATAGATTTATATTAGAATTAGACATTGCAGGACAGGTGTTCATGACCACTGCCACAGGCACCAATGGGTTAGTGTGGTTCACCATCCTTTGCCATTATAGCTAAAATCAGCAATACACAGGAACATGAAAGGCAGCCTTCCAGAGCCAAAGGGTGGCAAGTAGTCACTCACAGGTAACAGAAACTTAAAAAACTTAAATATAGTGGTCTGCTCTCCTGTGGTCCTGAGCATTCACTTGAACTCAGATAAGAATATGGAACGTTATGATGAAATGGGCCACTTGAAAGACATGATATATCATTCAGCATAGCTGGCAAATAAGCTACTTCTCGTAACCATTTTCTGAAAGCATTTTGTAAAGGTGACATAAGCCATAAAACTTAGTATTAAAATAAAAGATGCCTATTTCAATCCATCTGATTGGAAGGTATCAAATTATATATCAATGTTTTGCTTAGGGGTATGAAAGGTTAACCAATTAAACGGTAACCACTGCGGGCTGGAGAAGCTCCCCGCCTACCGCAGGCCCACAGGGGACCCACAGGGGCCCGCCAAAGAGAGGGGCTGCTCTTGTCTGGCAACAGAATTCACACTTTCACCTGCCACAACAAAACTTTGTCTTTCACCAGGGTAAGGGGGCTTTAAGCACCCGTGCACAACAAAAGTTTTGTTGATCAAGTGCAGACATACCCTAGATTTTTTTATTGTAGCCAATTAAAACCGCAAGAGCTATTCAGAGGCAAAATAAAATTATTTAAATTGGAATTTAGCCAAGCCATTGGGGTTAGTACCCTTAGTTTCTAAAAAGTGCCATATCACTGTTAATTCATACAAAAAGCTATCAGGGCCCTAAATTTAAGATTCCTGGAAAAGAGGGCCTCTATAGCAACCTGGTGCCCTTTAACACCTTGCTAAACTAACTCACTACCAACTCCAAAGGACAGCATAACCTACTAAATCAACAGCATCCGTGTGAGACCTCCCATCTAAGAACCAACACAATCCTGCTTCACTTGTTGGATCTGACCAGATCACAATATAAGGTCATCTGGCTATAGGATCCCTTCTTTCCTTTTCAGGGCCTACCAACTAAAATCACCACCGTTATTTGAACTTTCAGCTTTGTTTACATTGCAGTTATTTACATTTTTAACCCAAATCCTCTAGAACCATCTGAGACCATCATAACAACTCTGCATGGTTACCAGGTAAAACTCCCAAGGAATTCACCCCTACTGTCTACTATCTCAACATTTCAAATTTTTAAACAGTTTGATGTGGAAACACTTAAAAGGAACAATGTGCTCTATTGTTCAATAACTTTTCCAACAGAATTCCTCCACTTACTACTTAGCAATGTTGGCCCATGACTAGGTAAGAATCCTCTCTCGCAGCAAGTCTACACTTAAAATGTGGCACTGATGCACCTGCAACCACAGTAGCTTTTTAAGGAAGATGCTATAAACCAGTGGTGGGCAACCTGCAGCCCACAGTTTGCAGGCAGCCCATGAGGGTTCTATGTGTAGCCCGCGAGACATTTTGCAATGTACAGAGTTGCTGGAGTACTCTGGGTTCCGTCCGCGTAGTTTTTTTCCTACCGATATTACTAAAATGACATGCATGTAAAGCAAGGACACATTAAGTGAGATGCGGGCTGACTGTACACAACATTGACTGTGAGAGCCATGCGCTGCCTCTGCAGCCAATCAAAGCGCTGCTACGGGTCAATCAGCACACCCCACAAATTCTGGGGGTGCAAGCACAGTTAGCAAAACTACTCAATCCCAGGAGTCCACCTTGGTTATGACAATCTTGTGGCCCACGGAGATGAAGGAGGGCCACTCAAGCAGCCCACTCACTGTTTACCCCCTTTCTCCAGATCATTTATAAATAGGTTGAATAGGATTGTTCCCAGTACGGACCTTTGGGGGACACCACTAGTTACTTCTCTCCATTCTGAAAACTGACCATTTATTCCCTTTGTTTCCTGTCTTTCAACCAATTATCAATCCATGGGAGGACCTCCCCTCTTATCCCATGACAACTTACTTTACTTCAGAGCCTTTGGTGAGGGACCTTGTCAAAGGCTTTCTGGAAATCTAAGTACACTATTTCCCCTTGTCCACATGTTTGTTGACCCCCTCAAAGAACTCTAGTTTCCCTTTACAGAAACCATGTTGACTCTTCCCCAACAAATTATGTTCATCCATGTGTCTGACAATTTTATTCTTTACTATAGTTTCAACTAATTTGCCCGGTATGGTGTTAAACTTAATGGTTTGTAATTGCCAGGATCACCTCTAGAGCCCTTTTTAAAAATTGGCGTCACATTAGCTATCTTTCAGTCATTAGGTACAGAAACTGATTTAAAACAGATTACAAACCATAGTTAATATTTCCACAACTTCACATTTGAGTTCTTTCAGAACTGTCAGGTGAATGCCATCTGGTCCCGGTGACTTGTTACGGTTCAAGTTTATCAATTTGTTCCAAAACCTCTTCTAATGACACCTCAATCTGGGACAATTCCTCAGATTACTCATCTAAAAAGAATGGCTCAGGTTTGAGAATCTCCCCAATATCCTCAGCCGTGAAGACCGAAGCAAAGAATTCATTTAGTTTCTCCACAATTACCAAAGGCTACATCTAGACTGCAAGCCTCTTTCGAAAAAGCCTCTTTCAAAAAAGAGCGTCTAGACTACAACCAGTACTTTCGAAAAAACAAGCTGCTTTTTCGAAAGAGAGCACCCAGACAGTCTGGATGCTCTCTTTCGAAAAAGCACAGTTTGCATTACATAGCGCCTTTTTTCGAAAGAGCACTTTTGAAAAAAGGCGTTATTCCTCATAAAACGAGGTTTTCCACGGTCAAAAAAACTGCCACATTCTTTCGATTTACTTTCAAAAGAACGCAGCAGCAGTCTAGATGCAGGGGAAGTTTTTTGAAAAAAGGCCACTTTTTTTCGAAAAAACCCTGTAGTCTAGACACACCCTTATGGTCTTTGGGTGCTTCTTTAGAATCTCGCTCGTCCAGGGGTCCTACTGGTTGTTTAGCAGGCTTCCTGCTTCTGATGTACTTAAAAAACATTTTGCTATTACTTTTTGATTTTTTGGCTAGCTGTTCTTCAAACTCCTTTTTGACTTTTTGATTTTTTGGCTAGCTGTTCTTCAAACTCCTTTTTGACTTTTCTTATTATATTTTTACACTTAATTTGGGTATACATTTAAGTTGGGCCTCTATTATGGTGTCTTTGAAAAGTTTCCATGCAGCTTGAAGGGATTTTACTTTTGTCACTGTGACTTTTAATTTCTGTTTAACCTCATTTTTGTGTAGTTCCCCATTCTGAAATTAAATGCCACAGTGTTAGGCTGCTGAGGTATTTTTCCCCCTATAAGGATGTTAAATTTTATTACATTATGGTCACTATTTCCAAGTGGTCCAGTTATATTTACCCCTTGGACCAGATCCTATGCTCTACTTAGGACGAAATCAAGAATTGCCTCTACCCCTGTGTGTTCCAGAACCAGCTACTCCAAGAAGCAGTCAGTTAATATATCCCTACTGCTATATTCTTATTATTAGAGCATGGAATTACTACCCAGAGAGAGTCTATGGAACATTTTGGCTCATTTAAGATTTTTACTGTGATACTATGTCTGTGAGCTAGAGGGCAAGTCAATTATCATGCAAACCAGAATCCAACACTCGGAACCAAAACTGGGACTCAAGCAACCAACCACAAATCACCATTCAATGGATCTGACTCTGGCACCATAAACCTGAGTATACCCTAGCTTCCCTTTTACATCATGATGAAGTTGGTGTTAGGTACGGCTTATTGTGGTCCCTATGATCACCCTTTAAAAAACAAAACAACACACACGCACACACATGCACAACTGAGTGCCATTCTGCCCTCTGGAGTACAGCTGCACTTTCCTACCATCACAACTCAAAGGCCAGGGTACACTAGAAATATTTTCTGATATAGCAATGTCAGGGGGTTGATTTTTTTTTTCCTGCGGCTTTTCTGTACTAGCATAAGCCCTTGTGTAGACATTTATAGCTATATAAAAGTGCTTTCGCTGGTATAATTTATTTCATTCACTGAATAAACTACACCAGCTAAAACACTTTTTTACCAGCAGAAGTTCTGTTTATACTAAGAGGGTTTTGCAGGTCTAGTTATGCTGATAACAAGTACAGACTAGGCCTCAAAGTCCCTCTTCCGTGCTCTGCTGTTTTCTGCCAACAGCTATATGCAAGTATTATGTTGAGGACATACTATTCCCTACTGCTTTGCCCTTGTTTAGCATAAAGAAATATTTCCTAATACACAATTATACCACCTACCTGAGATGTTCTTTGGAACATTCACCTAAACCAAGAGGCAATCAGAATCAGCAGCCACCCCCATTTCTCTGATTCCATTTCAAATGAAAACTATGCCCAACTCCTGTGGTTTTTCCTACCAATTCTCCCAGGCTACGCTAATTCTTAAGGGACCGCCACATGCATCTCACCAATTATGCAGGTTACATATAACATCTGCCTAGAGCTTTTTGTTTTATATCATACATAACATTACAGCATCCAAGTTCCTTTCCAATTCCATTTATTTAAACAAAATGACAGTTTAAAAGCCACCTTGATATTTTCTCATTCTCCCAGGAGTCTCAAAGCTCTTTAATATTTTACCACTTGCAAAAAGGCAAAGTTTATAACATTTGTTACACAACTTTTAATCTCTGTCTTACCAGTGACTTTCAATATCTGACACATTACATAATAAAGTTACCAGCTCTCAGTCTCACTACTACAGTGTCTGGTGCCAAGTCACTACATCAAGCTGTACCATGGACAAGAACTGCAAACACCAGTGAAGCGATGTCAAATGTGCACTCTGTCAGTGCAAACATTGGTTCTACACAGGTCAGAAGTGACTTTAGATATTTATGTTTTGCAAAACATTTTGAGGATTTAAGAGATTAAATGTCTTTAAAGGGATAACAGCCAAGTACTGTGTGTGTGTTTTTGTTTAACAGAAAGGGGAAAAAAACACAGACAGGGGTTGGTGAAGCTGATGAGAGAATAAGAGTTCTGTATCAGGAGAAAAAGATGATCATAAGTCACGCCAGTCAGAATTCTGCATTAGTCAGTCACACAGTGACAGTCATTTTTAAAGTCACCTGCTATGTTCCCTGGAAATTCAGCTCCATTCTAACTTGCCTTAAAAGACCACCATGCTCTATCTAGTGTTGCCTTCTGTGCTGATTTAAGAGAGTACAGAGATCTTTGATAATGATCTTGATAAAGAAATACACCAACACACTTTGCCATCTACCCTTAAACAAGCAGATTAAATACAACAGCTCAATGATTATTCCTGAGGGCAATCTACACCACAGAATTAAAAATTCTATAAAATTCTGCAGTTTATTAGTGAAATGTGGAAGTTCTAGCATGGCAGTGCAGAGCACAGGACAGAGGTGAGAGATCACTGTGCAGCTCTCATCCCTGTCCCCAGACTCAGGGGTGAGGCTGAACCCAACCATGACAACACAAGGACAGGGACTGCCCCAGAAACACAGTGCTCTGGTTTGTCCAGGAAGATTGAGCAAACAAGATGCACAAATATGGCTGGGGAATCCTGTCCACATTGCTAAAATGGATACTGAACCAGTTGGTTTCAGGAATGCATTCACATATTGACTTAGGCCTTGTACCGGGGTGAAATTTCCTTGCTGCCTTGGTTCCCATATGAGTTTTAACCATGTGGCATATGACCAAAAACCACACTTAGAGCAGACCATGTCACTATAACTTGTTACACACTCACTAGCTACAACTGGGGCAGGGCCTGACCTAATTTTTCAACATGATAGGAAGCATCATCATCTTATAGGTGGGACTAGCAAAAAAGAGGTAAGTGACTTGTCCAGGACCACATAGGAAGTCAGTATCAGAGCTAGAATCGTGTTCCCAGACCCATGCTCAGCTTGGTACACCACATTCTGGGGAGCATACGTTGTCTACAAATGGTTCATTTCTGCAAGTCGGACCTAGACCAGGGCATCTTTTTAAATTCTTTGTCCCATGTATCCCCAGAGTTCAGTGCAAAAGTACCAGTAAAAGCTCTCTCCCCTTTATGCACTCTGAAAACTCAGGTGCCAAGATAGATGTTTCACTTTAGATAGGATGTGATTCAGAAAATAAAGTTTATGCTGTAAGTCAACTTCTTAAGTGTCATCCCCAAAGCCTAACATATGCCCACTGCATCCCACTCACTTATGAGGAGCACTCCTGCACATCCTTGACTTGTGCAAGATTCAGGCTTGAGTAACTGGCAGGCAGTAAAAACAGCGATTCTAATCTTAAACTGGCGTGGTGTTATAGAGTGACTGAGCATTTGAGCGTGCCAAAGATTCCATTCCAGATACTGAACTAAGGTTTGGTAACAAAACTCATTTAGCAGAAATAGGCTAAAAGTTTATCAAAACAGTTACCATGCTCTAGCTGAGTGAAGGAGTGCATCAGCATTGTCAGGGAGTGAAGGCTGCTCCTCTGACTTCCAGGACTTTCTATGAACTTACTCCACCCTGCTGCTGACCTCCTAACTACCTACTCCGCCTGCTGACTCCATTCCTTCACGCTTGGACTCCTGATCATAGATGTGGGTTACTGCTGCCTCTGCTACCCTATTCTCCCCCTTCTTTCCCTCTGACTCATCTTCTCAAGTTTCCCTCTTCTCTTTACTTTAAGGCAGATCCACTGTGAAAAGGCTTGGGCAAAACTTCATGAAGGATACGATTTAAAAATAAAACATTGTGGAAGCTCACACTTTGGTTTCTCAGGTTCTCAACAGTTTGAGGGAAGCAAGCAGAGGGAGTAGCAAAGATAGCCAGGAGGCCCTGAAGAGGAGAGGATCATTAAAAGAGGAGAGAGAACACATAGGAAGGCTGAAATGACTTGAGAGGTGAGACAAAACTGCATGTTCGGGTTGGAACAGACCAGTCCTCATTTATTCTGCAGCTGCTGAATTAAACCACTTGCTGCAGAAACGGGCTCCAGAATCTACTTTTTTCAATTTAAAAAGAAGATATATTTCTAGTCAGAGTTATGGGGGGCAGGAAACTCACAAACAAGAACTGGATGTAGTGCTGCTGGCCTGTATCTGCAGACAGCCTGAAACAATAGCTCTAAGCAGCATGAACTACCCAATGCATCTCCTATGGACCCAAAGGGTCTTGGGCTGCACAATATGGCATTTCTCCAAAATGCCATGAAGTTAGGGATGTTAAAAGTTGGTAAAATAGGTAACCGCTGAAAATCTCAGCAGCTACACAGTTACATGCTTAAATAAACTTTATACTGCAGAGCCCGCAGTGAAGCCTCCTCGGGAGTGGGGCTGCCAGCCCCAGGCCGTCTGGGTCTCGGAGAGGCGACTTCCCTGCAACAGGGAAGCCGCCTCCCTGGGAGCAGAGACAGCAGCCTTTGCCCGCCCAGCAGCAAAGATGCCTCCCTGGAAGCCGGCTAAGTGTAACCGACACCATTAACCAATAGGGTTGCCAGGTGTCTGGTATTGGCCTGGACAGTCCGGTATTTGAGGCTTCTATCCAGTAAAAAAACAGAATACACCAGACATGTAAAATGTCTAGTAGTTTCAGTTGTTCTTGTACAGAAGGCCACTTGGGACATTCTTCCCCTGCCGTGTCGGGAAGCGTGGTGATTTAAAGGCGCCGTGACTTTTTTTTGGTGGTTTTTTATTGCTCAACAACTTTGGTGCCCCGTTTTTTGTTTCTCAACCAATTTTTTTCTCACCATGTTCGGTATTTTTTGTGAAACTATCTGGCAACCCTATTAACCAATCAGCATCAGTTAAATGGTTAGTCGATCACACTCTACCGTCTCTACAGGAAATTCAGCATTTCTGTCACAGAATGTTTTTCTACAATGAGGCACCCAACATTTTGCTTTCTGTCATGCTGTCAAGCCCTGCCTGTAACTGTTTCTGGCACTGAAGAGTTCCCCACAAGAAGGAGTTAACAGTATTACAGTGCATGCTCCCTGCACTGGTGTATGAGCCAGGCAGCAGGGAATCAGGGGAACAAGAGCTGGAGTCCAACTTGCAGGTATCAGACCAAGGGAGAGAGATGTGTAGGCTGGTGAGGTAGGCAGACTAGAGAACAGCGTAGCAGTCGAGACTGAAGCTGCTGAAGATAGCTCTAAGTGTCCTCTCTTCTTTAGCACTCCTAAGGAGAAGGAGATTCTCAGCTGGGTCAGCTAGACATTATAGGAGCCAAAATTTGGGAAATGCTAGAGAAAACACATATACACATACTGAGAAGTAATCATGGTTGAACAATTACGTACGTTTACATAGGCGAGAATTTTCAACTAGGGATATAAAAGTATAACCATTTAAAAGGTTAACCCAATAACCCCAGGCTTATGGGTTACCATTAACCGTTATGCACGGGCTCCCGCCCCACTCCTGGGAAGCTGGCTGCCACCCCACGCTGCTGGCTCTGTATCAGAGGAAGCAGTGCAGGGGTAGTAGCCAAGTCCCTGGGAGTGAGGCTGCAGACAGGAGCCAGTGCACACTGGGAGCCGGTTTAAAAGCCAGCTCCCAGTGTACAGTGGCTCCAGGGGGGCTGGCTGCCACCCCATGCTGCTCCCTTTGATACAGAGGGAGCAGCATGGGCTGGCAGCCAACTTCCTAGGAGCAGGGCTGGCAGGCGGCAGACAGTGTGCACTGGGAGTCAGCTTAAAAGCCTGCTGTCGGCACGCACCAGCTCCCAGGGAACTGGCTGTCACCCAGCATTGCGAGTGCATGTAACCACTGACATTTTCAGTGCTTACACAATTACCTGCTTTTTAACAACCCTATTTTCAACAATGAGCCATAGCGGCAGGTATTTGTGTGGGAGCAGCAGCACCAACGAAGCTACTTCATGACAACAGAATAAATTAATATTGCTATGGAATTTAGGGGCTGCAGCCACAAAATCTGGTCCCATTGTACCACAGAATACGTGAGACTCTGGTAACAGAAACAGAAGAGAGTTCTTAAAACACATACCACAATAACTCCTACAAGAGCAGGATCCAATCTCTCCAAAAGAGCATGTCCTAGATATTAACACTGATACTACAGCTGATGTTAGCCAAAAACATTACAATTGCACAAGATGTAGGAATGCAACATTCTCCTTTCAAAAGCAGCACCGAAATTTATGTTTCATTTCTAAACCATTAGAAAGGAGCTTCCTATTTCTCATCTGTGCCTCAGACAGGGCTATAGCGTAAATCCACTTTCCCCCCTTTCCCATATCTTATTACAGAGATTAACGTCATCAGTAGGATAATAAATTGGATCTAGAGAAGAAAATTATTTGCACTTACAAGATTTCCACAGCAACTGGCATTCTCCCTTCTACTGACCAGACACTGCAGCCTCCACTAGGTTACATGCTCATATTTACTGTTGCCAGGTAAATAACAGGGAGATAACAGCATTTCTGAAGTGCTGAAATCAGTCACATAAGAACTAGTAGACTTTTTAGTTCTCTTCTAAAAAGTGCATCCTGATACAAAAGCAGAGTTTGTATAAATTTGTGGCTTTTTCTTTAGCAGAACTCCTTTATGAGGGACATGAGCCATATGAAAGCTCTTATAGTATATAGAAATAGAGGCAAAACCCTGAAATTTTCCCCCTTACCAGGACCTGCATTACTTGAGTGTCTACCTCCATAACTCATTTAGCAAGGCTGTCTGATGGGTTTTCCAAGCCTACTGCCCATACTGTACCTCCTAACTCCACAATAAATAGTCCTCAAATGCATTCTCTCTGGAAAATGTAGAGCCATTATCCAAAAGCTGCACTTGTTTTTTGACTATAACAATAGTACCTTCAGCTAGATGCACTATCTCCTGACATAAAGATGTTAGACAATGCCAGTACATTTCACAGGCTGCGCAAATAAGCACGAAAGAACAGATAAAAAACAGACCTGCGGGGAAGTCTCACAAAGCATTTGACTGAACTAGGAAATATTTTTCTGTTTAAACAAGATTGAGGAGTTAAGTCGCTGACATGACACAGACCATGGCTCATCCATGTCCACACTTGCCCATTAATGCTGATATTGCCTTTGATGTTAGCCAAAAACATCATGGTTACTAAAGACTAAGGAGTTCAACACCATGGTAAGCATCATCCTAGCTATCTCAACTCTTCACAATCATGTTTAAACATCAGATTTCTCAGTGAAGACAAGCCCCAAGAAGTTACTTGCCAAAGAAAGTTTTGCTCTCCTTCATGACCTTGCCTCTGCAGAACCATGCTGTGAGACTGTGTTCACAATCCTGCAACACTGGAATTCACTTAAAAACATCAGCTGTTAGAGCAAATGTGCAATCCACTCTGTTTCAGATTTCTAGCACCAAAGGTATATGCCTCCAAACATCCTGCAATCCCTCTCTAACTCGAGGCATCTTTTAAACTTCCAGGCTAACATGGAAGAGGGATAAAAGTGTAGGGATGTGAAAGGTTAACCGGTAAGCATCACGGGTGATGCTTACTGATTCCGGTAAACAGGTGGGAGCTGAAGCAGCTCCCCACCCACAGCAGACGGGGGCTGCTCTAGCCCCACTGGATCCACCATAGACAGGAACACTCCAGGCCAGATAGAGCAGCCCCTGCCCATGGCAGGCTCAGGCACATCACAAGCAGGAGGGCTCCTCCAGCCCAGCCACGGTGGGCAGGCAATCCGCTCCAGACCCTCCCACTTACCCCACTTTAATCGGTTAACCAGGTAAACATCACATTTAACTTGTTAACCAATTAAATGGGATTTACATCCTGAGTACAGTGTGACTCCGTGAAGGCATTATGCGTTATCAGATGTGTCAAGCTCTATTTGGATGGAAATTCTGATTCATTTAAAAATGCCCCCGAAACATTTTATTTTTTTCCATTAATTAAAACTATTTTAAACCTGCTGGATACACAGGAAAAAAAAAGGTTCAACTAAACATGTTTTGCGTTTAAAACTAATTTACTAAACAAAGGGCATGTTATCTGAACCTAGTGAACTGAAATGATTGTTTCTGTTCACCATGTCCTTCAGGATGTTAGAACTGGTAGATCTCATCCTCCCACACAGCACTTTTACATATAGATTAAAGGAGGAAAACAAGTTTCCTGCTTTTTTTCCAATGCCCAGTTGTGTTTTTAACCTCTAAACAAACTAGTCACTTAACTGGACTAGCTCAGTGTTTCCCAATTTAATTTGGCCATGGAACCCTTTTGCCCGTCAGAGTTGGTCAAGGAAAGGGGGGGGGGGGGGGGAAAAGGCCCTGCCAGACTCGGTTGTGCAAAAAAAAAATTCTGACTGTCTCTTTAAAAGGGGGCAGGGGAGTGCTGCATTCTCACAGAACCCTTACTTTCTGCAGAGCACCAGTTGAGAAACACTGGACTAGCTGAATAAACTGAAATGAAGAAAATATTCTCTCTTCACCTACAGAAGAGGCTACAATTGACAAAAACTTGGGTATCATCTCAACAAACTCTGGGTCCAGGTGCTTTGCCAGTGATTCAAACCACTGTTCAGGTAGAACTTTCTTTAAACTTGGCAGCAAACATGAACTACTTAGTATTATTTTTTGTATTTCATTTAGATGATTTTGACACAGAACAAATTCATGCCTTAACACAGGATGACAATTTTAAATGTTTACTTTTGAAAAAACAAAAACAAACCTGTATAATGGGGAACGTCAGGCCCAGGGGCTGGATATGGCCCCCCGGGTTGCCTGGATCTGGCTCCTGAGCTCAGAGTCCCCCCCAGCATTGGGAAGCCTGCACTGGCGCTCTAGCCTCCCTGCTGCCCCACCGCAGGCCTGGAGCACACAAAAATCTACTAGGCTGGGGCCCTCTAGCCTCTGGTGAGCAAGGGGAATGTGGGGGGTGTCTTTCTCCTTAGTGGGAGCTGTGTCAGTGCGGGCGGAGATTCTTGCTTCTCACTTGTATGCGGCCCCTGACTGATTTTTCTGTGGGTCAGTGGCTCCCGACCCAAAAAAGGTTCCCTACCCTTGCTGTAGAATATTTAAATTAAAACAGAAAGCAGCATAATCTCTGTCAAGATGTAAAAATATAATTAGGCAGACCAAAAGAGTATGAAGAGCAACCAGCAAAAGACACAAAAACCAACAGCAAAAAAATATTTAAGTACTGCAAGGCTATGTCTCCGCTACGTGTTTTGTTGGACGAGGGAATGCAAATGAAGCGCTGATTAGCATTTTTCACTCTTCATTTGCATAATCTATTCCCGTCCGTTTTTGCGCAAGAGGGTTTTGCGCAAAAACATGCAGTGTGGATATGTCCGTTTCCGAGGCATACGGATCTTGCACAAAAAGGGGTTTTTGCACAAAACAGACATTCATATTGCATGTTTTTGTGCAAAACCAGGTCAGAATACATTATGCAAATGAACCACGACAAAATGCTAATCAGCGCTTCATTCGCATTGCCTCTTCCAACAAAACACATAGCGTAGACATAGCCCAAGCCCAAGAGTAGGAAGCCTACCAACAATCAGTGGGGCCACTGGACCATGAAGGTGCTTAAGTAGCACTTAAGGAAGACAACGCCATTGTGGAGAAGGTAAATTAATTCTTTGCATTGGTCTTCACTGCAGAGGATATGAGGGAGGATTCCCATTCTTTGAAGGGAACAACAAACATGGGGACAAGGATAATATAGTGGATATTGTGCACTTTCAGAAAGCCTCTGCAAGGTCCTTCCCCAAGGATCATAAACGAGGGGCTCAAAGTCATGGCTGGCAGAACATCTACGGACAGAGAATTTTCACAATCTGGCCAGGGAGTGCTGGTGGCACACGACCCTGTCCCCCAAGCCCCATTGCTTCCCGCCACCACCCTACCGTCTCCCCCAGGGAGCCGCAGAGAAGTAGCCATGGTTTTGTTGTTGCTCCATTGTTGCAGCCCTGTTCATCCCAGGATATTAGAGAAATAAGGTGTGTGGGGCCATATATTTTATTGGACCAACTTTTGCTAGTGACAGAGACAAGCTTTCAAGCTTACACAGAACTCTTCTTCAGGTCTGGGCCCAAAAAGCTTGTCTCTCTCACCAACATGCACTGATCCAATAAAATATATTACTTCACCCCCACTTGTGTGTCTAACATCCTGGGACCAACACAGCTACAGCAACAGTGCATAAAGCCTCTTTGCACGGTGAGAGGAGGCTGCTGAAGCAAGAGATCCACACACAGCAAAAGAACAGAGGTTTTGCAAATGTTGGAACAGTGGCATGTTCACACTTCCCTAACGTCTCCCTGCTTTGAAATGGGTTGCATCCCATATAGTAAGGCATGGGATCTCACTGTACAGAACTGTGAAGGCAGCACCATGAAGAATAAAGCCACATACTGGATTTAAACTGGTTGAGATTCCATAATGTTCCCCACTGAACTCTGATCCTCTTGCACGCAATCCCACGCCTTTACTGAGATCTGCAATGCTGGGTTATTATCTGTGTTACTTTTTCGAATATGTGAGACAAGATAAAGACAGGCCCACCGATGAGAAGGCAAAGGGGGAAATTGCACAGGGGCCTGGAGATTCAAAGGAGCCTGGAGCTCTCGGTCGCCGCTGCGGCTACTGTGGAAGTGGCAGGGGCCGGAGCCCTGGGCCCCTTTGAATTACTGCCAGAACACTGCTCTGAGGCCTGGAGTGGGGGGGAGAATGCTGCAGTCTGGGTGTCACTAAGGGCTGACTGCCCAAGGCCCCACCTCATAGACTCATAGACTCATAGACTTTAAGGTCAGAAGGGACCATTATGATCATCTAGTCTGACCCCCCGCACAATGCAGGCCGCAGAATTTCACCCACCCACTCCTAGAATAATCCTCACCCCTATCTCTCAGATATTGAAGCCTTCAAATAGTTTGAAGACCCCAAGATGCAGAGAATCCTCCAGCTGTGATCTGTACCCCATGCTACAGAGGAAGGCGAAAAACCTCCAGGGCCTCTGCCAATCTACCCTGGAGGAAAATTCCTTCCCGACCCCAAATATGGCGATCAGCTAAACCCTGAGCATGTGGGCAAGACTCCCCAGCCAGACACCCAGAAAGTTCTCTATAGTAACCCCTATCATCCCTCCATTGACCTATTTACCACTGATAATGACTAGTCAATTAGTTACCAAGACCATGTTATCTTGTCAAACCATCCCCTTCATAAACCCATCTAGTTTAATTTTGAAGCCAGGTAGATCTTTTGCCCCCACTACTTCCCTTGGAAGGCCATTCCAGAACCTCACTCCTCTAATGGTTAGAAACCTTCGTCTAATCTCAAGTCTAAACTTCCTACTAGCCAGCTTATATCCATTTGTTCTTGTGTCCACATTGGTATTAAGCTTAAATAATTCCTCTCCCTCCCTAGTATTTATCCCTCTAATATATTTAAAGAGTGCAATCAAATCCCCCCTCAGCCTTCTTTTGGTTAAGGTAAACAAGCCAAGCTCCCTGAGTCTCCTTTCATAAGACAGGTTCTCCATTCCTCGAATCATCCTAGTGGCCCTTCTTTGTACCTGTTCTAATTTGAATTCATCCTTCTTAAACATGGGAGACCAGAACTGCACACAGTATTCCAAATGAGGTCTCACCAATGCCTTGTATAATGGCACTAACACCTCCTTATCCCTACTGGAAATACCTCGCCTAATACATCCCAAGACCATATTAGCCTTTTTCACAGCCATGTCACAGTGGCGGCTCATAGTCATCCTATAATCAACCAGGACTCCGAGGTCCTTCTCCTCCTCCGTTACTTCCAACTGATGTGTCCCCAGCTTATAACTAAAATTCTTGTTATTAATCCCTAAATGCATAACCTTACACTTCTCACTGTTAAATTTCATCCTGTTGCTATCACTCCAATTTACAAGGTCATCCAGATCTTTCTGTATGATATCCCGATCCTTTTCTGAATTAGCAATACCTCCCAACTTTGTGTCATCTGCAAATTTTATCAGGACACTTCCACTTTTGGTGCCAAGGTCAGCAATAAAAAGATTAAATAAAATTGGCCCCAAAACTGATCCCTGAGGAACTCCGCTAGTAACCTTCCTCCAACCTGACAGTTCCCCTTTCAATATGACCTCTTCCGGTAGCACAGAGTCAGCCCCCACTACACCTTGTCTCGGAGTCTGCAGTGGCTGTTGGGGTTAAGGAGAAAGAGTGGGATTCCAAACAGCTAGAGATTTCTTTAGTCTCCACATAAACCAGGGTTTGCTTGGCTGATTGGAGGGGAATCGGGTTAGGAGTAATGTTATATTCTCCTGCAGCCTAGAATCCCAGACACAGCGTTTACACTAGTTCATAAAGAACAACAAAAGGAAATGGATGAGCACAGATCGATTTAGCTTCATTATGCAAGTGCAGCAACCTGTGAAAAATAAATTACATAACTTGAAAATTAAATGTTTTGAAATCTAAAGAATGAAAAGTGTAAGGTCTTATCTATGTAGTAGGTTAATTCATATTAGAGGGGAGCCAGGTCTAGCATGGGGTACTCTAACCAGCCCACATGGACGCTGCTGGTGCACATTTAAAATCTTGGAAATGAAATGACATCATACAGTAGAAAACTTCTAGTGCACACCAGCAAGATCACCACAGGCCAGTTAATGGACAGTAAACTAGCGCACATTAGAATTTACATCCCATGAGTGTGATGGAAGACACCATGCCGACAAGCCCTAAGATGTCAGAAGACTAAAAGGATTGGGTTTTTTAGTCTGGAAAAGAGAAGACAGAGGACACGATAGCAGCTTTCAAGTACCTACAAGGGTATCACAAGTAGGAGGGAGAAGAATTATTCTCCTTAACATCTGATAATAGGACAAGAAGCAATGGGCTTAAATTGCAGCAAGGGAGGTTTAGTTTCGACAATAGGAAAAACTTCCTGTGAGGGTGGTTAAGCACTGGAATAAGTTGCCTAGGAAGGTTGTGGAATCTCCATTACTGGAGATATTTACAAGCAGGTTAGACACACCTGTCAGGGATGATCTAGATGGCACTTGGTCCTGCCGTGAGAGCAAGGGACTGGACTTGATGACCTCTAGAGGTTGCATCCAGTTGTAGTATTCTATGATTCTATGTTATTTTAAAAGCACCCCTTCATTAGTTGTTTTTCATTATAAGAGTGCTCCTTTGGGAAGCAGAAAAAACAATGAGAAACATTTATTAGGGTTATACATTATAGGATAGATTTCCGTATAGTTTCTCAGCAAAGCCTGTTGCACTATGACTCAGTGCCAAATTCAAAGATGAGTCTTTTTGCTTATCTCAGCCCAAGAGACAATCCTGTTGCTCCAACAGAGCCTCAAAGAGGCTAAGTCTGGCTTTGGGTGGGATGGGGAATACTGAAGGGCAGATGCTTATTGAAACTTGGCTTACCCAGGCAGCTCTCCAATCAGAACGTGCTTAAGCTTAGCTAGGTTGTAGAGGCTTGTTCTAGAAAGAGTTTTTTGTCTTTTTAATGTGAGCCTAGGTCGGAGTGAAGTAGAAGTCAGATCACAATATAACCAGTACGACATGTGGGACAGAGGTGAATGTATGTGAGGATCTCTTCCTAGGTCACTGGAGTTCAGAGACAGAGTTCCCTTCATTGTTGTGCTTATAAGCAGCACACGGGATCTTTACATTTTGGCTACATCATGTCCTTTTAGCTTTGCAAGGGAGCAATAAGGATTGTAATCAGTCTGAAAATTTTTAAAATAAATTGTTTTTAAATCTTTGTTTTGCAGCAAAAAAAGCAAGCAGTGTGTCTGGGAACCCTCTTGTAGAGCACGTTTCACACTTCTCCTTTACATAGACGGAAGAATAGATATCTTGCAGCGTAGCAGAACTGAACATCTTAGAATGCTTACTAATGAACCTCTAGCATACAATATACATTTTGACAATGCAAGCCCTTCAAGGATCTCCAAAGTAAGCAGGGTGACCATGTTTCCCTATGCTGAATATGGGATTAAACAACTCACATTCATGCAAGTTCAACGGCAGTCAGTCAGAACTGACATTTCAATTAATACCAAGTTGACTGATCCCCTGTTAAAAAGAAATACTGTGCAGATGGATTCTTTTTACCTTCTTGTTAAGGCTTCAGGGTTCACATGGGGAGGGATGACACACACTCCCCATATCCCCCATACACACACAGGGAGAGGTCATATACACGCACTCCTATACACCTCTCTCATGGGGGACTGGAACCAACAGACCTGATTCTCCCTGCCAGGGGACAAACTAGCCTCTCCTGGTACCTGGCACCACATCTTCCTTGGGTAACATGTGTCGGGGGGAGGGGGGTCATGGTAACATTCTCCCTCCCACCACCACAGATTTCTGCCAGGGTTCACAGCAGAACATGGCCAGCAGCACTGTGCGAGAGGGAAGGAACAAGAGCTGCTTCCAGATGCAAGGAAGTGGGGGGGAAGGGGGAGAATGACCAGGCCGGTGTCTTCGTACAGTTCATCCCTTATCTTTCCGAGCTCCCCAGTGGTGGAAGCAGCTTGTCCCTGCCAGACCACAGTGTGTAAAAAGCAGCTACCACCACCAGGCTGCTGGCCACCAACATAACCCAGCTACCTCCAGTTCCCTGGCGATAGTGCAAGCAGGAAGGGGTTAAGCCTTAAGGATACTTTGTGCACCAAGGCCCAGGTAACCTGGCTGCCCTGGCCAGAAAGGAGACTTAGCAAAGGCAAGTGCTTAGGCGGCAGAGCAGCCCCACTTACAGGGGGCAGGACAGGCGGGCAAGTGGAAAGGAGGCAGCTGTGGAGCCTGCAGGTTCAGGACATGAACAGGCTGGGAATCACTTCCCTATCAGAACACCAGAGCTTAGCTGATGGTGGAGAGGCTTCCCCGTGGCAGCTGTGTGTGGTGCTTTGCCAGAAACAGTGAGCGGAGGAAGGAGTGAGCCGAGCATTCTGACCAGGGGCTGATTCTCCACCCAGTGCTGGAAGTGGGATGCACCCCGGTGGGCGGATATGAAGAAGCAGCAGAGTTCAAAGGAGCAAAGCAGGGAGAGGACAGTAAAAGAGGGAGCACTCAAGGGGCTGATGGGTGAGCAGCAGAAATGACATGCAGCCAGCTGCAACCTGGCACCTGTCTACACTCACTCACCACTGCAGCTTGCAGCACAGAGCCAATGCTGCTCGGAGACAAGGCGGGAGACCGGGTCCTGCTGGCCAAGAGCTGGCATGCAGAGGGGGGCTGCACTGACGGATTGGCAGGGGGAGCTGCGGGTCCCGCATGCTACATCTTAGTCCTGCCAGCAGCCTTGCACAGCCACTCCTATTGTCAGCCACTGGCCCCTCCCCCACCCACCACGGGTGAGCAAGTGGCTGGCAAGCAGGGATCTGGCCACAGTAGGACCAACCAGTACTGATGTGGGGAGAAACAAAAATATGGGACAATTTGCCTTCTTTTAAGAAAAAGCAAGGACATCTGCAGGAGAGCTTAAACATGGGACTGTCCCTTTAAAAATGGGACACCTGGTCACCTGAAACATAAGTTTCATGCAGAACAGAAGCAATAAGTCTATACGGTGTCAATACAATGAAAGCTATTTAACATCTGCTTGGTGCATAGCCGTTTCATAACAACAACATGAAGCTCCTGAAGTAAACGTCCAAGTTTTTTCAAAAGCTGCCAGCCCATATCAAAGAACACAATAGAAAAGTGTACTGTTAAAGCAGACTGGTGCAAAAAAACACAAAAGTGTTTTCTGTATCTCATGCCAAAATATTGCATAAAAGCAAAGGTGCATTTAATTTAAGTATCTGTTAGAGAACTAGACCTGCTAAGCACAGTTTGCATAATCACATGAGTCAACTTTGAAAATCTCATGAAGATAATTATCCCAGGCATCGGATCTGTGGGCCCCACCTCTCAATTATGACAATCAGTGTAAACTGATATTCTTTGCCCTGGTTCAGTGACAAGGTACAGTTTTGCAAGTTTTGGAAATGTTATACATTTATTAGATTCCTGCTCTGGGGCTGTGATAAGCACTATTCCCACTTAGCACACTGAAAAGTTGATCTCTCTTCTCTGTTTATTGCAGTAAACTTAATGTAGTGACATATATCACCACCTGCAACAGAGTGCCCTATGGCACAGACTAGCCAAATGTTTCACCATAAATACTACACAACAGAAAAAAAATCAAACCCATCTACACCAAGAGGGGAAACCAAAAATGCCTGACAGTGAGCTAGTGGTCAAGAGGTATTTTTTATTTCACCTAACAGAGGCTGATTTATTTTCCTGCCCTACTTTCCATATGCAGTAGTTGAAGAGATGCAGCCCCCATATTGGCCCAATTGTATTCCCTTTGTTGTTACTGTCAAAACAACAAGCAACTTCAATGGGAGCAAGACAAGCTCAGTACAGAAAGCCCCTGACTTGCAAAGTGATTGGTTCCAGGGGAAGCGTCGCAAGTCAGGAGCGTCGTAACTTGAACCCTCATTTACGATAGGCACTGTGCACCATCGTAAATGCGGGAGGATGTAAGGATGTTAAAGACTAGTCGACTATCTGATAAGCATTTGCTGACCCCGGGTTCTGGGGAAATGCTGTGGGATTCCCCAGCTGATCCCGGATCCCGGGCTTTGATATGATGAGAGTGCATTTCAGAGACTCCTTGTGCATTTCAAAGGCGGCACCAGCCTGCAGCCCAGAGTCAGCAGGACTTCCTGCTGGCCCTGGGCTGTATAGGGAGTTCCGCATTCCTCCTTTGAAACATACTAGTCAATTAACCACATTTTAACATCCTTAGGCCAAGGACGTAAGTCGGGGGAGGGAGGGGAGAGGGTTCGGCCCCTTCCGCACTTACAAAAATAGTTGTAAGTGCAGGGGGTCAGAACTCGGGTGGTCCCAAGTCAGGGCCTTCTGTAATTGAAAGTCACATGACATTAACAAATATTGTTGTTTTCAATGCCTTTGAATTTTGCATTAACAAATGCACTATTCATACAGCTTTTTAGCAGCCTAAATCAGTGAACAGCTCACCTTGAATTTGACCAGTGGACAAATGACTGGTTTTCCTGGCATTGGCTGAAGGCAAATCCATACTAAACTGCTCAGCAGTCAAGCGTTCATCTGCTTTGTCCAGGTTGGCAGGACACGGGTTCCTTTTCTTATGTTTGTTCTTCCACACCACTTCTTCATCCTTTTCTTCAGACCCAGAAGATTTCAGCAGAGAAATGCCTGGCCTCAGACTGTTCGATACTCCTCTCCCACCCAAGGCATCACTCACTTTTAACAAGTCCGCTCCAGGTCCAGGCTGTTTTACCTGGTAATCTTCCTCTCGCTCAAGGTCTCCTTCTCGGTCAACGCTGGGATCGCTTTTATGAGGCCATCTGTTAGCAAAGCCTTGGGTTTTATCTTCATTCAGTTTCTCAGCTCCTACAAGCATAAAGTGCTCCAACTGGGCTGTCTTGATTGGTGAATAGCTAGGTGCATTCAAGCCATTTCTTGCCAGAGCTTCTCTCATCATGCCTCTCTTCACAGAGGGTTCTACATCGGAACTGTAGTCATTGAGGCCACTCTCTTCCAGCTGTATCTTCTGTGCAACGTGATTTAAATAGGATCGGAATCGACCGCTGTGGTGCTTTTGCACAAGCCTGGCGTAAGCATTCTTCTGGGGGAGAGCAAACTTGTTTAATCCATCTTTGGTAACTTGGACAGAAGCACCTTTCACATATCCCAGCTGATCCATATTTCAGTAATATGCCCAGACTTTAGCATTGTAAATAGACATAGGGGGGAAAAGGGTTACTTTCTCAAAACAAAGGATCAAGGATTGATTTTACATTAGCAAAGATGTGAAAAAGTAAATTAAATTAGGATTTCCTGAGTTTTAAAAAAAATCCCACAGTGATAAACAGTTCAGATTTTACTGTAGAATTATCATATCCGAAGCTACACTACATTGAATTACTATCAGTAATCCAAAAGTGATAAAGCTATAATCTGCCGGACCATATCTAGCCATAATCCATCTAAATAGGGACCTGGGCCAAATTCTTACATTCCAATTCTGAATGATTCCTTTAATCCTCTTTTACTTGTCTGACAAATCTTGGCAAATTAGAGCAGCAACTGATGGAAATACTGTATTAGGTGTATCAAATTGGATGCATCAGAAAATTTTATCATGTCCATCTCAGCCTTTCCAAAAATAACTGCATCCTTTGATGCAGTTTAGATGTTTCAGCAACAAGGACAAATCTCTTGTCACTTTGTTTCCTGCAAGCAAAAAAATAGTATCTTATTTTCCACCATAACTGACAAGGGGTAGGTCTTTGAAGCCACACTACAGGAGGGCTTTGTTTCAGATTCTAAAGCTGTCCAGTTTCTGTTTCCACACAGTAAACGTATGTTCACAGTACAATATGCATATAGTGAACTCATTAGAATAACTGACCATCTTGCAAAGGCTCATCAATTTCTGGTGTACACAGTAGATAAGATTGTTTTCAACAGGACCAATTTCTCTAGAAGGCGTTACTACCTGTGCTTTGATGGCAAAAGGATGAAGTATGTTTCACCAAGCTATTAATCAGCAAAGTTATAGGCAGAGACAGGGTAAAATCACTATTGGTATAATGCCAACAGGCAAAGTTCAAAGGAGTAAAAGATGTAATGGAGCCCAGCACTGGTGCATCTCCACAGTGTTTTTTGTTGCATATTGCAGAGATCCAAAAAAAAAAAAAAAAAAAACACACCCACACACCACACCACACACACCACTTTAAAAATTAATTTTTTTTCGTCTCTTTCACTTCAAATTCCTCACAATCTAACTGATAGTTAACTGTTCCAAATCAAAACAAACATGTAACCCACCTGGGCTATCATTTGCTGAAGTATGAATTGACAGTCTAGATGGGCCCACTCATGCAAAATGTAGCAGACACTGAAGTCTAACAAACATACAGATGACGGCATGAGCATTGCCTTTATGAACTTTTCTCCCCACCACTTTCCATAGTGTAGGGCTCTGTGTATATATTGTCCGGAACAGGACTTTCTTAGCATATAGCTTCAACTGGAAAAGCCATTGTGTTCTCTCCCCCCCTTCCATACTGGATTTTTTTCTCTCTCAGTTGCCTATCCTCTTCCCCACTGTAGGGCTACGTCTACACTGGCAGCTTCTTGCACAAGAACTCTTTTGTGGAAGAGTTCTTGTGCAAAAACTCTTCCAGAAGAGAGCATTTACACTGACATATGCTTGTGCGCAAGAGATGTGCTTTTGCGCAAGAGCATCCATGCCAGTGTAGACGCTCTCCTGCGCAAGAAAGCTCTGATGGCCATTTTAACCACAGGGCTTTCTTGCACAAGAAATTCATGTTGCCTGTCTACACTGGCCTCTTGCGCAAGAACAGTTGCGCAAGAGGGCTTATTCCTGAGTGGGAGCATCATAGCTCTTGCGCAAGAAGCCCTGATTTTATACAGTAGAATGTCAGTTTACTTGCGCAAGAACACACGGCCAGCGTAGACAGGCAGCAAGTTTTTGCGTAAGAGCGGCCACTTTGGCGCAAGATTGTGCTAGTGTACACACAGCCTAGTAGCTACAGTGAGGATAGGCACATTTGTTTTTTCTTTGCACATATACTTTTTTCCCTTTATACATTGTTCTGGTATATACAGTACTAGGCAAAGGATGCCCAACAGAGACTAAGGTTTGGGATACGTGCCAAGTTTCAGCACAGTGTGCTTTCTTTTGTCCTTTGAGTAGTATACACTTTGCAACTTGACTTAAACTGAGCAAGTATGTGAATAGTCTTCATAAAGCAATACAAAGTAAAAATAAAAGACTGTAGTTTTGCATCTCTTCCTAAAATTTTCCATATATCCTGGCATATGTAGTCTTTTCTATTTGATGGCAAGATTAGCTTACCACTGAAGTTACTGTAAAAGCCCTCAAAAAGGTAGGTCTCCATTGCAAGAATTAATGAAAAAAAACTTCTAAGTTCCTTAACCTGTTACAATTCCTCACCAGTGCAATTTTATCCTGTCCTTGCCTATAAATAGCTGGAAAAGACTCAGCCCACCTCTGCTTGAGATGCAGTTAAAGAGGAACCAGAGGACTTGAAAGCTCCTCCCCAGTTCCAGCAGCCAGGAGGGAGACAAGGAAGGGAAGGGGAAGAAACATTGTGCAGAAGGCAGGTGGGAAGATCCCTCCACTTCTAGCAGCAGACAGGAAAGGAAGTTCCAAACTGAATACACCTACCCGCCAGAGGTCAACATGAACGTTGCATGGGTCACTTTAAAATAATGGGGGTGTACACCAGGACTGACCGACAGCATTACTGCATCAAGTTATGAACACACGAGCCTTAAATAACATCAGTCACAGGTTAACCATGTGCATTGTCAGCAACGCACCACACTCTTTAGAGCAAAGGATTGGGCCACAGAGCGCGCTCGTTCACCGCCTGTATTTCGTGACCGGCTAAGTGGCTGTGGCCCAGGGGCTTCGGCTTCGACTCCGCGCCTCGCCGGGCGGAACCGGGATGCGGGCGCTACCACGTCACGCGGCTCGGCAGTGACAGGGCTTGGAGACCCCCCGCGGGAAGGCAGGAGAGCGGCTGGCGGCAGCCCCCGGAGGGGAACCCGGCGAGCTCATTTCTTGACCCCCCCCCCCCCGGGGAGCCGGGCACCGGCCGCCTTCGCCCGAGCTAACAGCGACACGCTCCCGCCGCCCAGGAGAGCCCGGGGGGGGGGGGGCACAAGCGGAGCCTGTGTGACGAGGACGCGCTGGGGGGGGGGGGGAGAAACGAGGCGCGCGCCCGGCCGGGGGCAGCCAGAGGCCTGGAGCCGGGCCGGGGTCCCGCTGGCACCGGGAAGGGGGGGAGAGGGGGGGATAGCGCCCGCCGGCCCCGACACTCACCGGCCGAAGCGCTCCCCCGCTGCGCCCCTCTGCGCCGTTTAAATGTCCCAGATGAGGGGCGCTCCGCCCTCTCTCCTTCCGGGTCAGAGGTCGCCTACGGGCCGCAGCAGGGACCAGAACGCCGCGCGCGCGAAGCCAGCCCCGCCCCCTCCCCTCATCTGCATGGAGAGAGGGGGAGTGAGGAGACAGCCCCGCCCCCTCCCGCGCTCCTCCTCATGGGTAGGGCCCATAGTGCTTACTGCTGCCTGCAGGAGGCGCCCAGGAGCTCACTAGGGCCCTCACCCCCCCAAGTGTGGGGGAGGGGTCAGTCTGGGCTCTTCTCCCCCCCCCCCATCCCACCCCATGGGGGAGTTCTAGTCACCCAACTTGCAGGGGGTTTGGTGAGGCTTCCCCCTCCCCACCAGCCTTCCCTAGGAGCTGGGCGCTTGTGCAGCTCCCACCAGCCCGGCCAGGTCCCCCAAGCCACACTACAGGGTGGGGGAGCGAGCCCCAAGTCCGTGCTCCACCTGCAAGACAGTCACAGACCTGGACTCTCTAGGAATTAAAGATTATGTCATATGATTAAATCTGCAGGAATATGTCCAACCAAAACTGGCAACCTGATACAGCACCTAGCACAACAGGCGGCTGGTCTGTGAGGATATGTCTAGACTACATGGCTCCGTCAACGGAGCCATGTAGATGAGTTTACTAGACATAGGAAAATGAAGCGGCGATTTAAATAATCACTGCTTCATTTACATCAAAACGGCTGCCACATTGTGCCGATCAGCTGTTTGGCGGCACAGCAGGGCAGTCTGGACGCGCCACGGTTGACAAGGGAAGCCTTTGTCGACTGCTCCATTATGCCTCGTGAAATGAGGTTTACTGGCCAAACAGCTGATCTGCACAGCGTGGCAGCCATTTTGATGTAAATGAAGCAGTGATTATTTAAATCGCCACTTCATATTCCTATGTCTAGTAAACTCATCTACATGGCTCCATCGACGGAGCCATGTAGTCTAGACATACCCTGAGCGAAGTTTCCGTGCACCACTCCAATACAAATAACCAACATCACCAATCAGGGTTAGGGAACATGGGAGAGATTGGGCAATTGGAGGCTTTTCTAGGGCAAGGGAGAGGCATCGAGGGATAAGGATGCATTTCATTGTGGCCTTGCTCCTACTATATGGATGACTTGTATCCAAACAACCAGTATTTATTAACTACTAGAAGATTTACCTGGTGTTGCTCAGATCCTTAACTCAAATACATTTTGTTTTTCTTCCTTTAAAACATTGTTCTGGGGTGAGGCTGGGGGTGAGGGGTTCAGCATGGAGGCTGCCCCCAGGAAGAGAGGACAACCCCACCCCCCTCTCACTGCTGCAGGTTGGGGCCAGGAGAGAAGCACCTCTCCATGGCTGCTGCAGGTGCAGCAGGCACAGCTGGGGGACAGACAGACACACAGACAAACCCTCTTAAATATATAGTAGATATCTGTCCCTTTCTCCACCCTGCCCTCTGCTGGCCCAATAGGGTCATAGCTGTCCTGGACCCCCTCTCTGGCTCCTTGCTGCCCCCTGTGGCCATTCTACAGTATAACTGACCCTCCCACAAGATCCCTCCCTTTCCATTTTATGAGAAAAAAATGATTTGCAGGCACATCCTATTGTCCTGGCACAACTAGACCCTGATGTTCCTTTAAGTTAGGATATGAGGAAGCTGCATACCGAGTTTGGTGGTTCTAGCTCTTCCGGTTTAAGAGGAGTTCTAGAACAAACAGACTCACAGACAGAAGGACAGACACACACACACACACACACACACACAGATGCATAAACTCTCTAAAATATATAGCAGAAAGATATACAGGCAAGGCTTAGCTGCATATATATACTGCTGCTCTGTTGGGTATGTGTCCCTAAGGAGAGATGGACTGAGGAGCCTGAAGACAAGAACAGACGGCAGAAGGCTGGCTGACCAGCTGAACACATTGAAACCAGAACAAAATTTAGGTTTCCGTCCAATGTGCTGGGGCCCCAGGTGGAACAAAGAGGAAATTCTTGCATGGAGGAGGGCCAAAGGAATGGAACAATTCACACCTCTCTAGCCCAGATCCTGAAGCCAAAGAGAGTTAAAAGCCTAAGGATTTGTCTTCACACATGGCACTACAGTGTTAGTGAACACACTGCTATGCGGACAAGAGAGCATCTCCCATTGGCATAATTAATCCAGCTCCCCAAGAGGTAGTAGCTATGCTGATGGGAGAAGCCTTCCCACTGACATAGCGCTGTCTACACAGGCGGTTAGGTTACTATAAGTACATCGCTCAGGCATGGGGATTTTTTACATCTTAAGCAACAGGGTTATACCAACGTAGGTCTGTAATGTAGACCTGGCCTACACACCTGGGAGGGGCTGAGCTTTGTGAGTTCCCTTCAGTCTAATTTTATTTCAAGTATACCTCAGGGATGCCAAACATCTAGACGTGCAGGGAACTGCAGTTTTAGCTTGACAGTAGACTCACCATCAGGTCTGGCCAGAAGGGAGGAGAGAGGGTTATCTGTGTGCAGAGCTTTAAGGGCCAAATCCTACTCCCGCTAAAGTCAGCTGAAGTCTCTCCATTATTTTCAGTGTGCTTCAGGTGACTTGCTTCTCCCTTATAGTCTTATCTCTATATCTTATCTACACTCTTATCTCTAAGCTCACCAAGTCCCGGTCAGTGACACCAGGCTCTTCCCACCGGCTGGCTGTTTGTTTCCCATGTAACAGGAGATGGGGATCTCCCTGCCATTTGTACGGACACCTGAGACACATCACACAAGCCACTCCCACAACTGACGCTCGCTGGGGCTCTTCTCTGAGGTGCTAGTGGGAAGGCCAAAGATGGAATTTGTCCGTGGGGACTGAATTCCACTGAGTCCTTCCCGCTCAGAGCTGAGGCACTTCTCCAGAGCACACGAGAGCAGCTCCCAGCTTGCACTGTGTCTCTCCCAGAAGTGATTGCAGCCTTCGGGCTACCTCCTTTCACCAGCAGTAGAATTCACAGGTAGACTAACTAAGGACGAAAGAAGCAGCACACAGTATTTGTCCCATCTCTGTCTTACCTCTCTCTAGGCATTTCTCTCATGCTCATCGCCATGCTGTTGGAGCACCAGCACGAAGAAATGCAGCTCACATTGTGGAGCAGACTACTTGACATGGGACTCCAGATACAACATCCCAAGCCTCCGGTGAACATCTCCGGCAAGACACCCTTCCAGCCACTCCCCTAAGATCACTTTCAGGGACCAGATGGCAGGGGTTTTCTAAGAGAGATTCACAGAACAGCCGTGGGTTACTCCTCCCTGCTTTCTGATGAGACACCAACATTTGCATGGCTTCTCCCTCTTGGCTGTGTGGAGTCAGGGACGCAGAGCAGAGAGAAGAGCATCCAGGTGTCCAAGGGGGGCAGATTCATCACAGGTTCCAACACTTGGGATCCGTTGTGGAAGCCTGACCTGCCGCACCACACCCTCCCTACCAGTGAGTGATGCTGTTCTGGCAACAGATAGAAGAGGAAGATGGAGACCTACACTTGAATGGGTCCCCATCTGTGTGTGTGACTGGAAAGCCAGGGCCAGGCTGTCATGGTCAGGGATGGTGTCCCCAGTCTGTTTATCAGAGGCTGGGAATGGGAGACAGGGGAGGGATCCCTTGATGATTCCCTGTTCTGTTCATTCCCTCTGGGGCACCTGGCATTAGCCACTGTCGGAAGACAGGACACTGGGCTAGATCAGTGGTTCTCAAACTTTTTGGCCTGCAGCCTACCCTGCTCAACACAGATCTTTCCGTGGACCACCAGCCAACCACTCATGATGACAAAATGGGTGCAGGTGGAGGTGTGGGGTCTGGCTGGAAGCTAGGCTCAGGGTCTGGCTGGGAGCGGGCTCAGAGTGTGGGGTCTACCCTGGAGTTTGGGTGCAGGAGCGGGCTGCGGGTATGGGGTCTAGGAGGGAGGGTGCAGGAGGGGGATGGGTGTGGGATGAGGGGTGCTTACTTAGCTCCATGCCTCCCAACGCTCCCAGACACCACCCCCTGCTGCTCCCATTGGCCATGATTCTAGCCAATGGGAGCAGTGGGGAAAGCCTCCAGGCAGGTGGTTCCCTGTGCTGCCATTCCCCGAGCTGGGGGGACGAAGGGTGGCAGCACATGGAACCTCTTCCTTCCCCTGCGAGCTAGACCTGACCCACGAGGCTCACCCTCCTCCCTGCCCCTACAGTGGGAAGCTGGTGCTGGCACTCCAACCCTTATGGGGAGGGGAGGGCCACGGGTCTGGAGCACCAGTGCAGGCTCCCTGCTGCAGGGGCGGGGGACAGTCACAGACCATGCTGTGGGAACCACTGGGCAAGATGGATCTTTGGTCTCTGGGCAAGCCCCAAACCCGCAGCCCACCTGCAAGACAGTCACAGTGTGGCCGTTCCTGGCTCAGAGAAGTTATCTTGGGGGTGGCTGCACAAATACAGAGGCCACTGCCTGACTTGCGCGCGCAAGTGTCCCTCTGCACACACAACTGCTGGTTTAAGCAGCCACAAAAGAGGGGCAAGACGAGCGTCCGGCTCCAGCTGCCTCTCACCCTTGCAGAGGTCAGCAGCGTTGGCAACACGTATTAAATGGCAGCTGGTGGAGGAGGGGTTAACTTGCCTCACCTTTGCCTCCAGCACAGCTGGGTATGCTCCTTGGCAGCCAAAGCCTATCAGGTCCGGTGCTGTCAGGGGAGGCAGCTCTGCCAGCAGCTGCCAGTGACGTAGCATCTTCAGGACAAGGAAGCCAGGCGGTGAGAGAGAGATATTTCCTTAACCCTGTGATCATCAGCTCCCAGATCCCAGCAAAGTGGGCCCCTCCCACGCCACGTGGAACTCACAGCAGCCCGAGGGCACGTGGCCTCTGTCAGGTCCCTGGGTGCCATCTGCCTCCAGCTCCCATAAGGAGCATGTTGGCGTGGAGCTGCTCCCTCCCCGCCTCACCGATTGGCATGTGGTGTGGGGTTAAGAGGGATCAGCCGTGGCCCAGCTGCAGCTGCACAGAGCTGGCTCACGCGTTCACAGAGCAGATCGTTGAGGAGCGCAGCCCTCGCTTGTTGCCCAGAAAGTGGAAGACATCTGGGAGAGGCAGGGGCAGGCCTGTCTGGGCACACTGCCGTCCCCAGCCCTCTGTCACCGGGCTGAGTGATTTGAGCCAGAGCCCCTGCCCTTCCTTCCCACCCCTCATCCCTGAGTCACTCTCCAAGTCTCCAGCTTCCCTCCCAACAGTTGGGGAAGGGGCCGACTGTTCTTTGGCAGCGATCAGACAAGCACCAGATGGTGCCACCAGCTGCAAGCACTTTCCTGCCTGCTGGCTGGGCTCGGGCTCTCATGCGTTTCGCAGAAGGAAATGGACCAACAGGCCCCAGGTGGCGGTGGGATGCGTTGCCATCGCCTCCCCGGTCTGGTCTGGAGCAGTGAGCTCATGCTGGGTGGGGTTCATCCGCTGGGCAGCCCCGTGAGGGCCACAGCCCCAGGAGCAACAGCAGAAGCCTTTGTGCCCCAATAGGCCACCAATTCCAGTGGGGCTGAGGGAGGAATGTGGGGTGATCGTGGCTTTTGCCCTCACCACTTTGTTTTTCTTGTTGGGCGGCACCACTCCTCTACCCTGCTCATTGGACTGTGGCTTGCTGTCTGTAGACTGGGGATGTTAAATATCCGTTAATTGAATAGTCGAGTAACCTCATGAATTCTTATCAGTTGGTCGACTATTCTATAATCCCCGGGGGCGGGGCTGGCAGCCAGTGCTCTCCGGCCCCACTTCGGAGGAGCCCCCTGACACCCCGCACTGCTGCCTCTGATGCAGAGGCAGCAGCGCGGGGTGCCAGGCGAGAGCTGGTCCATGAGGGGAGCCGGTTTAAAACCCAGCTCCCTTCACAGGACACAGCATGAGCCGGATCTGAGCCGAGCTGCCTGCCCACCCTGCTCCTAATACACTTTAAATGCAGAGATGCAGCAGGAGTAGATCCCGGACCTGTCGCAAGCCGGGACTGAGCTGGATTGCTGGCCAGCCTGCTAAAAAATTTACTGGCGGGGGGGGGGGGAGTGTGTGTAGTCTATAGCATTAACCTATAAGCTTTTGCTCATCGGTTAATCGATTAACCGACTACACTCTTACATCCCTCCCATGAACTGGAAACTCGCAGACTGAGTTCTTTGTGGCAATATTTTCCTGTCTCATACACAATCACACTCATTGCGGGCTCTCAATGCAATTAGCACTACTAATGATAATTGAATCTCCTATTGGGGAATCTCACCAGATCAGAGAAAGGCCCAAGAGGGAAGTGGCAAGATGAAAATTTTTCCTCCTCCACGTCACCGTGCGTGAAACCACCTTTAGTTTCTGGGTGTAGCTGGGAAAGGAGCGGGCGTTCGCCTTCCAGTTTGAAGAGTTCCATGACGTTGACACCATATGGAAAGAAATTAGAGCAGAAAGTGGAGGCTGCTGCTGAAAGGTGGCGCCGTAACACAGCCTTCTTTCTGCGAATTCAGAGCGGGCCCACGTAAGGACTCTACGCCAGTGGGTTTCAAGCGAGGGGTCGTCACCCACTGCTGGGCTGTGGAGTGTCAGGCCCTGGGTCTTGTGGCTGCAGGGGGGTCAGGTGAGCAGTGGGGGGCACTAAGGCAGCTCCCTATCTGTCCTGGCACCGCATGCTGCGCTGCACCCCAGAAGCGGCCGGCAGCAGGCCCAGCTCCTAGGTGAGGCAGGGGGGAAGAGCGCACAGGGCTCCACGCACCACCCCTGCCCCGAGCACTAGCTCCGCACTCCCATTGGCTGCTGGTGCTTCTGGGGCGCAGTATTGTCTGTGGTGCCAGCAGAGGCAGGAAGCTGCCTTAGCAGCCGCCCCCCCCCCTCACCTGCTACACTGCTGACCGGGATCCACTCAAGACAAACCCCTCCTGCCCCAGCCCTGACCCCCAAGCCGGAGCCACCTCCCATGCCCCAAAGCTCCATCCTCAGCCCTACCCCAGAGTCCACACTCCCGTCACATGATGCTGGGTCGCAACACCAACAATTTTCTTCAACTGGGTCATGAGAAAAAAGTTTGAAAACCACTGCCCTCCCCTCACTCCAGGCTGGCCAGCTGCAGATGCCTGCTGCCAAGCCCAGATGACAGCCCTCCCATCAGAGTCCCCTCGCCTGCGAGCAGGACCAGGAAAACAATGAAAAGTGACAGCCCGTAATAGGGATGTGAGTGACGAGTTGGCTTATCAGATAGTCGACTAGTGATGTGACTAATTGCTTCCCACCCCCCTTGCTGCCTCTGTCAAGGGGGGAGCAGGAGCCGATGCTGGGGAAAGCTGGCTTAAAAGCCGGTTCGTGGGGGCGGGGAAGATAGAGGCACAGCGGGAAAGCAGTTTCCTCTCACGCCACTTCTGCTGTGGTTCTGCTTTTAAAATGCACAAGAGCCCCAGTGGCTCTTGTACATTTCCAAAGCAGAAGCCCTGCAGGAAGTGTGGGGCCAGCGGAAACTCCCCCACTGGCCCTGCGCTCCCTGCAGAGCTTCCGCTTTTGAACGGTAGCAAGAGCCCGGCAGGCGGAGGCGCCCTTACAGACTAATCCAATAGTCAATGGAAATCCCACCAACTATTCAATTAGTTAATTAATCTAAAGTTAACATCCCTAGCCTGTAACTGTGGGAGTTTTCAATACACTGCAATTTCCATGGCAATTCAAGACATGGCATCTTAGTGACAGCCCCGGGGTCATTCCTACCCCGCCCTCCCAGACCTCAAGGGTGGCTCTGAAGGGTGAAGAGGTTAGTCCATAGCTCTCTCACTCACAAGGTGTTTTGCAACAGCAAGCCCGCATGGGGCCCTGGCTTGCATTCCCCCCGTGCATGGTTATTTCACCAGCATTCCGTCCGGCAGTACCTGGTGGCCAGTACAAATGGTCGATGCAGAAATAACGGAGGGAACGCTGCTGTACACGTGACAATGCCAGGGCAGCCAACACGTCCTGGAAATCACGGAGGTAAAGGTCCCCTTTTACAAACAAATGGGCTTCTCTGGAGCTTTCTTCTGTAAAAGGAATTCACACCTGATCCGGACTCCATTTACAGGAGGGTGAATCAGGAGCATGACGCTAAGGGAGCTGCTTCAATGTGATGTCAGAGTAAGCATGCCCAGGATCCAGTCCTAAAGGTATTTGCCTGAGAACAGATCAGTTTCCCTTAAGAGTCGATCTGTTCCCCAAATCCCACCTGACAATTCCCTACCAGCGTTCCCTGTAAACTGGGCGCTTGTTCAGCCTGCCAGGAGAGATTCCAATGTCACTCAGCTGGTGAGCAGAGCACCCACAGCTAGGTTTTGTTTCTACTGGTGGTGCACATTTGCACATGCCTCGGTGCACATACAAATTTATTCCTCACATGGATGAAAAATCAGCACGTGGCTGGAAAAAATTAGAGGGAACATTGATCCCAAAGAGCTCATGATCTAGGATAATAAACAACTTATAAAGAGTAGGGGAGAGGGAAACAAGCTACACTGTCGATCATAGGCCTATTTCTATATAAAATTGTGCCTAATCATTTTGTAATTGTGTCATTAGTGACTGGGCCCCTCTGCTCAGTCCAGTGGATTTCTTGTAGGCACCGCATCCTTTGAGTGGTGAACTCAGCCAGAGGAAGATCTGAATCAGAGGCCTGGATCTCCTTTGCCTTGTATTTTGTCCTTGTTGTTGTTGTTGTTACACTGGTCAAAGTGGATGGAAAATGGGAGAGTTCTGATCTGGGCGCGTTTTGTCCACCTGTAAGCACCTACACTCCAAGGCAGTGGAGGGTCCGTGCCAGGAAGTAGAAAGAAGAGGGAGACCCACCTCATCCTGCAAACAGGGGCAGGATAAATCCCTATGGCATATTTTGTAGCACCAGGCAGATCCAAATCCGGACCACCACACACTTTTGAACAGACCCTGAAATGTTTTCATCTCCTTATTATCATTATGGCTGGGGCTGGAATTAGTGTTTTCTTTGGAGGCTGGATCTTGGCTATACCTTTGAGCAAGCAGTTGGGACCCTGAGAACAAACAATAGACTAGCACGCTTGTTCTAGCATGCTATCTCTGGCTCCCATGGGATGGCCTGGGGACTGATTGCCTGCCTAACAAGCCATGTGTGTCAGGCTGAAAGGGCTCCCCTCCAAACTAGCTCACTCTTCTGCACTGGGTGGAGATGTCCCTGCTCCCTGAATTCTTCTCTCACTCTCAAATGGCTGAGTTTAAGTCTAAATGAGCTTGCAAACTCACTGGAGCAAGGGCCTTGTTGAGACCCATCTGCTTGCTCTTAACAAATGCCTCGCAGCATGCGACGGAGCCTAAAGCTGCAGCATCAACATCTCAGCAGGCCGAGAGGGGACAGTGAGAAATGCGTCCCTCTCTCTTGAGCCCTTACTGCTGTGGTATCAGAGACAGAGCAAAAGGAAGGGGAAAGGACAAAACAGCTGAATGCTGTAATGCAGGGGTGGGCAAATACTGGTGCGTGGGTCAGATCCGGACGGCCAGGGTTAGCCCCTAGTGGGCCCCCACACCGCTGTATTTACCTGCACTTCTGCAGGTACAGGGGATCGCAGCTCCCATTGGCTGCAGATCATTGTTCCCGGCCAATGGGAGCTGCGATCACCCATACCTGCAGAGGCGCAGATAAATATAGTGGCAGCGATCCCCCAGGGGCTAACCCTGGTGAACCCCTGCCATTTTATTGTCCACTCCTGCTGTAAAGGGATTGAGGAGACAGTAACCTGGGGGGGGGGGGGGGGGGAAAGGATGGTTCAGTGGTTAGACCAGGCAAGTGGGCCAGTGGTGATTGTGGGCGAGACATTTAGGGCCAGGTGTTTAAAGGCATTTAGGTGCCTAAAGATGAACGGAGGCTCTAATGCCTTTAAACACCTGGCCCTCACTCTCTGTATTTCAGTGCCCCAACTGCAACATGGAGGTGGGAGTATTTCCCTGCCTCCCGGAGCACTTCAGCATCATAGCCTGTGAGGGCTGGAATTGGGGGCCCTGTACAGACAAAGCACCAGAGACAGCTAACTAGCCCCTTTCCTCGAGCCTGTGCCATGTACCCCGCATGCCCAGGAAAGGCCAGACCTAGACAACCCCTGCAAACTCACCACACAAGCCCACTTCTGCTTTGAAACCGCTATCTCCCACTTCCCCCCCACACCCCTCTGTGGGGTGGCTCACAAATGCTCATGCTTCTGCCCTTAGGGATGCCGGGAGCTGCGGGGGGGGGCAGGGGGGAGGGCATTGTGTTGCCCTCATGCACAGCCCCGGCAGCCAGAGGCCTCGGCAGCCCTCGTCTGCCGACTCAGCACTCCCTGCTCGCGAGCTCCAGTCTGGCTGCCCAGGCCTCGCCCGTGAGCAGCTGACAGGCTGGCAGGCTGTGGAGTGAATGCAAGCGTAACTTATCAGTATTACCTCATGTGAAAGCCCTGTGCCTTTGTATCTCAAGCAAACACTGGGCATTCTCTCCTCGCTGGGTCGCATTGTTATTCTGTCTGGTGGCAAGAGGTTAGCTCTGTGGAGCCCGGCACGTCCACACAGGCCCTGAACTTTCGTGTGGCCGCCGGACTCCCCCCCCCCCGCCCCAGAATATATGGCTCCCCCCAGGAACAGCAATATCACCCGCTTTGTTTCCCAGGCACGTCCAAAGTCAAAACAACACTTTGTTATCTGGCCTGCAAAGCTGCCCAACAGCCTCCGCCCGCATCATCCACGGCGCATAAATCTGCTCAGGTCGCGGTTCATGGCGGGGCCAGGCTAGTTCCCAACCTCACCTTTCCCTCACCCCAACTAGTTCAGCCTTTGAGCTACTGTTCCAGCTGTCCCCTTCTGAGTCCCCTGTACCAGCTAGTGTACCATCTCCACTCACTCACATATGCACTTCTCTACCAGGTGTGCACTCACCACCGTCACCAGCCCAAGCCCATGGGAGCTTGGCCAGGGGTTTGCACCTCAAAGACGGAGCTTTGAACAGAGACAGTCTTGAGTGCTTCCTCTTCCATCCCTCACTGCCTGGCCTCTTCTGCCGCCATCCCTCAAGGACTGGGGAATGTTCCTGCTGCAGCTACGGAAATAACTTACCTGCAATAATAACACAAGCTGATCCCGCGGTGGGGGGGGGGGGAAGAGAAGGAGGGGGGATAGCCGCAGACCCAGCCTTGTCAACCCACAACAAGGCTCCTGAATAACTTACCTGTGATAATAACACAAGCTGATCCTGGGGGAGGGAGGATAGCCGCAGACCCAGCCTTGTCAACCCACAACAAGGCTCCTGAATAACTTACCTGTGATAATAACACAAGCTGATCCCGAGGGAGGGGGGATAGCCGCAGACCCAGCCTAGTCAACCCACTACAAGGCTCCTGACGGGAGGCGGACAAGAGGGGGGGGATTTCCAGACAGACACGCTGCCCTCAGAAAAGCAGAACACAGGGCAGGCAAGCCCAGCTGTTGGCTTTATAAGAGGGTCAACGTTAGTATGAGCTCTGACAAGGAGTCTGAGGCCTGAGCCTCTAGTGTGTGGTCTGAGACATGTGTGGATTTGGGTTTTAGGACTAGCCAAGGCAGAGCATTAACCAACCAGGGGTTTCTCTCTCGTCCTCTAATAAGTGAAAGGAACTTATATTTCGCACAGGTCCTGTCCTATCACAACCCAGCTCCCTGCCAGCTTTTTCAATAGCTCCCCCCTGCTGGCTTTTGCCGCAGCTCAGCTGGTTTTTGCCGGAGCGGCGCACCGGGGTGCACCCCTGACTTTCACCTCTGTCTAACGTTCTCCCTATGTCCTGAACATTCGCTAGCAGGGCCTGTGGTCCCATCTCTTCTTCCTGAAGAGCCTCCCGCACTCAAAGGGTCCCATTTGTTCCCTTGCAAACACCCCGCCCGCCCCCCAGCGAAAGGCTCCACCCCTTTTCCCCAGGCTCCCTGACTCTGTCGAAAGCCAGGAAAAGGAAGTTACAGGAATAGCCAGAAGGCGTGTGGAGAAGAGAAATGGGGGAACTGATGACAGTTCCCATCAGCAAACACGGCTTTATCCAGCCTCCTGCCAAGACGGGACATGCATCCTCATCGGATACATGGCCCAGCTACATGACTAGTGAAGGCCTGCTCGCCCAGCCCAGATGTGCACATCGCACATTACGGCATCGCCCCGAGGGACCTTGTTGCAGCATGGGCAGGGCCGGTCGTGCTCAGACTCAGAGGAAGGCTGGTGCTGTGGTTCAGGTGCTGGTGTGGGATCTGGGAAATGTAAATTCAATTCCTCACTTCCTCTCGTGGGCCCTCACCCCTTGGCAGTGTGCTCATAGCGGGGGAGGTTACCAGGTGAGAATGTCTTTCATTTCAACCTCTGTTGGTGGAAGAGATCCCGGAGTCTGACCGTGCCCCTCTCAATGCATGGTGCACCTCCTCCAGCGCATCAAATGCTCCACCAGCAGCTGAGCGGGTAAAACCAGACAATCACAGCATGCTCACGCAGAAAGAGGCAAAACCACCCTCTGGCTGATGGGTAAACTCTTCTCAGGAAATGACCATTCCCTCCCTGACCTCTCAGCCCACCAAGGAAACACGTGCAACACCGCAAAAGACAAGCCAGGGAGCTTAAATTCATTCCTTTGACGTGGGGATTTTTCACGCCCCGGAGACACTGAGCTAAGCCAGTGTAAGATTTCAGCGTAGACGAGTGACTCTCAAACTAAGAGTCATGACCAAGTACTGGGTAGTGGAATGCCAGGCCCTGGGTCAGCTGGCTGTCACCAGCAGGGGTGCTAGGCGGGCTTCCTCGCTGTCCTGGCCCTGCAGACCCTGCTGTGCCCCACAAGCAGCAGGCAGTTGGCCCAGCTGCTAGGCAGGGCTGGAGAGGGTTCCCTGCACGGCCTCCACCCTGGGCATTGGCTCTGGGGGCCAGTGCCTGTGGGTGAAAGCAGCGCACGGAGCCACTTGGGCACCTCTGCCTATGAGCCAGACCTGCTGCCGGCCACTTCCGGGGCGCAGGGCTGTCTGTGATGCCAGGACAGGCAGGCAGCTGCCTTAGCACCCCTGCTGCACTGCTCCCTGGGGGCTGGCAGTGGAAAGTCCAGGCACGAACCTTGAGCACCAACCCTCTGCCCCAGCCCTGTGCCTCTCCAAACCCAGACCCCCTCCAAACACCTCATCTCCATTCCTCCCCCGAGCCTGCATCTACTCTGAAACCCACCCCCAGCTCAGGGCTTCCTCTCATACCCTGAACCCCTCTGCCCTGCCCCCCAGCCTGGAACCCCCTATTACACTTCAAAACCCTCATCCTACCCCACCCCTGGGCCTGCCCTCCCCCCCAGACGGAGCCCTCCCTTTAGTCACAAGATACCATTATGTTGGGTCACGGGTATCGACAATTTTCTTCAACTGGGTCACGAGGAGAAAAGTTTGAAAACCCCTGTGCAAAACAGGAGTTATACCGAAATCGTTTCCTGGGGCAGACCAGGCTTCTATTACCCACTAACTCAACCAAGATACTCGTCTGGCATCTCTCTCTTTACCACACTCTGGGCTTGTCTGCACTGAAAATGCTGCCTGGCTTGAGGGAAGACGCTATGTCCGCTGACAGGAGGCGTTTTCCTGTGGACACAGGTAAGCCACCTCCCCCAGATGCAGTGGCGAGGCTAACCGGAGAATTTTCCTCGCACTCTCTGCACTGGGGATTAGGTCAGTTTAAGAGCATCACTCAGCTGGGTGGATTTTTCTCACTGCTGAAAAACAGGCGTTATGCCGACCTCGTTTCCTGGGGTAGACCAGGCCTCTGTAACCCATTAACGCTCCTTTGTCCTACGGCTGCACAGATGTTGGCAGCCCTCTTCGCGCTGAACGGTTCCTCGCAACAGGTGTTTCACTGAGCTGACATCAGCACAGCTCCCTCACTCCGGGGTATGAAAAGCCCACCCCCTTGGGAGATGTAGTTCCAACCGACCTAATCGTCCCCCGTTGACAGCGCTAAATTGTCAGGATTCCTCCCAGCTACTGCCTCTCAGGGAGGTTAGCGACGCAGACAGGAGAACCCCTCCCGTTGGTACAGAAGGCTTGTTTACACTGGAAACACTGCTGCTGCCACTCAGTTTCTGCGCACCTGGAGCTTGTCAGTGTAGATGCAACCCACACCAAGGGAAGGGGGTCCACTGTCAGCGTAACTAATCCACCTCCCCAAGAATTCTGCCATTGATCTAGGGCTGGCTACATGGGGGTTGGGTCAGCTTACCTGCATTGCTGTGTGTAACCCACACACCTGGTGTGGTTCACTATCCCGAGGAGTGGCACTTAGACCACTTACAGCAAGAGATGACTGGGGGCCACTTCAGAAATTTCTGAAGTGGCCCTGGAAGGGGCGTGGCCTCAGGCAGAAGGGGCGGGGCCAGGACACTTCCGTGCTTCCCCACCCACAGACCCTGGGGGTGGGGGAAAGTGTGCAAAGTCTCCTCCCGCCATGCCCCCATCCTGCAAGGAGTGCACGGTGCTTAGAAGTGCCACACATGCCTGGCAGGGTAAGAGGAGACTTCACACACTCCCCCGCCCCCAGGCCCTGATTGACCTGGGGGCGGGGGGAGTGGCAGGCCCTCTGTGGGCTCTGTGCACCTCTGTGCAAGCTCTGTGCACCTCTGCCTCTTCCACCAATGGAACTTGGGCCAGTACAAGATCTCACCCCCCTTCTCTTTACAGGCCTTGGGCAGGGACTTCTTACCACACAGGTGGGTGCAGCATCCAACAAAGCATGGCCCGGATTCCCACAGGAGCCTCTAGGCATTACCAGGATACTCATCATGTTTAGAGTTGGGGTAATTACACCAGACTCCTCACTCGGCAGCTGAGAAAGGCAGGAGTGGTCCATGCCGGGAGCGGGGGAGAGGCATGGAGCACAGCAATGACCCGGGGTGTGAAAGGAGAAAGAACACAACAATCTCCCCACAAAAGTGGACTTTTTTCTTGTTTAACCACTGACTACATTTCCCCCCAGTTGTGTCACTAATATTGAGCCCCAAGGACAATAGATAAAAGGGGACACACACACACACACACACACACACCCTTTTTTTTTTTTTGCTTTGCAAGGGGGTGGGATATAGTTGCATATGAAAAACAAAGCCTCCAATATCAGGCCTTCCCACTAAGATTCCCACACACTTCAGCATTGCACAAAGATGGTCCAGTGGGGACAAGCAGAGGTTCAGGGCGCTGGGGTGGGGACCTTGGGTTGCCCAGGAGAAAGAGGGCCAGATACATGGGCCAAATTTGCATTTGATTTCAGTCAGCACAGCTCCATTGAGGTTAAAGAGCCCTGCCAGACGACAGCCACAAGGGATAAATCCCCCTGTCAACAGCAGAGGTGACAAGTTTTCATACAAGCAGACTTCTGAGTCAGTCAGGCCTGGTGCTGTAGGCATTAGCTTCTTCTGCAGCCAAAGGCCCGTCCACAGGGGTGAACCGTGTTGCCCTTTTCCTACATCGCTGCCACTAACACTTATTAAGAACTTCAGCAAAGACAAAATGTACATGGAGTTTATTGGGGGAAAGCAGGAGGGAGCTGGGGAGGGGAAGGCGATTGGCTGGGCAGATAGCCAATCCAAGGCCTGATTCCAGCAGGTTGACAGGGAAGAGGGATCCAGCAGCATCACCTCTGTCCCATCGCCCCAACAAGGGCAGGAAAAATACAAGACAAGGGCCTCTCTCTGCTCCCCCATCCCCATATGAGAGGTGCTCAACGGTTCTGCAGCAAGGACTCACCCCTCTAGTGCCAGACACATCCACTGCTTCCTGTGACTGCCTCCATCAGTCGGACACACACAGCTGGTGGTTCCCCCCTTAACTCTACCCTGCCTGGGGCTTACTAATAAAGCAGCAGTTTTCCCCCTGGTCCAGCTTCTGTGCCACCCTCCATGTCCCAGATGAAGGACCCTTCAAAGCGGGTGTGTGTTTTCCCCCAGCAGTCTTCTGCTCCCCGTGGGCCTCTTTCTACCTCCCATCACCAGCAGCCTAGACTTACTGCTCAGCAAGCTGCCAGGCTTTCCTTATATCATTCAGGGCTGTCATATAACTGGCTACATCAGACACAGGTGAGCCCAGTTCCCCTGCTTTGGACCAGCTGCACTAAGCCATTCATGAAAAAACAGCTGGTCGGGGGACTCTAGAACCAATCAGAGTTTCCCGGGTTCTTGAATTCCAAGCTCTGTGCAGCAAGGTCTTGCTCAGTGGAAAGTGGCCAGCTACAGCTCAGACGTGCCCATGCATGTCAGAACCCATGGCCAAAGTTTTCAAGCGGAGGTGCCTCAAGCAAGGCACCTAAATCCAAATCTCAGCCTAGATCCTCAAAGCCCAGGGGAGTTAGGTGTGTAAGCCCCTTTGAGGGTCTGGACCCTTGTAGCTCTGTTTTCGCTGTCCTGCACCCTTCTCCTCCCATCAATCTCAGGGAGAGCCAGGCTGCTCAGCACCCCTGAAAACCACGATCTGCCCAGCCATGGCTTCCTCTGGATTTAAATGACCGATTCTGGGCAGTTAGGTTTGCAACTGTTGGCCCATGTCACGGCTCACCGCAGCCGAGAGGACGGAAACTGCGGGGAGGGGTTTAAAAATCCAGGATAGGGAAACCAGTCTGGACAGGTACACACTGTGCATCTCCTGCCCTCACCCTGTGCAGGGGGAGGGGAGCTGTCAGTGCGGCAGGGGAAGGCAAACCCACAAAATCCCCTCTCCCCGCTGACGCTCTTAGGACAATCTCTTCACAGCAGATTTTGTAAGGCCCCCTTTTTAAAAAGTACAAACCCTGAATCTGGAGCTGAAAATCCTGGGATTCGCCCCGCCCCCTTCCCAGACACAATATTTAATGAACCCCCTGAACTCTGCCATAAAGTGCAGCAAGTTTTATGGGTTCTCTTATCCCAAGAAAGTCCTAGAGGCTTCACTTCCCACCCTGTGGGGTTCGCAAGACAGCTGCTGCTCTGGGGGGACCTAGACCCTCTTCTGTCCATACTGCCTTCATGCCCAGTGATGCCACCTGCGGCCGTGCCAACAGGGCAACACTAAATGGCTCTGGGGGGAAGATCACTTCTGGGCATGTGCCTGCAGCAGGCCCCCTGACATGTCCCCCACCCCCGGCCAGGTGCTGTCTCGGTGCCGGAGTGGGAGCTGTTGCTTCTGCTTCTCTGATCCCGAGCACAGGTGCAGTTTCTGTGGCTGTTGTTCCCAAGGCAGCAGCAGTGACGTCCTGCTGACTGGGCCTGATTCTGCGTCCGCACTGGTATAGATCTAGGATTGACTCCATTGAAGTCAGTGGAGTTACCCCTGGGGGAGAAGCAGAGTCAGTGAGATGGGGAGCAGCGGGGCCCACTCGCCCACTCGCCCCTGGCCCCCCCCCCCTTTATTGAAGCAGCTGCGGATGGCAAGGGTGCTGCAGCATCATCTCCGGGGTGTTGCCGTCCCTGTAAGGAGAGAGGGCCGGTGGAGGTTTCTTTGGTGCCTCACTGTTCCCAAGGCAGTGCCAGCTTGGAAGCACAGCCCCTGGTGCTGGGAGGTGTTTCATGAGCAGGGGACATGTGAGTGAGCCAAGCAGCCCCCATATAAAGAGAGTGGCCTGGAAACTCCATCACACGGGACAGCAGCAAAGGTCTGAGACTAACCCCTCCTCCACCACTGCTCTGGCCAGGGACAGAGGGACAAAGGCATGGCAGACACTGCCGTGCTGTGCACCCTGGGCCTGATCCAAAGCCCTCTGGAGTCTAGGGGCCTCGTTCCACTGACTTCACCCAATTTCGGGTTGCCTCCAATCAGCCTGAATGGGAACTCCCTGGGTCACGGGCATCGCAAGAAAAATGGGCGCCACGTTGGCGGGGCCGGGCTACATCCAAGGTCAGAGGTCAGCGGAGTTAATGGGCATCCGGAACCTCCGGCTTGTGATCCAGCTGCCCACTGGCATGTGATTTGCTGGCTGATATTGACAAGAGCCCAGAACCCCAAAGATATTTAGGCACCTACTGTTGAAATCAAGGGTCTAATAAGCGAACTTGCCCCCAATGGGGTTTCAGTGAATGTTACCAGTTACCTATGTTATCCCTCTACATCAGGCTGGCCCATGCCAAGCCCTGGCTAATGGCCTGCGTTATCACTGCTGGCACTGAAGGAATTAGATGGAGCATTAGTCAAGGCAACTGTCAGCCCCTGCCATGAGCCCATACTGAAAATTGCCCCCTCAAGTAAAGAGAAAATGAAAGCAACAAAGACATTTGTTTCTTTGCCACTTCTTTGGCCCCATCCCCTGTGGGCTGGATCGCCCCTTTGTGGGCATGATGTTAAATAAACTGAGGTTTGGCTACAGTTCCCAAGCGTTCCTCCCCCGTTTGGACCTCGAGTCCAGACCCTTTGGCAACAGCGCCCCTGCCTGCCTCCCTTGCTGTGGACCTGGCCTCTGGCCCTGTGTAGACGTGGTTTGAAATGTTTGATGCCGCACCGGTTTAAAGCTGTGTTTGAAACAATCTCGGCCTAAAAGGGGTAAGTCCTCCTGCTGGATGGATGAGGCTGATCATGACAGGCACCAGGGAAGGATGTGCCGGCCCCCCAGCATGCTGGCTGCATGGCCATGTCTCTGGTCCATTCATTCACTCCTGCACTCGTCTTCTTTTTCCTGCTCCTCAGAGTGATTCGCATTTCATGGTGCCTTACCCAGCTGTGTGCTGTGTATGTGGCATTGCAGGCTCCAGCGGCCAGCCCCATACCCCAGCAGGGCCATCTCTAGGGGGCCACAGAGCCTGGGACAACCCCACCCTGCTCCCTCCCCTCCACAGCCCCTAAGCCCTGACCCCACCCTGCCCTCCCCCACCGCTTCCCCCGAGTCCCCTTCTCCAAGTGACTGTGGTCTATGGATTAGTGGAGGGCCTGGTGCTGGTAGCAGGGGTCAGCCTGCCCCCACACTCAGGAAGTGGAGTGACCTAGCCCCAGCCCGCTCTGCTCCGCCCACTCCCAGTTGCCTCGCATCCCACCACTGGTGAGTGCGGGATTGGATCTGACTTCTGCTGCCTCCCTGCCTTGCCTTCCCCTCCCCCCCCCCCAGCTCTAGGCCTGCCTCCATGGCTCCTGCCCCTGCAGCCCTGGGCACATCCCCCCCTGAAGCAGCCCCCCCCCCCGTGGGAGGCTGCATGGGGCACCAAAGCATCGAGGGGTGGCCCTGATCATGACACCGCTGAATGTGCTGAACCCAGCGTCCGGCCGTTGCTGCCTGGCTTTCGTAGCACTTCACCACCACGTCGCGGCTCAGTAGTTCACTGCAAACGCTAAGCAGGAAGCTGTGCAAAGTCCTTCCCCTCTGCCAAGCTCGATGCCAGCTAAATGCTCTTGTAGCTCCTGGAATGTCACTGTCCAGCCAGGAGGTTCCAAGGCACTGGTCTGCCATGGTGGGACAAGGCCTTGGACCCTGGTGGGTTTGTAGTGGGGTCCAGCAGAGGACCTGTGAGAGGTCAGAAATTAGACTCCAGACCCTTTGGCAACAGCTCCCCAGGCCACCTCCCTTGCTGTGGACCTGGCCTCTGGCCCTGTGTAAAATGAAGCATTTCTTCGCCCTCCCGGACACTGACGAAGAACCTGTCACAATCAGACACTACTGCAAACCTCGCAGGTACAGGGCCCTTAGGACCAGCTCCCCTCGCAGACTGGCTTCCTGTCACCCTGCGCTGCTGCCTCTGCTACAGAGGCAGCTGTGTGGGGTGGCAGCAGCCCCTCTCCAGGGGGGTGATGGTGTCTGAGCTCCCAAACCTGGTGCAAGCCAGGACTGAGCTGGGCTGCCTAATACACTTTAAATGCAGAGCCATAGTGGGGGTAGGTCCCGGACCTGGCACAAACCAGGATTGAGCCAGGCTGATGGCCAGCTTGCTAAACAATTTACTGGTGGAGGGGGGGGGGGAGGTGCGTGTAGTCTATAGCATTAATCAATATGCTTTTGCTTATCAGTTAATCAATTAATCAACTACTCTATTACATCCCTAGTCCAGAGATCACTGAAGTGTGGCCACCACTGGGGAGTTGCCCCTGATCTCACTTGCAGGCGTTCTGACTTTCTTCTCTCCCTGCCCTAAAGTGCCCAGTGTTGCTGTGAGCTGTTAAAAAGCTGCCTCCTTGGACCCCAGAGGCGGCTGCATTGCAGAGTCCTGCCTAGATCCTTTGAACAGACTCTTTTGGGAAGAAAAGTTCTAGCCAGAAAATAAGCTATTGGGCCAAATTCTGCTCTGGGTTCCTCCTCTGCAGCCCTGGTCACCGGGGCATGAGCCCTCCAATCTCCGGGCTCTGCCCACCACACAGAGCCCCCCAGGAACAAACCCAGGGGCTGAAAGCAGCCCAGAGCATCCCAGCCTGGCAGGGACCTAGGACTGGGTCCTTCCAGCTCAGCTGGCTCAACCCCCTTTGTGCCCAGCAGCCCGGCCGGGGCAGGGTTCTGCCCCACTGCACGCAGGCGGCTGGGGGGCGCAGGCCTGGCCCCAGACAGGGGGCAGCCCTGGAGCCCTGCTGAGTAATCACTCCCCAGAGCTTCTCCCGGCTGCAAGGTACCAGCGCTGCCTCCCCAAGGCGCAGAGAGCTCCTGGCCCCCGGCCTGCGCCTAGCTTCGTGGGCAGGGGACTCTCCCCCCGCGCTGCCCCCGGGCCGCGGACTCTAGTCCAGGCGCCGAGACCCCGGGCCGTGGGGAGCGGCCAGCCGGGTGGCGGGGCCCGAGCCGGGTTCCGAGCCCAGCGCCCCGGCTGCGGGAAGCCCCGGCCCGTCTGCCCCGCCCCGCCCGCTCCCAGGGGCGCAGCCCGCGGCGCCCCGACTCTCCCGGCGAGGACCCAGCGCAAGCGGCCGGCGCTCGTCTGCAGCGCGGAGCGGGCTTGGCTCAGAGCCCCCAGCCCGGAGCTCCGCTCCCGCCCTGGCCCGGCAGGGGCCACCCCGGGGCCCTTGGCGCTCCCCCCAAAGCGCCCCCGGCAGGTGAGCGCCGGCGGGGGAAGCCCCAAGCGGGGCCGGGGGCGCAGCCGGGAGTGCTCGGCACGGGAGCCACCTGCTTTGGGTTCGAAGCGCCCGGGGCCCGGCAGATGGCTGGAGCTGGCGCCGGGCAGGGGCGGGTTAGGGGTGGCCGCTGGCTCCCCCGTGGGGTCTGCCCCGCGCGCCCTGCCTGGGCCGCCCCCCCGGCACCGGGGCCGGGCTCCGAGCGGCCAAGGCTGCACGCAGCCAGCCCCACGCGTGTCACGGGGGCCGCCGCGCGCTGGCGGAGCAGGGGGCTGGGCCGGACCTGCGGGGCAGATGACATCACCAGGCAGGTTGGGCTATAAAGGGGCTGGAGGAGCAGCCCCGAGCCCGGGCTCCGCACTCCGAGGAGCAGCAAGGTCGGGCTCGCAGCGCGCACTGCTGACTCCCCTGGCTCGGCTCGGCTCGGCTCGGCTCGGCTCGGCTCGGCGCTGCTCGCTCTGCCCTCTCGCAGCGGGGCCCTGCCCCCCAGCATGCGGCCCTCACAAGTCCTGGCGTGCGGGCTGCTCCTGGCCCTGCTGGCCGTCGGGCTGGAGGCGAGGCCGGCGGCTCAGCCCCAGCAGAAGGTGAGGCTGCTACCTGGGTGGGAGCTGAGAAGTTCAGGGACGGGACAGGGACCCCGCCCCGGGAAGGGGCATTCCCGGGGGGAGCGGCGAGAAGTAAAGGGAACTCTGACAAGCGGGCTGGCTCCTTCCCTCCGGCAGCCCTGCCCGGGGCTTCTCTGTGCTGGGGCTTTTGGGGAATGTGGGGGCAAATCTGCCCCCCCCCCGGAGGCGCTTCTCCCCTTTAGCCTTTTGGCTGCTGCTAGGTCTCAGGGTCTCCCGGCGTGTCCCCCTGCCAGACCCCGGCACCCGGTGGGGACTGGCCGCTCCGGGGGAGGCAGCGCTGCGCTCTGCTTTCCAGCCCACTGGTGCTGAGGGATAAGGGGGCTGTCACTGGCCAGCCTCTGGCAGCGGGGCGGCCGGCCGGCAGGTGCATCACGGCGCCCGTCGGTGCTGACTGCAGGAGGCAGCAGCAACCCGGGGGCTGGGACCCGACGGGCCTGGCCAGGGCCGGGGTCCTGGGCGCAAGGGAGAAGCTGGAGGGGGCGGGGACCGGGTCCCGCTGCACCATCTGCGGGTGGGAGGGGAGATGCCCGAGAACTCTGGGAGCGGGCAAGCAGGCTGAGGCGGGAGGCCGCGTTTCCCGGCTTCGGGATCTAGGACGGGACGTCCCGGGGGTTGGGATCCGGGCTGGCGGGGGGGGCGGGGTCTTTCGGGCCAGGAGAAGGAGGCTGGGATCGGGGCGGGCGGAGGCTGGTATGGGGGGATCGGGGCGGGGAAGTTTGGAGTCGGGGCGGGAGGGGAGGCGGGGCGGGGGAGGCTTGGAATCGGGACCGGAGGGATCGGGTCGGGAGGAGGGTGGAATCGGGGCCGAGGGGAGAGCCGGGATCGGGGCTGGGGTCTGTGCCGCTTTCACGCCATCGCGCCCCGCGCTCCTCCCAGCAGGCTTCCCGGAACGCGCCGGGACGCGAACCGGCGGCGAGCCCCGCGCGAGAGGAGACGGCGGGCGGCGGCCGGGCAGCGGACTCGCGGCTGCTGCGGGAGCTGCGCGTGGACACCAAGTCCCGGGCGGCCTGGGCCCGGCTGCTGCGCGACTACCCCGGCACGCGGCGGCACAAGGGCGTCAGCAAGAAGGGCCTGTCCAAGGGCTGCTTCGGCCTCAAGCTGGACCGGATCGGCTCCATGAGCGGCTTGGGCTGCTAGAGCGGCGACCCCTGGCGGCGGTGAGTGCCTCCTGCAGCCGGCTGGGCCGGGGCTGCACCTGCCGCGCGCGGGTCCCGCAGCCCCTGGGCTCCAGCTGCCCCCCAGCACAGCCCCTCCCAGGGCCTCCTTAGCGTGTATGGGTCCCTACGGGACTGTTAAACTGGGCCCCGTGTGACGATTTTGTAGAGCCGTGATTTTAATTCTCTCCAGCCAGCCACGCACCGGTGAAAGTTTTAAACTCCGCCCCTGGGGGGGTCACGCAGCCAAATGCAGAAACTGACCGTCTGTCCCTGGGGCTGGCACATGCCTGTGAAACGGCTTCATGACCCCGGCATGGCTCTTTCGCAGGGTCCGTGCGCTGCCCGTGGCTCTAGCAGGCTTTGTCACCTTTTAGTTAGCCAGATCCTCTCCGGAGGAAGCTCAGCCACAGCACAAGGATAGGAAGAGGTGATACTAAGACCCAGCGGGGCCCCAAATTTTTGGGTGCCCTATGCAGCTGCACATTCTGCATATGGGTAGGGATGGCCCTGCCCCACCCCCTGCCTGTCTGCTCTGTCCTGAGCTGGCCAAAGCCACCAGCAGGGCAAGACGGGCTCAGTCCAAGGGTCAGTCCAGTCCAGCGACAGTGGCCCAGGCCAGATGCTTCAGGAAGAATGCACAGATCAGGGCTATGGAGTGAGCTAGTCCCAGCTTCTGGTGCTCAGAGCTGTGGGGACACGCCTGAGCATGGTGTCTGGACACTGTATCAGTACAGAGAGTGTCTCCCCCATGGTGGGAACTAGCAAGATGCACAATGGGGGAGGGTGCAGTGGGGCCCAGGAAACACAGCCGAGTACCTTCACCCCAATAGGGAGGAGCAGCCTAAGGAAATTCCAGATTCCCATGTGTAAAGTCTGATTTTGCTCTGGCAAGGCCAGGAGGCTGAAGTGGCAGCTTCACCTGCTTGGAACTGTTAAAGGCGTCTGTCAGATGCCCATCCCATAGCACTTGTGCTAGTATTTGTGGGCAGCTCCCTCTCGCTAAGGGCCAAGCAGAGTTGTGGGGCACATTGCAGAATTCAGTTGGGTTCACCCGAACTACCAGTTTCAGTTTGTACAGGACACCCCCCTTCTCATCCCAAAATGTGCTAGATATTAAAGTCCCTGGCTGATCATCAGACTGCCCAAAGGGCAGATTCGTTGAAATAATGCTTCTTTGACATCTTAGTATGAGTCAAAATGTGACTATTCAGCTCTGCACGTTCACTTCTTTGCCTGGCCTATAAAGCCCATTATGGTGGCATCTAGCTGCTTGGAGATATGCACATGTGATGGATGGGAGGAGTGCTGTCCTTTTCTAAACACCCCACTTCTGCCACCATGTCAAGGCTTGTGGGATGTTTAGAAAAGGACAGCACTCCTCCCGTCTGTCACAAAGCATGTTGGGGAAATCCAGCTCTAGAATGCAGCTCTGTGTTTAAGAAGGATATTGCCCAGTCTGGCTCAGTGTCTTGCTCTTCTTTCAGGTGCATTGCCCATCTCCAGCAGAGACGGGGGAGGGGGGGCAGAGGGTGGGGGGAATACTTCCAGGAATTCACTCACCATCACTGCCACTGGGTGGTTGGGACTCGGTGCTACTGTAGTGAATGCAGTCATACAAGGGTTAAGATAAGCCTTTCTAAAGCCAGCCCTCCCTGGAAGTGACCCAAAGGGTGCTCCCTCTTCTTGTGGGGCTGTTGATTTAACCTGCCCTGGGGTAAGCACGGCATGGATTTTAGACAAGAGTCTGGCTCTCAAAAGGGAGGCAGTGTGAAAGCATGAAGTGAAATTGCTGTGATCCCAGGCTCCCTCTGATATAACTCCGCTGGCTTCAGTGGGATTACTCCTGCGTAGTGACATGGCGATCTAGCTAAGGTGTGCTTCTCAAGGCTTTATTTTGGGGTACGTGGGACTGTAATATATAGTGATAAATTCCTCTGGTTTGAAAGGGCAGGGGGGTGTCCCCAAATCTACAAGACAGGCCACTTTTCCATGCAACCTTTCCCAGATTTGGCTTGCACCTGTTTACTCTAAAATTGGAGGCAATGGGTAATTATAATTAGTGCTGCTACTGTTCCTAAGATTTGGCATAAACTTGGAAGATTATATATACACACACATGCATGCCTGCTTATCTACTGTATGTACAGTACATAGCAACAATGGCTATTGCTTGGAATCGCTGCACCTGCCCCGAGTTAACAACAAAAATACTACAGGAATGGTCCGGCCATGACAGCGTCTATCAGCGTTACTGCCACAGAGGGGTCCACTGCTGTAGGGTATGTTAGTGTAGCTTTGTGAGGGGGATCACAGCAGGTGCCAGGATGACAGTGCATTCTATAGATTCCCAAGGAGGGGGTGCTGCCTAGCACTAATTAGACACTTAATTAGTCTCTGAACTGTATGGATTAAGTCCTGTGGTTGGTATTTAGTTATATGCCATACGGCAGTAGAAGCAGAAGATGGCATTGATGCTTTACCATCCTAGAAAGCTGCAACGTATACTCCCTACTGTAACCCTGCCACCCCTAGCAACCTGACTGCATGAGTTCTCAACTGCATCTTTGGCATCGTATCAAAACCCTGCCACTGATAAGCACCTCCTAGACAGGAGATTTCCCACACTTCTTTCCTGTTTAAACCTGACCCATGAACGAGTCCAAGGAAACGAACAGAGTCCACTAAGCATAGCTGCACTGTCCCAGGTGTCTTGCATAAATGCTGTGCGCTCCATGAGCTCTGCGTGGGTTCCAAAGTTCGTCTCTTTTGCCAGCAGATGCTGATCCAATAAGGCATTATTCACCTGCTCTGTGCTCCAAATGAAGGCCTAGGGGGCCCGGAAGCATAGCAAGATACTCTCCCATTCAGTTATTTTGAAACATTAGCTTTATACTTACGAGCTTTCTCCGGTTGGTTTACATTGCTCCCAAGAGGTCCCTTTGCCCGCCTGTCCTTTGTATCTGGTCGGGTATTAGACTGTGAAAAGTCTCCAGGCACAGCTGTTTTGTAAACATTTCCCAGGTCCGACATGAAACAGAGTTTTCACTTTCAAGTGATGACCACCTCGATCAGCAATCACAAGGTGTCCCTGGGGGTATTAGCAATATCCTGACTGCCAGCTGACTGAGCGTGGATAGACTGTACGTTCACTAAGCAAAGGCCGAGGGGTTAGTTACCACTCTGGCTCGGGTTCTGTAAGCAGGCGGCCTGCAGATAGGCTCGGCGTTTGGCTCCTTGATGCAAACCAAGCCAAGAGTTATTTCTTCCTGCAAGGCTACAGGTGTGTCGGGCACTTCCCACACAATCCCTGAAATAAATTAGTTGAGCACAGATCCTCCTCGTGTAAATGGGCAGAGTTCTATTGAACTCAAGGAAGTTGGCATCTGCTAAGGATCTGCCCCATGGGCTATGCAAAACAAGGCAAATGAAAGACTATCGAGATTAAGCCAAAACAACAGGAGAGATCAGAGACACTGTTAATTTCAAGCAGGCATTTTGCAGTCTGTGAATTTGAGGGGGGGGGGTTGTGTGTGCAAACATCAGACATGTGACTTTTACACTTGACAGTAGGTGCGCACATGAGGAACAGCAACAAGTCTCAGCTCTGGTTGTCCCAGCTCCACTCATGCAACAACAGCTGATCCAAAGATTCTCCAGGCAGGGAGCAGCCTACCATAGGACTTTGGAAGGAATGCCCCCACCTCAGAAAAGTGTGTTTGTATTAAATTTTCCCAGGAAGAACATTCTTGTCTAGCGGCACCTCCAGCGGCCTGCTCGCGACCCTGGTGGCACAGGCTGATTCTGGCCAAAAGACACAGCAGCATGCCCTTGGATCTCTGCCAGTAGCTCTGAGTAGTGGGCAGAGCCCTGCACCAAAGTCCTCCTGTGCACACAGATCTAGCTGCGAGATGCAGCCCCAGTGTCCATAAATCTCTTTGCAGGTGGAATGGACAGCTCAGAGCCAGGCACGCTGCAATGGGGGAAAGGGGGTGTAGAAAACTGACAGCACCAATCTGCTGGGCCTTGTGCAGTTTTAATCAGGCAAAACTCCAACTGGAGTCAGGACAGCTGCAAGCCGCAACCTGGGATTCAGCCTTTAAGTGTCACCAGCAGGGAAGCTGGTGGGCAGTGCTAGGGCCAGCAGATGGCATGCTTGGGGCTTGATCCTGCCAGTTGGGCAGCCTCTATTCCCCTAGACTTCCCAACGCCAACCGCTCTTGGGACTGGTACAGGGAGACACTCTATGCAAGCAGTCCACGAAGGAAATACTAATGGGCATTTTCCTGTTATTGTTTGTTTCAGGGCTCTGAATACATTTCCCCCCCTCCGGCCATGTCTGGCCACTCCCCAGCTGACACCTAAAGGAGCAGAGAACACCGGAAATGGGACAGACGACGTGGTTGTGTTTTTCGTTTCGGTACGAGGCGTTGTGGCACCAGCTGTTTTGGTCTTGTTATTTTTTTAAGATTAAAAAGTTCTCTCTATCTTATATATATTATATATATTATATATATACAAACAGTCACCAGGACAAGGGACAGTGCTTTTCCGAGAGACTGATAAAGCCAGCTGTATAACATTGCTGTTTGAAAATCCATGTCATGCATCAATGTATTTATGTTGTAAAGCTATTTATATATTGTTTATAAAGAGATATTTATAAAAATTTTATTTATGTAACTAAATGAAATGAGTCGAGCAGTGTAACTTTTTTGTCTTAAATAGTTGAAAAATGTAAAAAAAAAAAAATCATTCCATGTGGCATTTTGTAACCTGTCTTCATTTTTCGGATGGATTCATGTTTTTTAAAGTGCCAGATTAATCATTTTAACAGCAGGGAGGAAGGAAACAGCGTCTTATTGTTAAGAATAGAGAGCGATTTGCACTTGAGCCTTTGCCCCCTCACATGGTGCTCAATAAGGGTACGGCTACACCTTAACAACATCCGTTATTCTGAAATAACGATGCGAGGGGCTACACAGCTAGCTCGTTATTTCAAAATAAATTTTGAAATGATGGGCGGTTTCTTTTGGCGTTTATAAATCTCATCCCACGAGGAATCGCGCCTTTTCTGAAATAGCTACTTTGGAAGAGCAGTAGTATGGACTCTCCACTGCTGCTATTTCGAAATAGCTCCTCCCCGGGGCCATTCAAAGTAATTATTCCACAGTGGCTCCTGGGGCTCTAAATCAAGGTAGTGTGTCCACATTAGGGGAGCCTGCCTCAGACTAATTTCCAGACTTCCCTGCAGTGTTAGCTCATTTCCAAATAGAACATCTATTTCAGATATTTCTTCTGGAATGCTGTAAATTAGCATATATAACCTGCAAGTTATACGCGTTTTTACAACCCCCCCCCCCAGCGTGGCATACATGTCCGCGGAGTATACAAGTTTATTTTTACTCACAAGCAGCTCCTCTGCCTGGAGGAGGGTGGGTTGTGCCTGGCTGCAGTTGCACGGGGCCTGGGCATGAGTGGGGTGCGTGGATGAATGTAGGACCTGCGGGCTATACACGTCTGTGGGTAATCTAAGGGTTTTTTTTTACACAAAAAAGAAAAATCGCAGGTTATACATGGGTGCGTGTTATACATGGGTGTGGGTTATATTCGCTAAACTATGGTAGTTTATTCCGAAATAATCATGCAGTGTAGACATAGCCCAAGGAAATAAGTATGGTGCCAAATCCTGAACATTTTTAATGAGGACCCAATATCATGTCTGGGCAAAAGCTGAGTTTAACTCTGAATTTGTGCAGGGTCCACCCATGAACATAAGAATGGCCACGTTGGGTCAGACCAAAGGTCCATCTAGCCCAGGATCCTGTCTGCCGACAGTGGCCAATGCCAGATGCCCCGGAGGGAGGGAACACAACAGGCAATCCTCACGTGATCCCTCCCCTGTCACCCACAACAAACTCCATGAGGAGTTTACCACAGCACTGGGGTCTCAGGCAACATTCCCAGTAGGCCAGATGCTGATCAACATAAATCTGGAGTAAGTCCACCACTTTTAATAGATTCACTCTGGATTTACACTGGGGTAGCAGACTGGGCTATGGAACTGTTGATTTTAAATTGGGATTTTGCCTGCATGGGGCCTGTAGGGCTGAGCTCTTGGGTTTGTTTAATAATTTGATATATACCAGGGGTAGATAACCACTGACCCAACACTGATTGAAATTGGTGGAAAGACTGAACTGGGCTTTGGATCAGGCGCCTTAGCATTAGTAAGAAAGAGGCCCGGGGTGATCACTGTTATTCTAAGATTGAGTTGATTATTAAGTGACTTGTTGATATTCCCATTCTCCACTAGTCCCTTCCTCAAGTTGATTTATTTCCCTCTGCTTAGGGTGACACGCAGACACACCAATACACAGAAGGTAGCCTGCTAAGGAATCACACCACCACTGTTGCTAAGATTCTTGCTCTGTAAAGGGCGTGAAATACTAGATCATTAAAATGAAACCAAGCTTTAAAGAAAATGTAAAGACAAGACAAAGAAAGGCAACCTAGACAGTGCTTGGTCTTGCCGTGAGGGCAGGGGACCGGACTCGATGACCTCTCGAGGTCCCTTCCAGTTCTAGGATTCTATAATTAACCTCAAGCAGAGGTCCTGCAGGGAAACTCCTTGGCCTCAATCTTCAAAGGAGCGGTATAGAGGAGCAGCAGGCTCATAGCCATGTGTTCCAAACGCAAGCACGGCCCTGTCCCATGGCCTGTGGGCAAAGATCACCTAGTACAGGGCAAAAAAAAAGTCAACCACCTTAGGACTCTGGAGACCAACAGGCAGAGCAATCCCTCTCCTCAGCCACAGTTTGGCCAGGGGTCAGAGAGAGACACAGAGCGAGGCCTTTCCTTGCCAACAGTCAGAAATCCATGAAAACCTATAGTCAGCCCCCCTCACCATAGAAAACATCTGGCTTGCTGATCTGCTAAGCTTGGAGGATTTTGCCTGTACCTGTGACAGCTCAGTCATCAGGATGCCAGTGACCCACGGGACACTTGTGACTTTGTAAGAGCACACAGCAACCACGCACCCATCAAAAGGATGCTCTGCATCTGTCCTAAGACAGCGTCTGGCTGCAGGGGGCACGTCTGTGGCTGGGAGCCCATCTAAGACACTGCTGATTGGGAACCACCACAACTGCATTGCAACCTCCCCCCCAGGGTTTCCTAGGCAATCACAAGTTTGCAGCTATGTAAACTGCAGCTCTGCGTTGGCTGTAGATCTTTGCAGATTGCAGCCAGGTGCTACTGTTCCCAATGTATCCTCTGCTGCCCCTGCAGCCTTCCAGGAAAGGGGGGTCTCCCACCATAGCCCTCCCAAGGACCTCGATCTTGGGGGAGGACACATTAAACCAACCTCCTCACACCACTGCAGCAAATCCTAGGGAAAGCAAGACATGAAAGTGGTAACAGAATAAAACCCCAGCATGTGAGGGAAAGACAAGGTGATAGACCAGTGATGGATGGTGGCACTAGACCATCCCTGGAACAGGCTGCCTGTATGTGAAGCCGAAACAGACTAATACAGTATCAGAACCCTGGCTGGGAATGGGATATGGGTCCCTTGCACCATTGGGTTATTGCTTCAAATCCAGGCACGAAAAGGGCACCAACTCATAGCTGTGGCTGCGGCTTTCCATGCAATGAGCTGGTGGACCTCAGTCATGCCAGGGGACAGAGCACACAGCACAAGATCCCAGCTGGAACGCACAGGCCCTCCCTTTGCAGCTTCAGTAGAGACACCCAGGGCTGGGGGCATCGTGGGACACGGCTCCTCCAGATGGGGCACCGAATGTCTCCTCTGGGGGGCAGGGCTCACCCACTGCTGCCCAGGCTGTACAAGTTCTGGGAGGACACAGAGGGTCAGTTCAGCTCCTGCCACAAACTCACTAGCACCAATCAAACCCAAGATCGGCAAGCCAGGCCCGTGAACAGAACTTAGCTGAGGGGAGACTGACATGGCTGTCCTGCTGTTAGCCGGGCTGAGAGGAAGGAGGGCCCAGTGGTTAGGGCAGGAGCCTAAGACTTAGGACATCCAGGTTTGATTCCTTGCTCTGCCAGACTCCCTGTGGGACTGAGAGCAAGTCACTGAGATTCTGACCCTCAGACGAGCTTAGGTGCCGAAAACTTGGAGGAGATGGGCCTCAGTTCACCCTGGGTACAACGGGGAGAAGAGCACTGCCTGGCCTCCCGTGATTGTACCAGCAGAGTGAAAGAAGACCCCAGAGCAGCAAGGAGTGAATTTGTGAGGGCACATACACTACTCTCTGTGAGGCACTATGGGGCTGGGGCCCAGATTAGTGCTTAGGAGAGATCCCTCGCCCGCTTGCAGCACCATCTACCCCATAACCCTGGAGGTGGGCTGATGGATGGGCAAGAGCGGGGACAGACAGAAGGCTGATTTCAGGGAGACCAGCTGGCCACCTCCAGGCAGGCAGGGAGCAGGCAAGCCCGAGGGGTCAGCCTCCGAAGGGTGAGGAGTGTAGATGGCTCATTAGCGCACAGTGAGCATCTGAGAAGGCCCCAATTAGGTTTTCCTGACAGGAGCTCAGTGGGAGGAAAATGCCAGGAGACAAGCACAGCATCCAATTAAGGGAATGAAGAGAATGCAGCCCCGCCCTGCAGGGTTACAGTGCAGCAGCCCTGAACTGCCCGTGTCCTCTGGCATAGCATGTACGATGGGTTTCTGACCCACATTGCAGTGGGGGTACACCAAAGCAATTGCCGCAATTCTTGAGCATGGTTCTGTCTCCACCCCCTGCTCCCCCCGAGCAGCGGTGTCTCAGTGACCAGTAAAAGGCTGGGACTCCTGCCCAGAATGGCTCATGGACCAGAGCCAGACCCAGAGCAAAGGGAGGTGTTGGGAGGAAGGCAGGGGACAGTATTAAGGACCCCCCTTCCCAGGGTCCCCTCCTGGACTTGTGTGACTGGTAGTTAGCAGCAGTCCCAGTGGGCAGCCAGTATTTTACCCTGGTGTCACTGATGCCCGCGTGATCTGCAGCCAGAGCTGTGCCAGGGATGCTGGAAGGGGACAAGCCCCGGGCTGTACCAGACAGAGGCGGGAGGGCTTGTGGCTCAGCTTACAGCACCGTGCATGGAGGCTATCCCCTCGGGGGTCTGTTCCAGGCCTCAGACCAGCCCAGGGCACCCACACAGTAGACTGGGCTTGTTCACCCGACTGCCCCTGCTGCTAGAAACCAACCAGCGTTTCTAACGCCGCGTCTGAGGCGTAACAGGCAGCGGGCACGGAAAGACTCGCTGCACCCTGGGCCAGCCCACGCAGACCCAGCATCCCACAATGGGGCCTGCAGCTGCCCTCTTCTTCAGCACACTGGATGGAGACCACAGCGCTCAGCACAGCCCGCTTCGTCTCAGCCTGAAACGTCAGGCGGAGCAGGTGAAAACGGAGCCTGGGGCCCTTCCAGCCTTGTTAGAGATGGGGACGACTGCAAATGCACGTTAGGTGGCCGACAAGTAACTGCCTTAGCCCTGGCGGGAGGGGAGGAGGCATTGGGGTGTCCCACTCTCTCCCGCCTTCCTCTCCCCACAGCCAGTCGATTCTCTGCTCCAGGCCCTGTCCCAGATACTCCCTGGTCCCTGCCATTCCCCGCTTCTCACTGCTGTGCGTTGCTGAGAGTCCAGATCAGAGGACATCAGGTCCCAACCCAGCAGAGAGTAAGATGGCCCCAGAGCAGCAAGGAGTGAATCTGCCATTGGAAAGGGACAGAGCAGCTCTCGCCCTCCCTATCACCAGCAGGAGGGCTCCTTGGGGCAGCAGCACATCTGCCCCCTTCAGTTTCTCCAGGGCTATCCCTAGGTCGTGTGACATGGGGGAAGCAGACAAGGCGAAGGGAAGAGAGTGTGGAGAGGTTTTCAGAGGGATTCGACAAACATGAGTGGAAAATAACAGGGCTGAATCCAGCCGCTCAGCCAGTGGCTCCCCTTGCTGGGCACATGGCAGCATGAACCGAATGAGGCAATTTATGAGGCTCTGGCTGCGGCAAAAGCCCACGTTCTCTGAAGAACTGAATATCCAGGCTAATGAGTTGCAAACTGCCTTTGTAAATGACACCTCTGCAGCGGCTCTTGCCGTCTGTGGAAAGAGCTAATAGGAAAATCATTAGGTGGTATCCCTTTGATATTGTCTTTTTTCTGCCCCCACAACAATTAACCCAGCATATTACCCATAATGCTCCAGGCCTACATTCCCTCAGCAGCCCACTTGTCACTTGCAGCGATGGAGGAGGAGATGACCTGTGAGAGGAAGACACCGCCTGGAAAAAGCTTAGAAGTGTTGGGGGGGGGGGGGGGAGAATAAATTAACATCCTCGCCAATGACATTCACAACAAACTTTCGCCCCTGGTTGGAAACATGCCTCCACGTAGCTCACACATCAGCGCCTCGTAATCCTCAGCCGTGGCTGATGTGGTCCGGGAACATCGAGGCACAGAAATGTTAAGTGAGTTGCCCCATGGTCACATAGCAGGTTTGTACCGGCGTGGGAACATTCCCTGCTTCAGCTACAAGCCCTTCCTCCTTCCTGTAAAAAGCTGGACAACTCCCATTTGCAACTTCAGCTGTTTTTCCCCCAGGATAAATACAAGCTCCTTGATTTCCAGTCCTTTAGACAGCAAGATTTCTGCCCTGTGCGGACCAGCTGTCAGGAAGATGCTCCACTGTGTGATGTGACTGAGTCTGCTGGCCAGGATGGGGGGTGTAATCTGACTGATCGGGATATTAAGTACAGCATTGCCACTGGCAGGCGATGCTCTGGGAAGAGGGTTACTCCAGCGGTTACTAAATGGCAGGACTTTGGAGGAGCTCACCACGCTCACAGTCAATAACAGACCAGGTTTCCAGAAGAGGTCAAGCTCTTCTGAAAAATCCAACAAGTATCATGCTGGGAGTCAAGCACTTGAGGAAATGGCGTGAATTACTCCGACCTCCCATCAGAACCTAGGAGACCCCTGGGTGGACTGAGCTGGAACAGTGTTAGCAGCAGACTCCTTTGAGCTCTGCGGCGAGCGATACGTTTGAGACTCATCTAAAGTTCTCTAATCGATTAGAGTTCTTTGAAGGGGTTAACAAACATGCGGACAAGGGGGATCCAGTAGATATAGTATACTTAGCTTTTCAGAAAGCCTTTGACAAGGTCCCTCACCAAAGGCTCTTGTGTAAATTTACATGGCCATGGGATAAGAGGGAAGGTCCTTTCTTGGATTGAGAACTGGTTAAAAGACAGGAAACAAAGGGTAGGAATAAATGGTAAATTTTCAGAATGGAGAGGGGTAACTAGCGGTGTCCCCCAAGGGTCGGTCCTAGGACCAATCCTGCTCAACTTATTCATAAATGATCTGGAGAAAGGGGTAAGCAGTGAGGTGGTAAAGTTTGCAGATGATACCAAACTGTTTAGGATAGTCAAGACAGAAGCAGACTGTGAGGGACTCCAAGAAGATCTCACCAAACTGAGTGATTGGGCAACAAAATGGCAAATGAAATTTAATGTGGATAAGTGTAAAGTAATGCACATCGGGAAGAATAACCCCAACTATACGTACAGTATGATGGGGGCTAATTTGGCTACGACAAATCAGGAAAGAGATCTTGGAGTTATCGTGGACAGTTCTCTGAAAACTTCCACGCAGTGTGCAGTGGTGGTCAAAAAGGCCAATAGGATGCTAGGAATTATTAAGAAAGAGATAGAAAATAAGACCCAGAATATCTTACTGCCCCTGTATAAAACTATGGTACGCCCACATCTTGAATACTGTGTACAGATGTGGTCTCCTCACCTCAGAAAAGATATTTTGGCCTTGGAAAGGGTTCAGAAAAGGGCAACTAAAATGATTAGGGGTTTGGAATGGGTCCCATATGAGGAGAGGTTAAAGCGACTGGGACTTTTCAGTTTAGAAAAGAGGAGACTGAGGGGGGATATGATAGAGGTATATAAAATCATGAGTGGTGTGGAGAGGGCTGATAAAGAAAAGTTATTTATTAGTTCCCTAAATAGAAGAACTAGAGGACACCAAATGAAATTAATGGGTAGCAGGTTTAAAACTAATAAAAGAAAGTTCTTCTTCACACAGCGTGTAGTCAGCCTGTGGAACTCCTTGCCAGAGGAGGCTGTGAAGGCTAGGACTATAATAGAGTTTAAAGAGAGCTAGGTAATTTCATGGAGGTTAGGTCCATAAAAGGCGATTAGCCAGGGGATAAAATGGTGTCCTTGGCCTCTGTTTGTCAGAGGCTGGAGAGGGACGGCAGGAGACAAATCGCTTGATCATCGTCTTCGGTCCACCCTCTCTGGGGCACCTGGTGCTGGCCACTGTCGGCAGACAGGATACTGGGCTAGATGGACCTTTGGTCTGACCCAGTACGGCCGTTCTTATGTTCTTATGGCATCTCATTACTAACCAGCACTTCTGTGGAGCACATTCATTCATTGTTGCAGTGCTGCCTGGAGAAGCAGAGAGGTCTTCCTTGCCGCCGGACCCTGAAAAGCTGTGCTGCTGGTTCTCCCCAGTTACAGTCCACAATAAATACAGCTGGGCAGCTTCCGCATTCTGTATGTTGTGAAGCCACAAAAAGGGTGTTTGCCTGTCAATTTGGAGGGGGGAACTAGTTGCTCATACAATGACTGATGACTTACCTGGGAAATCTGCTCATCAATTAGTAACCGTCACCATGCCAGGTGTAACCAATCAGACTGGAGGGCAAATTCCTCTCTCTCACTTTAATTATTTTCCCCATGGTAGGTCCAAGCCTGATGAAATATCAGCAAAATGTCAACTGTCCCTGAGAGAGACACCGACCTCAGCCATTGAGCTGAAAGAACAAAATAGTGACAGGTATTTCTAAAAACTCTGCTGAAAAATCCAGCCAGACTGTCAGATGAAAAATCAGAATGTAAGAATACAGGGCTCCCAGCCAAGGTTACAAATGAGAAGTGAGATAATTAAAAATCTAATTCAGCTTTCAAGGAGCTGCTGGATACTTTCTATCAGACTGGACCAAAATAAGCTAGTCAGTTTCACACTTGGATTCTTGCTCATTCGCACAATGTTGCACAGGGCGGAAACTCTGAAGGGGAAGCTTCATACAGGACTGGGACTCAGAAAGTTTGGCTTCCTGTTTCTGCCACTGACTTGCTGTATGATTATAGGCAAGTCACGTAACTTCTCCTTCCCTCAGTGTCTCCATCTACAAAATAAATAGAGTAACATTTCTCTGCATTGCAAGGACATTGCAAGGGGCTCAGATACTATGGCGATAAACAGCACTAAAATGTCTCACTTTGAAGACAAATCTTCCTCTGGGAGGAATTCAGAGGCATTTCTATACAGCTCAGTTTTTAACCAAACTGATTTTTACAGAAATGTATTTTTAGGGCAAGTTTCATCTCACGGCATTCCTTCATCACATAACTATCCAGGATAGTTCAGGAGAGCTGGCAGTTTCTCAGGGTATGTCTACACTCTGGCGTTATTTTGGGATACTTCCGGTACCCTAATATAGCTATTCTGCGTCTTTTGAGCAAGCCTATTATTTCGAAATATAACAGGCTTGCTATTCCGATGTCCCTATAAACCTCATTCCACGAGGCATAAGGGACATTTTGGAATAGCAGTTTATTTCGAAATACACTTGAAATAAGCTACGCAATTTGCCTAGGTCAAGTTGCAGAGTTTACTTCGAGCCACGGGTGCAGTGTAGACGCACCTCATGGAGACAATATTAAAGGAACAGCAGCAATCTCTCCCGATGTGAAGGAAAGACAGGAAGGCGAAAAAGAGGCCAATATGATTGCCTTAGGAATTCTTTATAAATCCTACAAAAAGTGGAAGCAAGGACAAATTACTAAGGATGAGCACAAAAGAAGACGACAAGCAGAAAGGGACAAAACCAGGAAGGACAACTCATGAGCTACACCTAACAAAGGACATAAAAAGCAACACATAAGGAGAGAGGTTCTAGAAACACATAAGAAGCAAGAGAAAGACAAAGGAAAATGTAGGTCCACTATTTAGAGAAGAAAGAGGCCTAATAATGGATGATACCAAGAAGGCTGAGATGTTTAGTGCCTATTTTGGTTGACTTCACGAAAAGGTTGAATGTTTAACACAGTGAACAAGGAAGAACCACAAGCCAGAATAGGGAAATAACATACTACAAGAATGTTAGGTAAGTTGGATGTATTCAAGTTGGCAGAGGCTGATGAAATTCACCGTGGATATTTAAGGAACTAGCAGAAGCAATCTCAGACGCATTAGTGATTTTCTTCATGGAGCTGGGCAAGGGCCAAGAGGCCAAGAAGGGCAAAAGCGGTGGCGACTGGCAGGAGCTGGGGTGTGGGGCAAGGAGGGCCACCCAGAGGGGCAAGGAGGGGGCATGTAGGGGCATGCCATTTAGCAATTAAAATGTTGGTGGTGCACCTCCCACATGCTACCACGAGTCACCCGCGGGCAAACGTAGGACCGATTTTTAAGAAGGGTGAGAAAGAGGAATTATAGAACAGCCATTCTAACATCAGCACCGAGAGACACTGGAATAAATTATTAAATCAATTCGTAACCACCTGGAGAATAAGATGATGACAAGGCCTAGCCAACATGGATTTGCCAAGAACAAATCGTGCCAAACCAACCTAATTTCCTTCTTTGACAGATTTACTGGGTACACAGCTGGTTGAAAAACCATACTCAAAGAGCAGTCCTGAATGGTTTACTGTCCATCTGGAAGAATGTACCTAGTGGGGTCCCCATGGAGGATCAGGTAGTATTCAACATTTTCATCAGAAACTTAGATAATGGAGTGGAGAGTAAGCTTATAAAATGTGCAGCTGACACCAAGTTGGGAGGGGTTGCAAGAATAGCCAGACTGGATCAGACCAATGGTCCATCTAGTCCAGTACCTTGTCTTCCGACAATAGCCAATGCCAGATGCTTCAGAGGGAATGAACAGAACTGGGCAATTATTGCGTGATCCATCCAGTGTCATCCCGTCCCATCTCCTTGCAGTCAAAGATTTGCAGACAGCCAGAGTGTGGGGGGTTGCATCCCTGAGCGTGCTGGCTAATAGCCATTAATAGACCGTTCCTCCATGAATGTATCTAGTTCTTTTCTGAAACGAGTTATACATTTGGCCTTCACCACATCCCACAGCAACAAGTTCTACAGGTTGACTGTGCATCGTGTCCACAACAAGTTCTGTGGACAACAAGCTAAACATGAGACAACAGCGTGACACTGTTGCAAAAAAAGCAAATGTGATTCTGGATTACAATGAGCAAGTCATGAGAAGTCATTCTTCCGCTCTACTCTGTGCTGACTAGGCCTCAATTGGAATATTGGGTCCAGTTCTGGGCACCACATCTCAAGAAAGATGTGGAGAAATTGGAGAAGGTCCAAAGAAGAGCAACAAGAATGATTAAAAGAGCTAGAAAACATGACCTATGAGGCTGAAGGAATTGGGCAGTTTAGTTTAGAAAAGAGAAGACTGAGAGGGGATATGACAGCGGTTTTCAAGTACCTAAAAGGGTGTTACAAGGAGGAGGGAGAAAAACTGTTCTCCTTGGCCTCTGAGGATAGGACAAGAAGCAATGGGCTTAAATTACAGCAAGGGAGGTTTAGGTTGGACATTATGAAAAACTTCCTAACTGTCAGGGTGGTGAAACACTGGAATAAATTGCCTAGGGAGGTTGTGGAATCTCCATCACTGGAGATATTTAAGAGCAGGTTAGACAGACACCTGTCAGGGATGATTTAGATGGTGCTTGGTCCTGCCGAAAGGGCAGGGGACTGGACTTGATGACCTCTTGAGGTCCCTTCCAGTTCTATGATTCTGTGTGAAGCAGCACCTTGTAGGACAGGATAAACTGGTGAACTGGTGTGAAACGACATGTACCTCTGTTGAATTTCATATTGTTAAAGTACTTCACTTTGCAATGAAAAATCAGGTCCCCATTTTGTACTTGTCAAATACCTGACGAGGTGGCAGGGTTGCTGGAAAGATCTGGGGGCGAGAGAGGGCCACAAATTAATTATGAGCCAACAATACGATGACGTGCAAAAAGCGAATGCCATTCTGGGAAGTATTAACAAGGGCATTGTATGTATGCTACAGGGAGTAAGTGTTATACTCCTCTTGGCACTGGTGAGACATCAGCTGGAGTGTTCTGTCTAGTTGGGAAGGCCACACTTAAGAGAGATGTGGACAAATTGGAGAGACGCCTGAGGAGAGTGACAAAAAGGATACAAGGTTTAGAAACCGTGATGTGTGAGGGAAGGTTAAAAAACTGGGCATGTTTAGTCCTGAGACAAGACGACTGAGAGGTGACCTGGTAAGAGTCTTCAAATATGGGAAGGGCTGATCCAGAGGGGACTGTGATCAGTAGTTTCCCATGCCCACTGAAGGTAAGACAAGTAGTAACAGGCTTAATCTGCAGCAAGGGAGAGTAGGAAGTTTTTCCTAATAGCTAACCTACAGTCAAACACAGATTAGCTAGGGAGGCTGTGGAATCCCCATCATTGGAGGTTTTTATGAAGAGGTTCAAAAATAATCTCTGAAGATGATCCAGGTTTAGTAGGTCCTGTCTCAGCATGGGGAGCTGGATGAGATTACTTTTGAGGGCCCTTCCGTCCCATCTCGGCAAAGACAGCATCACCAAATCCTTGGCCCCTTATGTTTCTGGCAGCCTGCAGGGAATAAAACTGGATTTCTGGTTGTCCCAAACATTTCACAGTCCTTTCCCATAGGCGAGGCGGAATTTTAGTGCAGGGTTTGTGTATTTTCTCCTCCCAACAGGAATGGAATGTTATTGACTAGAATTCATGCTGCAGGACAGATAGAAGGACAAAGCACCAGGGTTGTATCTTGCTGCACCTCTCCTTCAAAGGGAGGAGATCTCTACTTGCCCACTGGCATTCTGCACCCCCCAATGCCTTCCTCCCAACTCCTGGTCAGAGTATCCGATAGGCAGCCAGAGATCCCAAGTGGCACTGCACTGTCACTGAGGTGTCAGCCTGAGGAACCATCCCCCAAGCCCGCAACTGGCTTCAAAACATTTCAGTCAACGCAGAGGCTGGCGTCGGATAGAGGCCCAGGTTTAAACGCAGAAGGACCTCACCTATCAATGTAGCCGAGTGTTATTCTTACTGTGCACAACACAAGACTGGGTTATTGTTGGATCTGTCCTGATAGGTAGAGGAAAGGGAAGAGGAATAGGTTTCAAGCAGCTGGAAGAGACAGAAAGGGTCAGCATGCATTGTTGCTGTGCCCTGTCCTAGAAACGCCTGACGCTATCTGGGATTCTGTGAGCCATGGCAAGGGTGCCAATAGACACGTGTTGGGAGGAGGCACAGCTCCGCGATACAGCTGCCGATTAGCGCGACAATAGGCTGTGTTCCTCACTGCCGTTCCCAGGCTCTGTGCTCAGCTCCAGAGCGAACAGGCGCCAATGAAAGGGAAAGCAGAGAATACGACGTGAGACCAACAAGCACCAATGAAGAAGGGAGGAGAGGAGGCAGCTCCCTTTATTTTGTCTCTCCAACTTTCACAGTCTTGGCATCTTGCAGCTGCGGGAGGCAAATGGGAGCTCCTATGAACAGCCTGGCTGCCATCCCACTGCGATCCTGAAGCAAGGCACAGCTGCAGCAGCCTGCTGTGACCATTGCCTGGAGCAAGGCATGATGCTATCCCCAACACCTAGGAGACAGGAGTGGGGCGAGCCGTGTGTTGGCAGGGGCAGCTAGCATAGGCTGGCACAGAGGAGGCGAGCCCAACGGATCTGCTTTCACATCACTTATGGCACAGCACAAAACCACTTCCCGCTTGTGTGTTTCACCAAGAGGAGACAGAGCTCCGCCCCCATCTCCACCTGCCCTCTCCAGCTCATCAATCTGTCACTCAGCATCCAGTGCCACATTAGGCTGCTTGTCCAAACTCCGACACTGCCCCACTCCAAGCTGCAGCATCCATGGTAGCCGTGGGGTGTTCCCCTATGCCTTGTACTGCTCTCCCTGCATCCTTCCCCTGTTTGTGGCCACACTGTCCCCTTGCTCCCAGAATGGCTCCCAGCCCAATTACCAAGCTGCACCCCCACATCCCATATTTCAGCTTCCAAGGTTTGTCTCAGACCGAGCACTCAGTGCAGGGATTACGTTTCTCTTGGTACAGCACATGCTCTACACTCAAGCACACAAGCCATTCAGGCCAAGCTGCTTGTTTCCCCAGGAGCTCCATCCCCATCTCTCTCGCCATAGTGTGCAGAAGGAACAAGTTGTGCTTTGCTACACAGAGGCACTGCACAAAGCAGGGAAAATAAGGCCTGAGCATCCCACGGGGGCTTTCCGATTTTTGCACCACGATCGTAAAAACTCAATTGTGAGGATGCTTCAGCAGACTGAGGCTGTTGCTCTTCAGAGTGGCTCAGTGGGTGAGGCTCGCAATGAGCACGAAAAGGGCCGATTCATGTCGATTCCCTGAAGACCTAAGCCTCTTTCCAGGACCTGCCTCCTCACAAACAGGCTGGCTTGGGACATGAGCGAGCCATAGAAAGGAGAGGATGGCAGCTGAGGAGGTTGAAAACATGGCCGTGGCACCCTTTCATCGTTAGGGCACCAGTTCACAGGCTGGTTTTTGCAGGGATGGAGGTTTTGCACAATGACCTACAGTTTGCGGTGGTGGTGCAGTAATTTATCTCCTCAGAACTCCTCAGTGGGACACACACCATAAAAATCCAACTGGGGCTGCCCAGAGGCCACGGAGCAAGGGTGCAGGGAGCAGAGCGGAGGCAGAGCCAGTTAGGCAATGTGGAAAAGCTAGCACAGTTGCTGCCTGGGGAAGGGATACGCTCAAAAGCTACAGAGATGACTTCGTGCTCTAGGCTCGTTAAGACAGCATCTGTCAAGAGCACTTGGGGCTTTTTAATTGGTTGCGAGGGGGAGAGGAAAACAGGAGCTAATCCAGAGGCTGTTGGGATGGAGGCTGCTCTGTTCCTCCCACTTCAGATTAAAGGTAATTTGGATAGTCCCCCTGCCTCCACTGTTAGCGGCAGTTGTGTCTGTGCGTAGGTGAAAAGAGTCAGTTACTTCTGCAGATTTAGGTCAAACCCTAGAACACAGTCTGGGGTAAAGGATGGGATGGTGCAAAGAGCAAAAAATTCAAGCTACCACAAAGAGGAGGAGATGTGCTCTGCACGGGACACACCTATGTAAGGCCAGCTGAAGCGGCTGGTGGTTGAATTACAGAAAGGTCCCATCCCCACGTACCCCTAGAGAAGTCTTTGAACCAAAGGACACTTTGAACCAAAGGACACTCCCAGCAGACATGAGCTTCTGCTCACACAGCTGGCCACGCCCAGCACAGAAGCTGCTTCTCACTGCAGAGCGGATGGATGAACTGAAAGGGAGGTGGGCCAGGCTGTGAAACAGTGCTCAGACAAGCTGAGAGGCACTCCCGAGGAGGCACACACTTTGCAAAGACTATGATAGTGAAGTAGGACAGCTTCAAGCCTCGAGCCTGACCTAGAGGTGCAGGCCCTGGCTCTGATACAGACCACTTGCATGGCCGTGGGAAGTCTCTGCATCTCTCTCGGCCTCAGCTCCTATCTGTAAAGTGGGAAGGACACTTCCCTGCCTGCCAGGGGTGTGTCATCATGGAGTCAGGTGTCAGCAAGGTGCTCCAATGAGCCAGCTGTGAGGGCTGAGTCAGCGCCCGGGTAGACTCATCCATGCTTGCCCACAGCTGCTCCAAAGCCAAGACTCCACTTTTACATTAAATCAGCATTTAATTTGTTCCAAAATGCACTTTTTCGTATGAATTGCAGTTTAGATCTCTACCCTGCCCGCCCCTTAAAAAAAACAAGAACAAAAAAACAAATACAGCCACCAACCTCCCCCACGAGGTGCAAGTCCCCTGAAGTTAGCCTGTGACAAAGAGCAAACCAAACAAAGGCTGAAATGCTTTAGAATCACAACAATGTACAAAAAAAAAAAGAGTAAAATACAACCTGAAACTGTTCAAGTTCAGAAAGGCTAGTAAAGTCCATCGCTTCAGCAGGGGATGCCACGCCTGTCAGCGGGTTCTGGGTCACTGGCCTGCTACCGAGTCGCAGCAGCTCCTCTTCCACACCAAAGGTCATCGGCACAGGCGAGGTGGTGTTATGCATTAAAGATTTCAAGAGGGGAACAATTTGCAAGCAGCCCTGGGATGCAGTGAGAAGGACCATGACTTCCGACAGGCCCCCAGCCACCTGTGATACAGAGCGCTCGAGAGAGAGCAGCTTGCTTCTTCCTCGCCGCGTTGAAGCCTCCCAGCTGGAGACTATTTCTTTAAATCAGTGGCCAATTAATAGGCTTAGTAAGGGCAGTGAACAGATTAGTAAACGCAGCCCAGCACTGGATCTCCCCGTCACAGCGTGAGGTAGAGTGTGAATAAAAATACTGGGGGCCTGGGGAAGGTTCAAGGTTTCAGCGTAAAGAAGCTCCTGGCCTGATAATTTTTTGCCTTCCCTTTGGGACTGGAGAGATCTGTGTTGGTTGCTTCCTCTCCCCCAGCCTGGCTTCAATAGCAAAGTCCCGATCTTGGGAGTCAGTGGATTTGCCATGGAAGAAGTTCTCCTGAGCGCTAAATCAGCCCAGCCACTTCCTCACAAGAAGGAGCACAGGAAGGCCGGCTGGGAGGGAGCAAAACCTTCCACAGAGATTCCATTGCCCTGGTGTCAGGGGTTTTCTGCACCTCAGGGTAATGATCTCTGGTTGAAAGTCCTTCTTGCAAGGCCTAGGAAAGCAGGTGACATCTTGGACGTGAATGAGATTTGCACACTGTAGCCAGGCATGGCCGGTTAGGGGCTGAATTCAAATCAGGGCTTTTTATTTGCCAGCCTGGAGAGGACTGGCCCAGAACCCACCGAAAAGGAGACACAAGGCCTTTGTTGCTCCTTCTGGCATCATTCATTGCTGAGTGATGGCTACATGGCAGGTTCTAGTGGCGGCTGGAGACCAGCCCTTTGACTTTGGACATCTTCTTTGTGGGCTGCCTCTGCTCTGCGTGGGGAGGGCACTCTCGCTCTGCCAGCTGCTGTTCCATCTCTTGTGCTGACGATGAGGCCGTGGCTTTTAAGGTTTTCTTTATGTTTGTGACCTGGACAAGAAGAGACAGCAAATCAGCATTTGCTTCTTCCACCCCATAGCAGAGAGGAAGTCCCTTCCTGCACATACAATGGAAATGCCCTTGAGTTCTGAGAGTGGATACAAATCTCCCTGTAAACACACATTAAACCCTCTAGATTTGAGCTGATTAGCTGTCAGCATTAACAACCTGTGGATGACCTGACCTGGTAATACTCTACATTGCACCTGGGTTGGAGGCAATTGGTGGCTGCAGATATCTGTTACTACACACCAGGAGTAGCACAGTGACAAGCAAGAAAGACTTTCCACTGCCTGACTGCAGCCCCTCAGTGTCTGTTTACAGACAGGGAGTGCCTGGGGATATGCACACAGGAAAAAAACGACCTATAACAGCTCTGCAGAATGAAGGGAAGGTACAAGTACTTGGAGCTATCAGCTAGCTGATCAATGGTAGGAATGGAGGCTACCTTCAGACATTGGGGGTGTTTGACAAGCAAGCACATGCATCAGCTAACAGTGGGAAGTGCCATCTGCACAGCCCCTCACCCTGCAAACACTGGCATTTGAGGGGTTTCCACGAAAAGAATTAGTGAACTGACAAGCGTAGCCTGAAATGAACATAGGAGTCAAGAGCCCAGACTCCTCAGGGCTAGAAACAGATGACAAACCCAATGTATCCTGGGTACCAGCCAAGTCACTGACTATAAACAGCTTTGAAAGGCCAGTGTGCACCTGCAGCGATGCAGAAGGCTGAAAGAAATAAACCTCAAGCTAATTCCAGGAGGACTATTCTCACCTTTGTGCAGTTGTATTAGTCACGATTTGTTCTCTCAAGCAAATACAATCAGCAGACTAAAACCATGTGCTTATGCTGCCCTCTACTGACCATCTCTAGATATTATAGCAATTAAGGGAAAAACATTTTGACTCAAATTCTCAAAAAGCAATTTCAGGATTTTGGGTACCATTTTGGGGTCCTCAAATTGACACACTCAACTATTTCTGAAAGTCTGGTCCATTTAAGACTCATCCAGTGAACGACAAACCTCTATTAAGAGAATTCAAGTTGCATATCCAAAATCACTAGCCATTTTTTGAAAATGTAATCCCTTGTAATCCCATTCCTTGGGATGGCAAGAGGCTGTCCATATTTGCAAGATTAATAAATGAGGCACTCTCGGCAATGGAAACAGTTTTCAAAAGCACCTTCTGCAGCTAAAATTTTGGGTTCCTGAGGAAAAGTTATACTGCACTTTCTTCAGTTAAGATGGAATTCAGAGGGATGGCTAGGAATAGCTCTGGAGAAATTTTCAACAGCATTCTAGGTTCACATTAATTATTTGTTCTTACCGTAAAATCGCGAGTATAACGTGCACTTTTTCTCCATTTTTTTTAGCGTCAAAGTCAGGGTGTGCATTATCCATAGGAGGTTTTTTTTTTAAGTTTTCATTTGGCGGTTCCGCGGCAGTTAATTAATCGCTGGACACTAGAGGTTAAGTTGATTTTTATTAGCAAAGACAAGCAACTACATACACAGTTTCAAAAAGGTAAGTTAAACAAATGAAATCAACACTGCAGCGCAAACAAGCAAATATGTTAATTGACCTACTCATCTTCAAAGCCCTCGAATTCGCTTTTGTTAGAATCTTCCTCGAACAGACGAGCAATATCTTCCGGGGTATAGCCCTCGACATCTTCATCTAGGTAATAGAAATCATTGTCATCTCCGCATACCAGTAATTCACCCTCGGCCGATTCATCGTCGCTTGGATCCATCCACAGGGCATCATCCTCGCTGCCATCCATGGCATTAGAGATGCTGCATTTCAGAAACCCCTTCCTTATCACAGCGGGATCAAGTTCAAGCCAGACATCCGCTATCCACTGGATATCTTGGGGTATGGCTACACTAGCCTCCTAGTTCGAACTAGGGAGGCTAATGTAGGCATTCAAACTTGCAAATGAAGCCCGGGATTTAAATATCTCGGGCTTTATTTGCATGTTCCCGTCCGGCCACCATTTTTAAATGCTACTAGTTCGGACTAACGGCCTGCGGCTACACGCGGCAGTTAAAAGGTAATTCGAACTAAGTCCTTAGTTTGAATTACCTGTTACACCTCATTCCAGGAGGACTAAGTACTTAGTTCGAATTACCTTTTAACTGCCACGTGTAGCCACGAGCAGTTAGTCCAGACTAGTGGCATTTAAAAATGGCGGTCGGACGGGAACATGCAAATAAAGCCCAGGATATTTAAATCCTGGGCTTCATTTGCAAGTTCGAATGCCTACATTAGCCTCCCTAGTTCGAACTAGGGGGCTAGTGTAGACATACCCTTGCAGTGTCGATGTTTGCATACGTCCACCTGCAGTAAATGTATGTTCACCTTCCAACAACCAGGTGTTTCATTTTCTGCGTAGTGCATCTTTCATTGGCTTGTTAACTGTCACGTCAAGCGGCTGCAACATTTTGGTCATTCCACCAAGAATAATTGACAAGTCTGTTTTGTCCTGCTGAAGCCTTTTCTTGACAGATGGCATAAGATGACACCAAAATGCATCCAAAACTATTAGAGACCGCTTTCTCATAAGTCCACCCGGCCGCTTCACCCAAACCATCTGTAGCCAATCAAGCATTAAAGCTTCGTCAATCCAGCCTTTACGGTGAACACGCACGTGAACGGTGTTCAGGAATATAACATTCTTTGGCATTATCTTGCGCTTCAACACAATATAAGGAGGCAGCTTCGTTCCGTCGGCCATGCAAGCAAGCATTACAGTAAACCTCGACTTTTCATGGCCTGTGCTAGCAATGGAGACGGTCCTGGCACCTTTCACTTCAAGAGTTCAGTCGTAGGGATTATCGAAATTTAATGGTGTCTGATCTGTGTTACCAATTAATGAAAGGTCGTAGTAGTGCTGCTTGCGTAGTTTGATGATAAACTTTTGGAACTGTAGTAGCTTGGTGTCTGAGTCCATGGGTAGCTTCTGTGTGATTGTTGCTCGGCGTTGGACCGATAGGCCATGGCAATTCATGAACCGATCGCCCCAGCCATACGAAGCTTTTAAACCCAGCTGTGTTAGCGCACATTTTGGCAATGGTCAAAGCCTTCATTCTAACCTCCACAATGCTAACACCACCACCTTGCTGTCTATGCTCAGCAATCCATTCAACCAGCTTAGCCTCCAACTCAGGATATGCAGCGCTTTTACATTGCTTAGCCATCTTCATCCGAGGCAGCGCCTGCAGGCGCTCTTTCTGCCATTTCCAAAGCCAAATGTTAGAGTCTGCTATGTCATCAAATTCACGGCTGGCAGCTCTGTTGCCATGAGCCTCAGCATAGCTAACAACTTTAAGTTTTTCAGCGGTCATGTAAGATCGCCAACTCACGGCATCCCAAAAAGAGCATGGAAACGCCGCGCACTATATACTCGTGCGCTCACGCGTGATTACCCAGCAATACAAAAAGGCAAGGCAAAATACGGCAAAGTCGGGGTGCGCATTATAGATAAGAGTTCAGTTTATTCTGGGATTCTGGCGTTTAAAAGGTAGGTGCGCATTATGCATAGGTGCGCATTATGCTCACGATTTTACGGTAAGCCTCAGCCGTGTTTGTCTTCATTGTTTTTGTAGATACAGACTAACAGATTTATTTGAGCATAAGCTTTCATGGGTTAAAAACCACCTTCTCAGATGCAATATGAATCTAATGAAGTGGTTTTTACCCACAAAAGCTTATGCCCAAATAAATCTGTTAATCTTTAAGGTGCCACAGGACTTATTTTTATTTCTGTTTATGTTCTTATTCTTTCTGGATTTTCCTTATTCACATTGAAAACCATAGTTGCATAAACATTAGATTTCTGTTGTGTTTTAAAAAAATTGGTCTTCTAACAAATCAACACAAGGAACTCCCAGCAAGTTTATAAAGGAAGACTCAGAAACCCAGTTTTGCTCATCAGCGAAGGTAGGTATGGTGGGGGAGAAGAGGAATCTGTCCTACAGGGTGCACCATCACAAGACTAGCACACCTGTCTGGCATGATTGTCAGTCTCCAGCTAGCAGAAGCCCTGGATGAACTGCAGGTAGTGCTGTAAAGTAGGGATGTTACATTTAGATTAATTGGCTAATCGAATAGTCGATGCAATTTGCATCGACTATTCGATTAGTCAATAAAGGCGCCTTTGCCTTTGAAATGCAGCAACAGCCCCAGGGCTTCAAGGTGAAAGTGCTGCAGGGAGCACAGGGCCAGTGGGGGACTCAAGCAGTCCCCCGCTGGCCCTGTGCACCTCACTGCATTTCAAAGCGGCAGACCCCAGGCTACCCGAGCTACTCATGGTGTTTCAAAGCAGCAGACCCCAGGCTCCGCACAGTGTTGCTGCTTTTGGCATGCAGCCCGGGCCATCTGGGGACTCCCCAGCTGGCCCTGGGCTGCATGTGGCATTTCAAAGAGGCAGTGCCACATGGAGCCCAGGGTCTGGCCCTCAGGCTCTACGCGATGCTGCCGCTTTGAACCACCCTCTCTTCTCATTTGCTTATTGGATAGCCGACCAGTTGTTCACTTCCCTACTGCAAAGATTGAGGGACATCAGCAGTGCCGTGCAAAGGTAGGCTATAAGAGCCCTGCTCACATTAAATGTGAGCCATGCCCCTTAGTTTCTCACTTAAATAAGCACAGAAATTCACCATGAGAAACTTGGTGTATCTGACACACTTATCACTAGAGTGGACAGGAGAGCTTCCACACCTACCTCTGTCTCGACCTGCTGCTGAGTTCGGTTGTGGTTCTCTTTGTACTGATTGGCTCTAAGCACTTGCTGTTCGATTCCTAACAGAACTGCTTCACACCCATCACACCTGAAAATGGAACAACACTCATGCATTCAATGCTGGATTGCTTGAAAGGGACACTCAATTTGGGGGAAAAAAATCATAGTTCTGTCTGAAAAATCTGGGGACTTATATTTACATTAGCAACTAAGATGATCAGAGATGAAAGAACTTAGAGGGAAAAGATGTTTTATTCTGTTTCAGTCTGTTTACTGTGTGTCTCACTCACTACTTTGCACCTACTCAGTTTCACTGCTTCGTTGATGGCCAGTCTAAAAGGAATTTACACGCTTCCTTGTGCCCTGAAATTTAATACATGCCAGCAGCAGCAGAGCCAAAGCTGAAACAAGAGAAGTAGTAGACAGGTGTGTGAACAGAGAGGAAGCAGAGGCTGGTCCCGGCATGTCTGGAGGAATTGCTCTATTAGATCCTATTAGATTCACCACAAAGAAGCTAAAAAACATGTTCAAACTTTTTTCAAAGAGCAGGAATTGCTACTGAAAAGGGGATATATTAGAAACTCGGGTTTTTTAATTATGCAGAAAATAAGGGTGCTTCTACACAGCACCCTAAACTTGAAATAAGATACATAAATTGCATATCTTATTTCAATTCTATTTCAATATTGCTTATTTTGAAATTTGGAGTGTCTTCACAGCATCAGATTTCGAAATAATGCACTGTTTTGCAACATCCCTTAACCCTCATGGAACGAGGGTTACCGGGGATGCCGAAACAGCACGCCTGTTATTTCGAAAAATATTTTACCTCTGGTATCCCAAAATAGCCGCGCAGTGTAGACATACCCTAAGAGTCACACTGATAAGGTCCCCCTAAGAAACAAACAAACTGGATGACAAGAACACTCCTTCACTAAGGGCAGGTCTACCCTGCCGGGCACCGTTGACCTAATTTATGCAAATCCAGCTATGTGAATTCCGTAGCTAGAATTGATGTATCTTAGGTCTAATTGTCACCCAGAGAAACTCTCTCATTGACTTCCTTTATGCTTCTTGTTCTGACTTCCTTTACACTTCCTGTTCTAGGGTCCTGGAATCGAGGAGAGAGCGATCAATGGTCTATTTAGCAAGTTTCCACTAGACCCGTAAATCAATCACCACAGTGCCCATCTGCTGGTACATGTAGACATGCTCTCAAAGAAGGTCTCAACTCTCAGTCACAGTGGAAAAGGGACTCAAGTGGGATGGAATAGAAAGGGACTCAAGCAATGCAAAAAGATCCAAGAAGCTGCTGCACCCTTGGAGGGGAGGTGGTAGGGAAGAGGAATGGAGAAAGGAAGAGAGAAAAACTAAGTGACCCAAGTTACCACACTTACCCAGCTACTTAATCTTAGTTATTTCTAATGCACCCATAATAGCTAGACAATGACTGCATTATGTAGTAAAGTGGGAATTAGTCACAGTCCTTGCGACGTAGAAAAGTGGCAATTCCTCTGGGTAATGAAGGAATCCTACAGGAAGAACTGAAAGGCAATTTCCTAGAAAAATGGTAAAAAATACACTAGCGTAATCGAAGTAAAATGGTCTCAGCCAAAAGCATGAGGTCTGTTTCATCTCCAGCAATGAAGGGAGGCCTACAGAGATTTCTGAAGCACTTCAGAAGTGAAGTTTAAAGTACTGTGAGTCCAAGATACAGTTTGGTAAGATCTGTCTGAGTAATTCTCATCACCAAAGGGTTAGTGGACAAAGAGAAGGAAGATGGTGGCATTCTATAAGTAATAAACAGGATGATATTCAGTAAGGACAAATGCAAAGCACTCCATTTAGAAAGGAACAATCAGTTGCACATGTACAAAATGGGAAATGACTGCCTAGGAAGGAGCACTGCAGAAAGGGGTCTGGGGGGTCACAGTGGATCACAAGCTAAATAAGTCAACAATGTGATACTGTCGCAAAAGAAGTAAACATGACTCTGAGATGCATTAACAGGAGTGTGGTGAGTAAGACACGAGAAGTCATTCTTCTGCTCTCCTCTGCACTGATTAGGCCTTAATTGGAGTATTGTGTCCAGTTCTGGCTGCCACATTTCAAGAAAGATTTGGAGAAACTGGAGAAGGTCGAGAGAAGAGCAACAAAAATGATTAAAGGACTAGAAAACATGATCTAGGAGGGAAGGCTGAAGAAACTGGGCTTGTTTAGTTTAGAAAAGAGAAGACTGAGAGGGGATATGATAGCAGTTTTCAAGTATCTAAAAGGATGTTACAAGGAGGAGGGAGAAAAATTGTTCTCCTTGGCCTCTGAGGATAGGACAAGAAGCAATGGGCTTAAATTGCAGCAAGGGGGGTTTAGGCTGGACATCAGGAAAAATTTCCTGTGAGGGTGGTTAAGCACTGGAATAAATTGCCTAGGGGGTGTGTGGAATCTCCATCACTGGAGATATTTAAGAGCAGGTTAGACACCTATCAGGGATGATCTAGACCAGGGCTACTCAACTTTGGAAGCCCCGGGGGCCACAATGTTACTCACAGCACATTCTGAGGGCAGTAACTTAAGTGTTGTTTCATATACATGCAAATATATGCAAATAGCTTCTTTCACACAATGCCCCAGCACTCCTGGCACCTCCTCCCTAGGGGCTAGAAATGCTGACACCCTGTACCTGTCCCACCAAGCCTGTCCGATTGCGTCTTTCAATGCCCATCCCACCTGGGAGATGCCTTGCCATTGTGGAGTATGTTCCCGGTAGAGGCCATGTTCAAAAGGTCCCACTTGTGGGCTGCATGTTGAACCCCATGTAAACCCAAACCGCACTGCGGGCCGCAAACAAACAAGCTGTGGGCCACGTATGGCCTGCGGGCCGCATGCTGAATAGCCCTGATCTAGACAGTGCTTGGTCCTACTCTGAGCGGGGACTGGACTTGATGACCTCGAGGTCCTTTCCAGTTCTAGGATTCTATAAGAACCAATGGGCTTAAATTGCAGAAAAGGAAGTTGAGGTTGGATATTAGGAAAAACTTCCTGTGAGGTTGGTTAAGCACTGAAATAAATTGTCTTAGGAGGTTTTGGAATTTCCATCATTGGAGATTAAGAGTAGATTAGACAAATATCTGTCAGGGATGGCCTAGATCAGGGGTGGTAAACTTTTTGGCCTGAGGGCCACATCGGGATTCCAAAATTGTATGGAGGGCTGTCTAGGAAAGGCTAGGGGAAGATGTCGGGTTTTTGTCCAGGATGGGACTTTTCATGGTATAAATGTGCTAATGAATAGAATATACTGAAACTAAGCCAACCTTTGATTCTTATAGGATTCTGAAAAAACAGGATGAGCTATTTCATTTGAGACATTCCTAAACAGGTAGAAGAACCTCCTGCTCACCATTCTTGGAGCGTTTTAATAATATTACTGATGTCCTTCTTTTGAATGTCTCTGCCGATACAGAAATCCACCTCCAGCACCTGGTTGCGCTGATCCAGTTTCCCCTGAATAATGTCTGTATACACAGCTTCAATGATTAGATCTTCCAGCTCCCTCAGATTCCTCATGTCCAGGTCTTTGAGCAACACAGAGTAAGGAATGCACTAGAAACAGGAAATCCAAGAACAAACAGTCACTCCGAGGCCCAGAATGGAAAGCTGAGCTTAGACTGGAAGTAGGACTAGTAGAAACATGCAAACAAACCAACGTTTACTTGCAGGATGTGTACAATAAATAGTGAGTGAGTGGAACAAAGGAGGCAGCTACGATTAGATGATGTCACACATAAGACGATAAGCTTTTATTACAGTAAGTTCTGGAGAGTGGGTTTGAGTGGCAGCATTATGAAGGATAAAACAGTCAGTTCCCACCCTACCCTACCTGGAACTAGGGATGTCAACATGTACTCGACTATATGATTAACTGATAAGCCTAGGCTTATTGGTTAATCTTGCTGACTACATGCATTTCCCCTCCCGCACCTTGCTGCCTCTGTATCAGAAGCAGCGGGGGCAGGAGCTGATGCAGGGGAGGGGAGCAGGCTTAAAAGATAGAGGCAGTAGCACGGGGGTGGGCACCACAGAGTCAGCTTAAAAGCCAGTTTACCCCAACACATGCTCTGTGATGCCACCTGCGCCCCCCACCCCCCCGCTATTGCGGGGGTCCGAGCGTCCTGCGGACAATGGCTGCTCCACATCCCTCTGTACCAGAGGCAGCATTGCAGGGCAGCAAGCAGCCGGTCTGTGTGAGGAGATGGTTTTTAAACTGTCTCCCCTGACAGACCAACTCCCCCTGTGCTGCCAGGCCTGCCCCCGGGGTTTATCGAATACTCGTGCAACCGCTAAGATTTCATGCGGTTACATGACTATTCAATTACCCGGTAGCAACATCCCTACCTAGAACTGACAAAGATTTTCAAGAGGCAACTGGACCAGAGGGTCCCATCTCCATTAGTAAATCTAAACTCCTTCCAGAAGGCCCATTTCTCATGCTTATAGAGTTCTTCAGCCACTCCAAGCTCTCATTCCTTGAAAATCCATTATAAGTTACTGAGTTCCATGAATACGGGGGGATTGCTGTACACTGTAGGTAATTTTCAAGTCAGAGCTTTTCCAGAGCACACATGCAGCCTAATACACACCCACGTACAATACTTGGATCCCACTTGCAGAAATGGTTGGCATCACTTTGCCAAGATTTCTGTACCTTACCTTCATTCTGGAAGCCAAGCTTACAATAGTTAAGTGTTTCAGCTTGTTCTTCTGGGCCCCTGTTAGCTCTGGCAGGTTATCCCTGTTTGCTGTTCAATGAAAAAAAAAAATTGAGGACAGAGTTACAGAATTTCCTTCAAGAATTCAACAAAACTTTCAGGTGAAAGTTTTTGACCGAGTTGCACCCCAGAAGTCAGTAGCACTGACAACTCCTTCTGCTATGTAGGAGTGCTAATGAGGACCCAGTGCTGCTTTAAGGCAACAGCTGGACCACTTCCATGGAGAAACATAGGCTAAATTAAAAAGCAAGTCAGTCTGTTCCAAAACCAGACCCACAAAAACAACAGAATTCACATGTTCACAGGTGAAATCCTGCCAAGACATATGGTTAATATTTTGTTTCCAGGACCAAACTATTTGTCCTCTTTCAGTAAGCTCATGCTAATAAAGCCTTGGACTTTGGTTTCACCAGCTGTAAAATGAGGATGATACTTATTTCTCTGAACATCAAGTTCACAGAGAGAAATTATTAATCTAGATACTTCTGTGGCAATCCTAGCCCAACAGTATCCACAAGCCTCTAACGTATTCACAAACAGAAAGGAGGCTGGCTACTTTCAAAAGCATAGGCATTCTTTGGAATGTGTGTGTTAATGAAAGATTTAGCATTTTAGTGACACTGAAGTTGTCTGGCCCACATGGAACCCATCTCATCCATCTCACCCAATCCTTTGCATTTTGAGCTCCTCTGTCCCTTCCCCATTTTGGGGGGATTTTTTTTTATTACACTTTCCCTTACTATCTTACTTTTTAATACTTTCCAAAGGATTGCACAATGCTTCATGAAGTGTCCAAGTGACCATAATATAATTCAGTTTAACATCTTTCTGAGGGGAAATACCAAAGAAACCTACCACAGCAGCCTTTACCTTCAGAAAGAGACGTGACACAAAAATAAGGAGACCAATTACATGAAATGAAAAGTTACAGTCACAAGCGCATGCCTGCAAGCTACATGGAAACTTCTTTAAATCACAGTAATATAAACTCAAATACCGCAAATGAATTAAAAAAAAAAAAGGACCAAAAAATGCCACCATGGCTAAGCTGAGTAAAAGACTGAATTAGAGACAATACATCCTTTAAAAACTGGAAGTCAAAACCTACTCAGAAAAACAGAAAGGAGCATAAACTCTGGCAAGTCAAGTATAAAAATATAATTATGCAAGCCAAAAAAAGAATTTGAAGAGAAACTAGCAAAAGACACAAAAACTTAAGAAACTTGTTGCTTTAAGTATACCAGAAGCAGGAAGCCTGGCAAATAATCAAAGGAGCACGCAAGGAAGACAAGGTCTTTATAGACAAGCAAAATCAATTCTTTGCATTGATCTTCACAGCAAAGGATGTGCACGAGATTGCTACACCTGAGCCTTTTTCCCCCCAAGAGACAAATCTGAGGAACTGCCCCAGACTGAGGTGTCAATAGAGGAGGTTTTGGAATAAAGTGATACATTAAACAGCAATAAGTCACCAGGACAAGATGGATTCACCCAAAAATTCCGAAGAATCTCAAATGTGAAATTGCAGAGCTATTAAATGTGGTATGTAAGCTATTGCTTAAATCAGCCTCTGTACCAGATGACTGGAGGATAGTTAATATAAGACAGATTTCTTAAAGAAGCTCCAGAGGCCACTGTACTAATTAGAGGCTGGTATGCCTAACTTCAGTACCAGGCAAATTGGTTGAAACCCAAGTAAAAAACCAAATTATCAGATGCATAGATGAACGCTGTATGTGGGAGAACAATCACAGGTTTTGTAAAGAGAAATCATGCCCCACCAATCAATTAGAATTATGTGAAGGGGTCAAACAAGCAGTTACACAAGAGTAATCCAAAGGTTATAATGCACTTGAACTTTCAGAAAGCCATTGGCAAGGTCACTCATCAAAGACTCTTAAGCAAAGGAAGCAGTCACAGGGTAAGAGGGAAGATCCTCTCATGAATCAGTAACTGGTTAAAAGACAGAAAACAAAGGATTGGAATAAATCATCAGTTTTCACAGTGGAGAGAGGTAAATAACAACTGGGTCCCTCGGTGATCTGTACAGAGATCACTGTTGCTCAACATATTTATAAACGATCTAGAAAAAGGGGTAAACAGTGAGATGGCAAAGTTTGCTGATAATACAGAATTTCAGAGTGTGAAGAGTTATATAAAGAGATCTAACAAAACTGGGTGACTGGGCAACACAATGGTAGATAAAATTCAATGTTGATAAGTGCAAAACAATGCACACGGGAAAACATAACCCCAACTATGCATACAAAATAACGGAGTCTAACTTAGAAGAAAGATCTTGGAGTGATGTGGCTAGCTCTCTGAAAACATCTCCTTAACATGCAGCGGCAATCAAAAAAAGCTAACAATGTTAGAAGCCATTATAAGAGAAAAATATCATAATACCATTGTATAAATCCATAGTATGCCTACACCTTGAATTCGGCATGCAGTTTTGGTTGCTCCATCTCACAAAAGAGCTACAGGTTGAACTTTCCAAATCTGGGACTCTCTAATCCGGCAACATCCATGGTCTGGCAGGGCCACAGATGTTGCTGGACCAAAGAGCCCCGGAGGAGGCGGGAGCAATGCAGGGACTGGGGAGCCCAGGCTGGGCCAGGAGGCATCTGAGGAGCCCCCGCCCTGCCTGGGAATCCCTGGTGTTAGCAGGCCATTTGGCAGCCAGGGAGCTCCCAACCCAGCCAGAGAACCCCCAGCAATAATGAAGCCAGGTGACCGGGGAGTCCCGGCTCCAGCTGGGGAACCAGTCTGCAGCAGGACTACCCGTGGCCCGCACCCTCCAGCCTGGAATCACAGCAAACCACCGGTGGCAGCAGGGCCAAGGTGACTGGGCAGCTTCTGCCAGGGAACCCCGTGGCTGAAGAAGGGGTGGTGGAGGCTGCTGGCCAGAATCCCCAGCAGCAGTGAGGCCAGCCCTAGCAGTGGAGCCCCAGGAGACCCCTGGGCAGTGGGCAGGCAGCTGAGTGGGAGCGTGCCAGTCCAATGTTAGGGAGGCCAGCGGCAGAGCAGGAAGCCCCAAGGAGAGGAGCCCAGGAGCAGGGCAGCCAGCAGGGGAGCACTGACCTCCCCTGGTCCAGCAAAATCCCTGGTCTGGGACAGCTCAGGTACCGAGGGTGCCGGACCAGAGAGGTCCAACCTGTATTAGAAATGGAGAAAATGCAGAGAAAGGCAATAACAATTATTAAGAACATGGAACAGCTTCTATATAAGGAGAGATTCAAAAGATGAACTGTTCATCTTAGAAAAAGGGGAAAAAGGGGGATAACAAGAAGTCCAGTGGCACCTTAAAGACAAACAATTTATGACAGAAGTCTGTGGAACTGGGAGGAGTGTGGACAAAATGACTAAAAAAGTGTTATGCACACCTTCACATACCCCAAGTACTCGGTGTCATCCACTGAAATTAACAGGTAGCAGGTTTAAAACGAATACAATTAAGTACAGTACTTCTTCAAACAATGCACAGTAAACCTATGGAACTCGCCACTGGGCAATGCTGTGAAGGCCTAATGCAGAACAGAATTCAGAAAAGAATTAGATAAGTTCTTGGAAGATAGGTCCGTCAATGGCTGTTACTCAAGGTGATCAGGGTTCCAACCCCATGCTCTGGGTGTCCCTCAATATCTGACTGCAAGAAGATGAAACTGGATGATGGGATGGAACACTCAATAATTGCCCTGTTTTGTTCATCCCCCTCTGAAGCAACTGGCACCTGCCACTCTTGGAAGGCAGAATATGGGCTAGATAGACCACTGGTCTGATCCAATATGGCCATTCTTATGACTGTACATTTAGTTTGTGCTGCATCATGAAGACTGCTGCATGCAGGAAGGGGAGGCTTAAGTCAAGGGTATTAGTGAAAATCCCTATTCTTCCAGGTCATGCCCTGGGATCTAACACCCATGCAGAGCAGACAGGTCCTCTAACTAACCACATCCTAGAGACCCACAGACTGCAGAGAATTAATGAAGCTTGTTCTGGCTCCATATCTACAGAAAATCCCGTCCCCCTCAATATATCTACTCAATTTGTTCTCCAGAGCTTACAACTGAAGTGCTCAGATATTACTGGGATGGGTATCAAGACATCTTGGACAGAACTCTTTGCAAGGCATTGTATTACTCTGGATTCAGGCTGTTGCTCACAAATATTAAGTATTGCCTTGTGTCTGAACTGAAGTGTAAGCAAAAAAGGCACAACAAGCTTGAAATGCACTTTCCAGCAGACATCCTTTCCTGATTCAGATTGGGTGCATCTGAGTTATATACAAGTGATTACATCCTGGTGGACATGTCTTTGCTTTACCATATGTAGAGGTTACAGAAGCCTAAGAGCAAGATGGGTCATTTGCATAACATATTCCTGAGTTCAGCCGTTGCCAAGCAAGAAGGCTCTCTGGCCCACTTTAAGGCCAACTAGACAAGCTATTCTTTTTTGAGATTCTTCCCTTTGTAGGTATTTTCTCAGTATTCCAAAAACACAGCAAAACCTGGATTACAGAACAGGTTTAGTTCCTGCCAAATATTTCCCAAACAAATTAAGATGTTTAAGACATTCAAGTGGAGAAAAGCGATTCAACCCAGTGAAATTGCAACACTCATAATTACTCTAAGAACTCATTGATAGATGCAGTGATTTTATTTAAACAGATACGGGGTGGAGCAGTTTCCAAAGACAAGCACGTGTAATTGTGTGTGAAATGCATGTGCAACTGTATACCTAATTTGCACACAACATTATCAAAACTACACATTCAGACTAGACTTTTGCACATAAAAAAGGGCGATTTGTCTAACAGCTTAGGCATGTGTGCAAGTACTGTGTTTGAGCACACACACATGCAGGACACAACTGCATGTGCATTTGAGAGTTGTGCCTTTTGGTGTGAATGTAAAAAGTGACACAAACCTCATCTACCAACTTTCTGTTCAGAACGGATTTTCAAGACTAGGTTACAAACCTCTGAATGGGGAGATTCCCTAATTTCAAAACAGATGGCGAGTTTGTCCTCTGCAGAATAAGTGTCTTTTGAACATGAGGAAGAGACACCAAATACCGCTGCAAGTCAATTCATGTCACAGTGACTCAGCTCAAGAGAGGCTAGTAAAATGCCCATTCTAATCATCTACACTAACCCATAACCATTTGGCTATTGCTCTTCTTAAATAGTCAGTTGAAAAAAAAGATTTCTCACGCAGAAAGCCTACAACAGACAGAATTTTACTCTTAGACCCTTTCAACCTACCACATTTACAGAGACATTGCTTGGGTAAGTTGGCTACCTTGAGTTGCCTGGCTGGAAGAATCATAAAACTGGAAGGGACCTCAAGAGATCATCTAGTCCAGTCCCATGTACTCATGGCAGGACTAAGCATTATTCTAGACCATCCCTGACAGCTGTTTGTCTAACCTGCTCTTAAAAACCTCCAGTGATGGAGATTCAACAGCCTCCCTAAGCAATTTACTCCAGTGCTTAACTAACCTGAGAGGATGTTTTCCCTAATGTCCAAACTAAACCTCCCTTCCTGTCCTATCTTCTTGTCCTATCCTCAGAGGTTAGGGAGAACAATTTTTCTTTCTCCTCCTTATAACAGCCTTTTATGTATTTGAAAATTGTTGTGTCCCCTCTCAGTCACTTTTCCAGACTAAAAAAACCCATTGTTTTCAATCTTGCCTCAGAGGTCATGTTTTCTAGACCTTTAATCATTTTTTTGTTCTTCTCTGGATTTTCTCCAATTTGTCCACATCTTGTTGAAATGTGGCACCCAGAACTGGATGCAATACTCTGATGGAGGCCTACTCAGCTCAGAGTAGAGTGGAAGAATGACTTTTCTTGTCTTGCTTAGAACATTCCTGCTAATACATCCTAGAATCATATCTTTTTTTGCGACACTGTCACACTGTTGACTCATATTTAGCTTGTGATCCATTTTGACCCCTCGTTCCCTTTCCACAGTACTTCTTCCCAGGCATGCATTTAATTGTTTCTTCCTAAATGGAGACTTTGCATTTATCCTATTTACTTCACACCATTTCTCTAGTTTGTCCAGATCATTTTGAATTTTAATCCTATCCTCCAAAGCACTTGTGAGACCCCTCTCATCTTGGTGTCATCCACAAATTTTGTGTACTGTGCTATCTAAATCAGAGGTGGGGAACCTTTTTTGGGTCAGGGGGCCATTGACCCACAGAAAAATCAGTCAGAGGCTGCATATAAGCTAGAAACAAAAAAACCCCAACGCCACCAGCATGGGCTCCGCAATGCTGGGGGAAGGCAGCTCTAGGCAGCCAGGGACTGCATCTGGCCCCCGGGCCTTCGGTTCCTCACCCTGATCTAAAACATTGATGAAGATATTAAACAGAACCAGACCCCAGAATTGATCCCTGCAGGACTCCACTTGTTATTCCTTTCCAGCATGACTGTGAACCATTGATAACTACACTTTGGGAATGGTTTTCCAACAGTTTTGCACCCACCTTACAGTAGCTCAATTTAGGTTGCATTTCCCTAGTTTGCTTATGAAATGGTCATCTGGGACAGAATCAAAAGCTTTACTGAAGTCAAGATATATCATATCTACCACTTTCCCCTATATACAAGGCTTGTTATCCTGTTAACGAAAGTTATCAGGTTGGTTTGACACAATTTGTTCTTGATAAACCCATGCTAACTGTTGCATATCATCTTACTATCTTCTAGATGTTTGCAAACGGATTCCTTAATTATTTGCTCCATTAACTTTCCGAGTATGGAAGTTATGGTAAGTCGATTGGCCTGTAATTCCCTAGCTTGTCCTTATTTCCCTTTTTATAGATCGGCATTATATTTGCCCTTTTCCAGTCTTCTGGAATCTCTCCTGTCTTTCATGACCTTTTAAAATAAGTGAAGAGCTGCACAGGCTAGTTCTGAAGAGACTGGGTGTGAGCGAGGAGTCAAGTAACCAATAAGCCTAGGTTTATCAGTTAGTCGAGTAAACTACTCGACTACCCGCATTTCCCCCCCCCCCCCCGCCCCTTGCTGCCTCTGTATTAGAGACAGGAAGGGGGAAGGGAAAAGCAGGAGTTGGGGGGAGCCAGCCACTCTCTCTGCAGTGCTGCCTCCTCCCCCCACTGCTGCCTCTATCAGAGGCAGCAGTGCAGGGGAATAGGGGGGAGGCTGCTCTGGCAGCAGCCCCTGTCTGCAGGGGTCACAGTTCCCCCCCCGGGACCCTTCACAGACAGGGGCTGCTGCCACAAAGCAGCCCCTGTCCAAGGCGGCCCGGACTGGCCACAGGCAGAGGCTGCTCCATGCTGGGACCCCCCACGGACAGGGGCTGTTGGACCTGGTGTGAGCCTGGACTGAGCAAGCCTGGCTCAGTCCCAGCTCACACCGAGTGCGGAATCTACCCCCGCTGCAGCTCTTTAGTTTAAATGTAGTAGGAGCTGGTCTGCCTGCCACCTGGCTCCTACTACATTTAAACTGCAAAGCCGCAGTGGGGGTAGCTCCTGGAGCCAGCATGAGCCGGGACTAAGCCAGGCTTGCTCAGTTTCAGCTCACTGCGGGTCCAGGACCTACCTCTGCTGCAGCTCTGCAGTTTAAATGTAGTAGGAGCTGGTCTGCCTCTCCGCAGAGCCGCAGCAAAGGTAGCTCCTGGACCCAGTGCAAGCCGGGATTGAGTTCCTTCCCTTATCAACTAATTGTGTAGTTGATAGAATTTTTATTGACTACACAATTAGTGAAATGCTTGCTTCTTAACATCCCTAGACTGCATTACCCCACTCAGCCATTTTGATCATTGCCAGGTTCTGAGAGCATTTGCTCAATGCAATCTCTTACCGATGTAATCTGGATACGTTCCATAGGCAAACAGATTCAGCAACTGGAAATAAGCAGCATTAGGCCCTTCAGCAAGCTGGAGAGGAGGAAAGTAAAAGAAATCCTATGTAAGCCAATAATGGTCAATATGATCCTGGTGTAGTTTCTCCTGAGTGCTGGTTTTAATTACACACATAATATGTAACTTTAAAAATACATGAAAGAAGGGCTATTTTCAGAGGACTGGATCCTTTTCAACATTGTGTAATCAGCACTACATTTCAATAGTTTAAAATCAAGATAAAGATGACAATTCCATGTATTAGAATTTGAGTTTAGTCTACATAGTCAATTACTTCATGTAATAGCTTAAATAAAATGAAGAAAACACCCTCTTGAATTCAGCTTGTGTTCTTATCACAGGACTGCTGAGCAGATTATGGCATTGGTAAGTTAAGAATCTTTACTAGCGACTGGGAAGCTGACACAGTTAAACTGCACAATGACAAAATCTCAAAACAAAGCAGGTTAGAGCATTTTAAAACTGTCTGCTTCTGGAAGTTCTATACTTCCTCTCAAACAAATAGTGCAACTGTTGTCACACTAACCTCTGTTAGGGATGTTAGATAATGTGTAATTGAATAGTTGTGTAACTCCATCAAATTTTAGCAGTTACACAGCTAGTTGATAGTCTCCTGGGGCGGGGCTGGCAGCCAGTGCACTCTCAGCCCCACTCCTGCAGAGCCCCTGCCACTTCATGCTGCTGTCTTTTTTTTAAAACCAGTTTCCCGCGCAGACCAGCTGCCACGCCGCAGCATAGGAATTTCCTTCGACTACATGATTAGCTGATTAAATGCAATTTAACATCCATATTTAAATCAAAACACATAAGACAAAAGTGATGCCCTCATGTACACCAGGTCCTCACGATCTGTAAATCTGTCATTTTGACTCAGGGAATGACAGAAGCATTGGAAAACTGTGGTAAATTATGTCAGGCTTTGCCCTGGATGAACATTCTGCCATCTTAGTTTATTACATGCGTGGAAATTCCTAGGAGATCCCTTAAATCAGGACTTAGGGGAAAAGGAGAAAATATAGATGGAACCATAACTCTTACCTCTTGCACGTTTGTTAACTCCAACAGCTCTCCAAAGACGTAAACCCCAGGAGCTTCTAGCACTTGGTTTATCAGAGCAGTCAGGGCTGATCCGTTGGTGCCTTTGGCTAATAAAATAAACTGCTCAAGAAGATTGCAGGATGGTTTCTGTTCTCCTGCCATTCTAGATTTTTCAATCTGCCAAAAAGAAATTGTTTTAATGACTCTTTCCTCCATCTTTGTGCAAAATGCTACTTAGGATCAGGAAGCATGGCCAGGATTTTAACATTACAACTTAACTTTGCCTTGTTGTTCATGATAATTTAGTGCTATTGATGAGTGTGGGACGAAGGCATCGTGGCCAAAGTCCTGTCTGTCCACAGAGCAGCAACACTCAAGCAATAGCTTTCAAATCTTCCTGCACACTGTCCTGCCAACATGCCTCACCTATCCCCTTAAGAGTAGGAAGGGGGTTCCGTGGCTTTCCATTCTTTTGAGACTACCAAGTGGTGATAACTATGATGGTGGGTTGTGATGTCTACTAGGAACTGGCTGAGACTCCCTCCACTTCAACTCATTACAAGGCAAACAGCAATTGATTTAACCCTTTATATATACGTAAAAAAAAATCCAATTACAAAGGCTAGTATATTGCATCTTTCCCAAAACTATCTGAATATCTGTCAGTTGACAAAGCAGGAGCATGAAATTCCATCTGCTTTCAGAGCCAAAGAGGGGAAAATGAAAAAGCTTTGTCACCAGCTTACTTAATTATTGTGTATTTTTGCTAACACAGCAGAGTTAAATTGATTAATGTTAATTACAAGGCTTAAGTGATAAAAATACCCTTTCTTTATAAAAGTAAGGCTTTGACTTCAATTCCGATCCAACACATCTGACCTGTATCTTCACTCTGAGTATTATCATTTGAGTTCTGAAATGTCAAATCTCGTTACCAGCTGACAAGTTCAGAAAATAAAAGTGGCAAATTTCAAGTCATGTGCAAGCTACGGAGAACATGATCTCCTAAACCCTGGATCACAACTGGACATGATTTTTTCATGTTATATTTACAAACAAGAGATTATGGTGACAATTTTAAGATCTTGTTGTTAACCTCTGTGTTTGTATTAGTTCCACCAATAACGACCGAGGGTTCTGGGTGGGCATGTACAAGCACAGGTTGCTACAATTTCATTCTACTATCCAAGCTAGATTAAAGCTGACTCACATAGGTCTACTTCAAAAGCTGTCACATTCTGTGATTGAAATACAGTTATACCCTAATAATAATACATCTTGGGGTAAATAAGTATTATCATCTGACTTCAGTGAAAAGGAAACTGAGGCACAAGTGATTAACTCAAGGTGACACAGGGAAAGTGACAGAACTGGGAATGAAATGTAGATTTTCTAGCTTGTAGATAAGTGAAAAGTTATTATGCTATTTGTTAGCATCAAAGCAGATTTACTTTCATCAGTAGCTCTCGAAGTGCTTTCCAAGTCTACGTAAGTACTATTATCCACATTTTACAGATGAGTAAACAAACTAAAAGGTGAAACAGTTTGCTCAAGAACAGCAAATCAGTGAGAAATAGATAGAACCCAGGTCTTTTGACTCATTTCCATAGCCTTGCCCAGTGGTTTTCAAATTCATTGCACCATGATCCCCTTCTGATAAAAATTACTACATGACCCCAAGCGGTGGGGGGAGGGGACCAAAGCCTGAGCCCACCCAGCCCCACCACCCAGCGGGGAGGGGGCAAAGGCAAAACCCGAGCTGCACCACCCTGGGCAGAGAGGAGAGGAAGGGCAAAGGTGAAGTCCAAGGGCTTCAGCCCCATGCAGAGCACCTGTAACCTGAGTCCCACCACTTCTGCTTCAGCTCTGGACAGTGGGGCTCAGGCTTCAGCAAGTCAAAGTCAGCCCTAATGATCCTATTAAAATGGGGCTGTGACCCACCTGACCCGGAGTCCGAGAACCAATGCCCTAGCCAATGGGTCAGGGCTATCTTCCTGGAAAAAACTGATCATTTACCCATTCTGCAGGATTCTTTTTTGGCTCTGTTCTGCTGTCCACACTCGAGATTGCAATTTTCCATACAGCCAATAACACTCTTCCTGAAGTGTCACCCTCAGGAGCATGTTGATAGCACAGAAGCAAATGGCAAACCTGACACGAGTGGCCACGTGCCAACATCGTTCATGATTTCTTCTTCGGTTTGCTACGAATTGAGGTGGTACCTAGATTTTGTTCTGAGTTCAAACAAATCTGGCAAGCCATACACCCAGGATTTTCAAGTAAACAGTAGCACTTGCATCACATTTCACTTGTTCACACTGTGTTTTTGGTTGTCAAAGCTTGGACACAACATGATTTTTCCAGACTGTTTGTCAAACTTCATCTTTCAGGTACATTTTAATTTTTCCAATATAAAACCATGCATGTTTGCAAACTGAAAGCCCATCTTCAGAGACACAGGTGCAATACTCACTGCCTGTATTTCCTGCTTCCACTGTCTTATGGTAGGGTCAAGACAAACTGACCCTCAGAGGGAAGAGCAGAAGAACACACAGATGTCTTACAGCAACATGCTATCCAAAGATCTGGGGCCTGGAGATGAGTGTCAGTGCAAGGGAGAAAGCAGGGATTTATCTCGATGTAGCAAGCAAAACACTCAGCACAAAAAGGTTTAAAGCTAAATGTACTGTGTATCTTCTGTGTAGAACTATTTGCCTCCGACAGGAGGAGCATAACAAAGGTCTCTGCAAATGCCCACGTGTTTAGACCACAATCAGAAACGAATTCAAACAGGCAAAGGGCTGAAAGTAAAATAAGGTGTCCTGGAGACAGACATCTCGCATTGCACAGGACACAAATATTAAAGAAGGCCTCAAGTTACATAGCTCAGACTTACGTAGGACAAAGCTACCAATTCACCCCAGGCATTGGTGAACTGCTCCTTCCACTGAAGGCAACAAAACCCCTAGTTTACACCAGAGCAGGTTAACCCCATCTTCTCCACCCATGTGACAGAGTGTGCAAGGAGAGGGTGGGCAATGGCAGGGCAAGAAAGAGACGCTTTGCCTACTCCCCCACCCTCATGTTCATAGAGAGGAAGGGGACAATTAAAATCCTAAACATTCACGGGGGGGGGGGAGAGAATCAGGGAGCCCCCTGTTCGGGGGTATCTTAGAGAAGGGAAGGATCCAGCCATCCAGGCACCCCCAGGGGTAAACTGGAGACGGGTGGCTCCACGGGAGGCCCAAAAGGAGACCCCCCCGTTCCGGGGTAGCTCAGAGGAAGCAGGATCCGTGGGGGGCCCAGCCAGGGAGGCGCCCCACAGCCGTGCGGGAGCCCAGGCAAGGGGCGCTGTGGCGGAGGGGCGATGGGGAGGCCTCGTCCCATGCAGGGCATCGGGGGCCGGGAGCGCCCAGTAGCGGCGGGGGCCGGCGGCTCTGGGGGGGGGGGGGACGTGGGGAAGGGGAGCGCGGCGGGGGGGGGGGGGGCTCAGCCGCCCGGCGGGCCGTGGGCGCGGGGGGAGGGGCCTTGCCTGCCTGCTCCGTCCGGCTCCCGGCACCTCGCCCGCCGCTCCTCAGGCCGCCATGACAGCGGCGCCCGCGTCCTGCGCTCCGCTCCTTCCCCCGGCCCCGCCGCCCGCGCGCCGCGTTCCGCCCGCCGGCGGGCCCGGGGGAGGAGCGGGCTCGGGGGCGGCTTGGGGCCGGGGCGGGGAGCCGGCCCCAGAGTTACCGGCCCTTGCTGTGTCAGTCAGCGGCCAGGCCGGGGACGGGTCAGGGTGGGGGCAAGGTCAGAGGTCAGGGTAGGAGCAGGGTCGGTGTGAGGCCGGGTGGGGAACCTAAGGCCAGATGTCCTGTCCAGGTAGGTCAGGGATCAAACGGGCCTAGGGCTGCCAGGTGTCCCCAGGATCATCCCTTTTTGGAAACAACCGTCCAGGAAATCTGTAGGGTGCTCAGGACATACCGCGGGCTGGTCAGTTTTATGGGCTCGGGATCATCCTGGATCAACTCGTGTTTTGCACCTCAGGGGTAGCAACCCTGACCTGTGGTCAGAGAACAACGTAGGTAGAAGGCCTATAGGGCTGAAACCTGACCATTATTGGCCAATGTGGAGGTCAGAGGTCAATGTGGGTTTAAAACTGAGATGATGTTGGTAGGTCTAATACCAATGAGTGTGTCGGCTTAACAGAGTGGATGAGGATGATATAGTCCTCTGGGCTTTTACCTACATTGATCTCCACTATGTCCCTGCCATCTTCTGACTGCTCACAAGAAGCTAAAGAGAAATCTTCATAAAGAAATAACATAGAATCATAGAATAGTAGAACTGATAGAGACTTTGAGAGGTCATCAAGTCCAGTTCCTGCACTCATGGCAGGATCAAGCACCACAGATCATCCCTGACAGATGTTTGTCTAACCTGCTCTTTAAGAAACCACAATGATGAAAATTCTACAAGCTCCCTAGGCAATTGATACCACCCTGACAATTTAGAATTTTTTCCTAATGTCCAACCTAAACCTCCCTTGCTGCAATGTAAGCCCCATTGCTTCTTGTCCTATCAGCAGAGATTATGGAGAATAATTTTTCACTCCTCTTTGTAATCACCTTTTAGGTACTTGAAAGCTGCTATCATATTGGTCTTCTCTTCTCCAAACTAAACAAACACGTCATATCAAATGTCAGAGCTCCAGGGCCTCTCATTTGTTTTGGGCTGTTTCACACCTAAATGGGTTTGCAGTCTGATTCTTCATCTGCATCATCTCCTGTGTCCTCCTGTGATGGACAGGAGGAGAGCTGGCCAGCACTTGGTGACTAAAAGGTTAAACTCAAGTAGCTAAGGGTGTTGGCAGGCACCCAGAAGAACCAATGGGATACAGTGCTGAAATTTGAATTGTATATAGATACCTAGCTGCTCTTCCTTTGTGTGAGTTCTAAGTTAAGGACTGGAGGGAGCAATGTGCAATGATCAGGACTACCATGCATCCAAGGAATTTGGGGTATGGAAGTAGACTGGACCATGAAGGGCTTGTGAGTAAATTAGGGATGTGAAGGACTAGTAGATAGGATAGTTGACTAGTCGCTTCCCCCTCTTTGCTGACTCTATTCAATAGAGGCAGCAAGGGAGGGAGAAGAAGGGGGTACTTCAAAGCAGCAGTGCTGCATGGAGCCCGAGGTCAGCTGCTCCGTGCAGTGCTGCCACTTTGAATGCCGCGGGGAGCCCAGCGTCAGGCTCCTCACGGCATTTCAAAGTGGCAGTGCCATGTGGAGCCCGGGATCAGCTGGGGACTCCAGCTGACTCCGGGCTCCGTGCAGCGTTGCCACTGTGAAATGCTGCAGGGAGCCCGGTGTTGGACTCCTCGCAGCATTTCAAAGCAGCTGAGCTGTTTGGAGCCTGGGGTCAGCTGGGGAGTCCTTTGAGTCTGGGATCAGCTGGGGAGTCCATGTTTTGAAATGCCACGCGGAGTCCGGGATCAGCTGGGGACTGACCCTGGTCTCCGCACGGCGCTGCTGCTTTGAAACACCACCAGGCTTCGGTGCTTTCACCTGAGGGCGGTTGCTACACTTCAAAGATGGAGGCACCCTATTGACTAATCGAATAGTCGATGCAAAAATGCATCGACTATTCGATTAGTCCAGGGGTAGCCAACCCGTGGCTCGCGAGCCGCATGCGGCTCTTCTCTCTCAAAAGTGCAGCTTGTGAAGCCAATCCTGCACCCCCCCCAAATGGCCCCAGCCTGTGCTCACTGGGGCAGCGATTCAAAAAGGCTTCTTCATAGAAAGAGGTTTACCACTGTCAGAAAAACCCCTCCGTTCTTTTGACTTTCTGTCGAAAGAACGCAATAGCAGTGTGGACTTAAGTGTAGTTTTTCCGGAAAAACAGGCTTTTTTCCGGAAAAGCTCTTCGGTGTAGACATACCTATTGTGAAAAACTGCAGGTGACAAGGGCCAGAGGATGGTGCAAATGATGACAATCAGTCTTGACTTTCTGCTTTGCATAGCAGCATTGAAAGTTCCATTCCCATCCTCTCATTAAGTGCTGCAAAATCAGAGGGAAAAACCCCACCATGGACCACACAAAGCTAAAAAAACCTGAGGAGCCAGGGGATGAATTGCAATGGATAATACCTCTGCATCCTTCAAAACCGGGATGAAAACTATAACTCAAATTGTCTGCTGGTAAAAGCAGGTGTAATTCTTTTGAAGCTATTGGAGTTGTGCCTGCTTAGGCTGGCAGTGAATTTGATTCTGTGACTTCACAGAGAACACAATTCTCTCTGCCTCAAGAAGAATGAATGAGGGACATAGAATATACAACTCCCAGGAGACTAACTATAGAAAGCAGAACATTTTTCATATGAGAGTGGAGGTTAACTTCTCAACAAACTACTGTACTTTAAAAGTGAGGGGAATTTACCTAGGTAATTGATCTCTTGATCCAGGGCTGACTTAGGCACAGTAATGCATTTAATCGCTTGAGAATCTGTGTTTAGAAGGGTGAGTACTGATCTGGCAGGGCATGGGCAAGTTTAGTTTCCCCACTCTGAGGGTGTCTATACTACACTGTAGGTCAAAATTGCATATCTTATTTCAGTCTTCTTTCAAAATAGCTTATTTTGAAATTTGGCGTTGTCTACACAGCACTTATTACAGAATAAATCGCTATTCTGAAATGTCCCTGTTCCTTGTGGAATGAGGTTTACAGGGACATTGGAATAGCGAGCCTGTTATATTTCGAAATAACGGGCATGCTCAAAAGACACAGAATAGCTATTTTGGGATACTGGAGGTATCCCGAAATAGTTCTGCAGTGTAGACGTAGCCTGAGACTTCCAGGGAGGGGGGATGAGTAATTCATCACCTAAACCCTCCTCTGGTAGCTTAGGGCCCTAAAATTATAACGCTCATCTTGTTCTAATCTCAGGTAATCTCTAAATTCACCAAAATATGTACTAGATAAAACAGCAGCTATTCGATTGGATTGCCTGCCAATGACCATTCAGATTGCTGGGTATCTTTGCTAGCACACGATGGCATATTACACCAGCACACGGTAGGATTCTTATTTTTCAATAACCTTGTCCGGATTTGAGCAGACATGCAAAGCCAAGTCACAATACAGTGACAAAGTGCTTGTCAAATCAACATTTCGGAACTGGTCTGTTTTTTGCTACCAGACGTATCACCGTTCCATACTTCACCAGATCACTAGTCAAGAAGGGAACTTATGGTCATCCAATCCATCCCCTGCATCATGGCATGACAGAGATGGGAAACTAAATTTCAGAAGTTTTTCCACTAATTTTGTGTGCCTCAGTTTCTGTATGGCCAACTTGAGACACAGCACCCCTGATTTTCAAGGGTGCTCAGGACTCACAACTCAGACTGAAGTCATCCGAACCTATGAAAATCAGACACAAGGGCCCAGTCCAATGGAAATTAGGTTCCTAAATACTTTCCAGCCAAGGCATCTGAAGCTGGGCACCCACAAGCACACAGAACTAATGAAAACTTCTGAAAATAGTATCCTTAGTTTTTCATAAAGCAGCTATGGTAGTTAATGGTGGAGGATGGTCAGAATAAGAGTTGGAGAATCAGACCTCCTGGGTGTGTTTTCCTACTTTGCCTGAGTCTCGCTGTGTGTCAACGGGAAAGTCACTTAATTTCTGCATGCTTGTCTCCTGATCTCTTAAGGGGGGACAGTAACGATTTTGTGCTTCATAGGAATCTGGGTTTTCCACCTCAGGAAATGAGTAACTTTCACTGAACTCAGCAGGCGTTACTCATCCCCTCTGGTGGTAAAATCAGGCCTCTAATGGAGTTACAAGCTTAATTCATTCATTTGCGACAGACTTCGAGATTCTCAGTTGAAAGTTGCTCTGAGAGAAGCAAAGGACTTCATGTGCCTTCGCCTTGGAATATCTCTGATAAGTGAAAATCTGTCTTGGTGCTTATATGACCCGAAACACCTTCTTATTAGAGTGTTCTTTGGCTGCAGTGTTTTGGACGGAGTAGAGATGTTGAAGCAAGAGAAAAGAAGGTTATGATATTTAAGATGACAGATCACCAAAGGGTGGACAAGTGTTACAGCAGTGGGATCAATGACTAATGTGTGGAGCTTGGTGATAGTAAAGAGGAAGAAGTGTGATATCAGTCTACTTAATTTCACTGGTCTGCCTGAGGGACTGGGAATACATTTCTTAGAACCAGACAGCAACTGGATTTCAAGATCATGCTTTTAGCCAATTGTCCTTCCCCTGACCCTTTCCTCTTTGCAACTGATGCTGCTCTTTTGTTCTCTGGCCCTTTTTAAAAAAAAGACAAATGGGCATTGACAAGTTTGAGTTTATGCTGTAGTCCAAGGGTGGCAAAGGGACCTCCACAGGCTGGATCCAGCCCACCAAGCCAGTGGCTCCACCCCACAACTGCCCTGTTTCTCCCCCGCCTCCAGGCCAATTGAGACCTGAGGAGGGGGGAGTGCGCGAAGTCTCCTTCTCCCCCCAGCCAAGGGCGCCCAGTGGCTAGAGAAAATCAGCTGTTTTAAAACAGCCGGCATTTCTCTCTAGCGGCTTCGCTCCCCTGGCAGGATGGGGGCACGAAGCGAGAGACTTCGCGTGTTCTTCTGCCCCCAGACCTTGATTGGCCTGGGGCAGGGAACCACGTGAAGTCTTCTGCCCCTGCCAGGGGCGTGTGGCATCAGAGGAAGCCACCAGCTGTTTTCTCTCTGCTGCATGCCCCTGGTATGGCGGGGGCAGGGAGCAAGAGACTTCGCGCATTCCCCCCACCCCAGGCCGTGATTGGCCTCGGGGTGGTGGGAGCGTGCAAGTTCTCCTCCCGCTGCAGCACCTAGAGAGACCCACCAGCTGTTTTAAAAGTTTTAAAACAGCTGGTGATTCTTTCCAGGTGTTGGGAGGGGGGGAAAGACTTCACACGCTCCCCCACCCCAAGGCCAGTCAGGCTCCGTGGGGGGGAGCAGTAGAAGTCTTCTGGCCCTGCCCCTGCCACCCAAGGCCATGCCCCTTCCAGGGCGGTCTGGGGCCACTACAGAAATTTATGAACTAGCCCCCTTTTAAAAATTATTGCCTACCCCTGCTCTAGTCCCAGGATGGGAGTAGGAGGAGAAGGGGGTGGATGGTAGGAAGGCAGGACTAATGAAACAAAGTGACTTTCTGGGACTGAACTAATGAAACAGGGAGTCAACAAACCCTAGATGAAGATTTACAATACAGAGTTGCAAACAATATATAGAAAGTTCTACCTGTTGTGTTCTTATAAACTAAGCAGGATGGATTGAGGACATGGTGGTACCTCAGATCCACAGTTCTGAGGCCCTAGCGCATGAAAGAATGGAAGGTCTCATTAAACACAAATGATATTTCTGATGCTTGTGGTTGCAAAACAAATCTTTTGAATATGAAAGAGCATTACGGTTTCAGGGTTTCTGCACTGCAATCTGAACTTTATCAGGGATTCCATTTTAAAGGGACCTATCTATGTTTTAAGTTTGTTCCCTAATACAGTGATGTGATAGTTTGGGGAAACCTGTCTATGTAACATATGAAATCCATTTTGATGTTATAGACTCTATGCCTAACAATAATTTTCTGTGTGGACTGAATCTGTCATTTGGGGTATGTCTACACACCCGTGCGCTACGGCTCTGCATTTTAAAGGTAGTAAGAGACTTATATTCAAAGTGCTTATATACAAACACTAGAATTCTAAGTAATAAGATGGGTGAACTAGAGTGCCTTGTATTGAATGAGGATATTGATATAAAAAGGCATCACAGAAACTTGGTGGAATGAGGATAATCAATGGGACACAGTAATACCAGGGTACAAAATATATCGAAAGGACAGAAGAGGTTTTGTTGGAGGGGGAGTAGCACTATGTATGAAAGAAAGCATAGAATCAAATGAAGTAAACATCTTAAATGAACCAAACTGTTACACAGAAATTCTATGGATGGTAATACCGACCACCCAATCAGAATGGTGATACTGACTGAGAAATATTCTGGGAAATTAGAGAGAATAGTAAAATAAACAATTCAATAATAATGGAGGATTTCAGCTACCCATTGCCAGGGTACATATTACCTCAGGACGAAATGCAAAGAGAAAGTTTCTTGACACCTTAAATCATTGCTTCTTGGAGCAGCTAGTCTTAAAACCCACAAGAGGAGAGGCAATTCTTGGTTTAGTCCTAAGTGGAGCACAGGATCTGGGCCAAGAGATGACTACAGCTGGACCACTTGGTAATAGTGAACATAATATACTTAGATTTAACATCCCTGTGGAAAACAATACAGCAGCCTAACACTGTAAGGGGAACTACACACAAATGAGGAACTTAAACAGAAATTAAAAGGTACAGCACCAAAAGTGAACACTGCAAGCCGCAAAGAAACTTTTAAAGACACTAAAATAGAGACTCAACTTAAATGTGTACCCAAATTAAAAAACATAGTGAGAGAACCAAAAAAAGTGCTACCGTGGCTAACCAGCAAGAAAAAAGAAGCAGTGAGAGACAAAACGGCATGGTTTAAAATGTGGAAGTTAAATCCTAATGAGGAAAAAGAAATGAGCATAAACTCTGGCCGATGAATTGTAAAAATATGATTAAGAAAGCCAAAAAAGAATTTGAAGAACAGTTAGCAAAAAACTAAAAAAGTAATAGCAATTTTTTTTAAGTACATCAGAAGCAGGAAGTCTGCTAAACAACCAGTGGGGCCACTGGTCAATTGATATGCTAAAGGAGCGCGCCAGAACAAAAAGGCCATTACAAAGAAACAAAATTAATTCTTTGCATCGGTCTTCATGGCTGAGGATGTGAGGGAGATTCCCAAACCTGATCCATTCTTTTTAGGCGACAAATCTGAGGAACTATCTCAGATTGATGTTTCGTTAACAGGAGGTTTTGGAACAAATTAATAAACTAAACAGTGATAAGTCACCAGGACCAGATGGTTTCACCCAAGAGTTCAGAAGGAACTCAAATGTGAAATTGCAGAATTATTAAGTGTGCTTTGAAACCTGTCCTTTAAATCAACTTCTGTACCAGATGACTGGAGACTAACTAATGTGATGCCAATTTTTAAAAAGGCCCCCAGAAGTGATTCTGAAAATTACAAGCCAGTAAGTCTGACTTCAGTACCAGGCAAACTGTTTGAAAGAATAGTAAAGAACAGAATTGTCAGACACATGTATGAACATAATTTGTTGGGGAAGAGTCAGCATGTTTTAGAAAGGGAAATCATGCCTCACTAATCTATTAGAATTCTTTGAGGAGGTCAACAAGCATGTGGACAATGGGGATCCAATGGATGTAGTGTGCTGAGATTTCCAGAAAGCCTTTGACAAGGTCCCTCACCAAAGACTTTTAAGTAAATGAGCAGCATGGTATAAGAAGGAAGATCTTTTCACAGACTGGTAACTGGTTAAATGATAGGAAACAAAGGGTATAAAGAAATGATCAGTTTTTAGAATAGAGGTAAGTTGTAGTATCCCCCAGGGGTCTGTACTGGGACCAATCCTATTCAGTGTATTCATAAATGATTTGGAGAAAGGGGTAAACAGTGAAACAGCAAAATTTGCAGATAATACAAAATTATTCAAGATAGTTAAGTCTGCAACAGACTGTGAAGAGCTGCAAAAGAATCCTACAAAACTGGATGACTGGGCAACAGAATGGAAGATGAAATTCAACGCTGATAAATGCAAAGTAATACATTTTGGAAAACATAATCCCAACTATCTATCTACAATGATGGGATATATATAATGATGGAATGATGGGATTTATCTTTTGATTCCTATCATTTAATGTTACCACTCAAAAGAGAGATCTTGGAGTCATTGTGGAGAGTTCTCTGAAAACATCTACTCAATGTGCAGTGGCAGTCTAAAAAGCAAACAGAATGTTGGGAATCATTAAGAAAGGGATCCAAAATAAAATAGCAAATATCTTATTGCCTCTTTTTACATTTATGCTATGCCCTCATCTTGAATAATATGTGCAGATGTAGTCATCTCATCTGAAAGAAGATATTGGAATTGGAAAAGGTTCAGAAAAGGGCAACACAAATTATTAGGGATACATAATAGCTTCCATATGAGGAGAGATTAAAAAGACTGGGTCTTTTCAGCTTGGAAAAGAGATGACTAAGGCGTGATATGATATTGGTCTATAAAATCATGAGTGGTGTGGAGAAAGTAAATAAGGAAAATTTATTTACTCCTTCCCATAACACAAGAACTAGTGATCAACACATGAAATTAATAGGTAGCAGGTTTAAAACAAATGAAAGGGAGTATTTCTTCACACAATGCACGGTCAACCTGTGGAACTCCCTGCCAGAGGATGTTGTGAAGGCCAAAACTTTAACAAAGTTCAAAAAAGAACTAGATACATTCATGGAGGACAGGTCCACCAATGGCTATTAGCCAGGATGGTCAGGGATGGTGTCTCAAGCCTCAGTTTGTTAGGGCTGTTAATGGGCATCAAGGGGTGCTGAATCATTTGATGATTCTCTGTTCTGTTCATTGCCTCTGGGGCACCTGGCATCAGCCACTGTTGGAAGACAGGATACTGGACTAGATGGATCTTTGGTCTGACTTGGTATGGCCATTCTTATGTTCTTAATATTAATTACTAAATATTTGCCATGGATTATTTTTGCAAACACATGGCACCTACTTTGAGGATTGTGGATGGATCCTGAGGACAAATTCTGAATAGGATAGCATCACTTCCTCCCAAGCTGATCCTATACAGATCAGTCCAGATGGCCTCTTGACTGGACTGGAGTCACGACACTTCCTGCCTCAGCTGCAGACCATTGTGGCTGGATGATGCTGAATGTGGAGAATAGCTCAATAAAGCTCCAATATTACAAAAAAGAGATCAAAATCTCCCGCTGTTTCTTTCCCCTTTTAAACAGACTCTGCGGTGATAGCCCTTTGGCTCTGCCTGCGCTGCTGTCTGCAGCCAGCAAATCATGGCTTTACTCTTTTAATCCATTTTATCTTTTAATATCAGCATTATCCTTTAACTCACATCATCTCCTCTCCTCGCAGCGCTGCCGCCTGGGTCCTCTTTAGACAGTGGGTAGTTCACCTTGTTTCCCATCGGTGCCTGGCCAGGAGCCCCGCTTGTAAATCGGCAATAACGTCACCAGTTAGTCGGGCAGCGGGGTCATGGAGACCTGGAGGGAAAGTTCTAGAATGTGCATGGCAGTTGGACAGTCGCTCGGTCAGGAGCCTGTTAGCCAGGTCACGGAGCCATCACGCCAAGCTGTGTGAAGGCCCGATCCACACCCCATTGAAATCAATGACACTGCCCTTAGACTATTGGGTGCCCTAGGCAGTCTCCCTTGGGAGGGAGGCAGGAGCTGATGGGGGCAGGCCCAGAGCTGTGAGGAGCATGGCAGGGAAGCATCAGGAGTCGGGCCTGCCCCTGCATTCAGTAGGAGGTGGAGTGACCCGGCCCCAGCTCCCAGCCACATCACTGGGCAGGGTATTCGGGGAAAGGGTGGAAACGCTTCTGCACTCATCGGCAGTAGAAAATGGAGTTGACCAGCTGGGGCCAGGCTGCTCCACTTCCTTCTGCTGCTGGATGTGTGTTTGGGGGGAATGCCTGCTGCCGGTGCCAGGCCCCCCACTACTGCCCTGGGCTGTGTTGCTCATGGGAGGGGGCTTGGAAGAAGAAGCGCAGCAGGGGCAGAAAGAGGTAGGGTGGGGGCAGAGCATAGGTAGGGGTTCAAGGAGTGGAGTGAGTGTGGGACGGGGGGTGGGGGAGTGAGCAGTGGCTGTCCCAAGCCCCACATGCCCCTAGAGATGGCTCTGCTTGGCACAGCCTTTGAGAGGGCCAGCTGGGGGTGGTGTTGGCTGCCAGAGCCAGCACTGCCCCATACACAGCATGCAGTTGTCTAGGGCACCACAAAATTCCAGGCAATTTGGTGTGTAGTTTGCTTATTGGTAGGGATGGCCTTGCAAAACACCGTTCTCTTTGAATCTCTCAACTTGCTGCCCAGTTTCCACTGCATCAGATTCAGGCTTCTTGTCCTCACCTTCGCGGATCTTCATTGCACTGCCTTTTCCAGCTCATCTGTCCTTGTCTCTGCTTATGTCATGCTCACATCCCATCTGCTAGGCCAATGAAGCCAGCTTCAGCCCCTCATTCGTATGCTTCCCTGGCAACCATTTTTGCCTCTTATTCCATGCTTCACTTTATACATGGAACACACCTAAGCCTGGTCTGCACTCGGACCTTAGTCCGAAAAATCCCCCCCAGGTTGAATCTGTAAGCGGTGCATCCACATTACTAACCCTGTTATTCCAGAATAAGGGGCTTTGGAATTCGAACTCCGTAGTCCTGCTTGTCATGAGGAATAACTCGATTCCCAAACTTGTAAGTCTGAAATAATGTTAGTGTGGATGCTCCGGTGCCGATAATTCAAACTCATTGGCCTCCGAGAGGCCTCCCGCAGCCACATTAACCTAGCACATCCACATTAACTGGAGCTTGCCTCGGACTACATTTGATTCTTCCCCGTAGTAAGGGCATGGACGTTTGAATTTGTAAAATCGGGTGCCCAGAAGTCAAATTTAGTAAATTTGAAATAATCTCCTGGTGTAGACATGGCCCCACCGAGCTGGTTTCTTTTCCTCCTTAAGACCTAGTTCTACTGTGAGGCCTACAAGACATTGCCAATGAGTAATGGCCTGTGGGGAAAATGGATACTTTTGTGTGTTGTATCCCTCCCCGTCCCCAGCATTTGCAAATTGCTCATCTTCTTAGATTGAGAACTCTTGGGTCAGAAACTGTGACCTAGTAAACGTATGGGAGGGGGCAAGCATGGGACCTAGGGTGGGCGGGGCGCCCAGCTCGCGCCCGGGGCTGCAGGTGCTGCAGAGGGCAACGACCCCACCGCCCACCATGAAACATTCACCCCGCTACTTGCTGCACCATGGGGCCGTGCCGGGGGCTCCCCTCTCCCACAGGCCGCGGCAAGCAGGTGCCGGGCTCCCCACCACACAACCAGGAAGCTGCGCCGGACCCCGGGCCGCTCCCAGCGCCGCCGCCGCCTCCCTGCTGGGCTCGCCCCACTGCGCCCGCAACCCCCCCCCAGCGGCGGCCGTGAGCCCCAGCCCGCCGCTCGGCAACCGTCGGCCACTGCCGAAGGGGAGGGGCCCCGGACCGAGTGACATCACGGGAGGGAGGGAGGAGGGGGCTCCCCCACCCCGGACGCGCCTGCGCAGTGGAACGGCCTGGTATAGGCGAGTGGGGCAGCTGCCGCTCAGAGCGCCACCCCTCCCCTCGCGCCTCCATCGCCAGCCTTAGTGAGTGACTGTCCCCACCACTTCCCTTGGGGAGCCGCTTCTCCCCACACTGCCAAAAGTACCTTAAAACCTTCTCCTGGAGGAAAGGTTATCCCATGGAAAGTTTGGTTGTGGTAGCTCTTATAGTAGCCAAGTTATTAGCGCACAAACATACAAACATTCTCCTTTATATATTAGATATTTTTTCAGGTCTTGTTTGAATATAATACAATAATCTGATGTGTGAAATTGTTGTTGTTTGCTCATTTATAATATTTTTTATAATTTTAAAATATAAATTTAAGGTACTTTTTAATTATTTTTATATGATACATAACTTGTTTTGTTGAAATAAAAACAAGTATAGACCAAAACAATAAGGGAGAGACTCATATTTCAGAATAATTGCTTCAGCTTGGCAAACAATAGCTTTTGAATTTTCTTTTAAGAAACACAGTGTAAATCAGGTACATGCTAATTCTTTTTTTGCCCTGGAATTTAAATATGACATCTGTGTTGGCTGCCTTATTCTGCATCCATACCCTCCTCCCCCACCTACTCTCAGTGTCTATGGGTATGTCTAGACTACATGCCTCTGTCGCCAGAGGCATGTAAATTAGACTACTCGACATAGTCAATGAAGCCAGGATTTAAATATCCCCGGCTTCATTAAAATAAAAATGGCCGCCACGCTGTGCCGGCTCAGCTGATCGTCAGCACAGAGCGGCAGTCAAGACGCGGATCGGTCGACAGGGGAAGCCTTTGTCAACCGCTCCTGTAAACCTCGTTTCACGAGGCATAAGGGAGCGGTCAACAAAGGCGTTCCCTATCGACCGATCCGCGTCATGACTGCCGCGCTGTGCCGACGATCAGCTGAGCCGGCACAGCGCGGTGGCCATTTTTATTTTAACGAAGCCGGGGATATTTAAATCCTGGCTTCATTGACTATGTCGGGTAGTCTAATTTACATGCCTCTGGAGACAGAGGCATGTAGTCTAGACATACCCTATTTGTCCCCAGAAGGATTACCAAAATGAATCGAGTGGCTTGCAAAGCTGGCCGTTATGCTATCCTTAGGATTTCTTAAACTTTGCACTTTCAAAGGTACATGTAATATTCTTACGCAGATAATCCATGCAAGACTAACAAATTAATTACCCTTTGGCTGACTGATGTACAAGTGCATATTTATTAGCAATTATTGGTATACCCTTGACTGGCTGGTACTTCTTAGATATAAAACTGGATAATTTTCTTTTCCTTTTTGATCTTTAAAGCAGATGTTATTTGAGCCAAATGGGTATCCTTCAGAAATTGGAAACCCATCCCAAGTTAAGTCTATAGAGCAGAAAACGAAATAAGAATAGGTAAAATGTAAGATAGATATCAGGTGTGCAAAGTGGGAATTGATGAGCAAACAGCCAAAACATGAAAAAAAAAATAAAAGGAAAGTTTTTTACCCAATTCATCTGGGGAACTCACTGCCATTTAATAGCAGTGAGGTCAAAAGTTTGTAAGACTTTTAAAAGAATTAAGGCTTATTGATCATGAAAACATTAAAATAACCATAGGTAGGATAAAAAACAGATTAAAACCCACTCATGTTTCAGGTCATAAGCCAGCACAAACTGATAGGAGTGAAGAAGAAACATTCCCTATCCGGAGATAACTGTCCACTGTAGTTTCTTGTGGACATGTGCGAGCACACTCATACCCCATCCTATGACACATCTTGTATTGGCCACTTTTGTAGCTACAATACTGGACTAGACTAGAGGGTCTCCTTGGCTGATTTGGAAATGCCTACATTCCAAGGAAATCATATGACAAATATTAACACAGTACAGTTAGGTATTTTAAACTCAGGGCATATGAAAATTAAACTGGGAACCACAAATCAGCCCTTTGTGTGTGTTTATATTACAGTACTCTTGATTCCATTCCATTCCATTTGGTGGAAAAAACCTGTATGCTATCATATTATTTGAGAAACAGTATGTGACACCATGCAATTAACACTGAATTGTATGCTTGTACAAGGGGAAGAGCTAAAGGGCTGTGGTCCAATGCCTCTCCCCTCCCCCTGAGCCAGGCATTCCCAGCTCCCTTCCACCTAATGCTTCCCCCAGAGCCAGGCACCCCCACACCCCCCTTACCTAATGCCTCACTCTTCCCCCCAGAGCCAGGCACTCCCAGCCTCCCCAACCTAATGCCTGGGTCCCGGAGCTGCCGTCGCCGCCACACACTTCTTCCTCAGGTGCTGGGGCGGTGTGAGTACAGCGGCCAGCTGTGAGCAGGCACTTGATGCCTGCGCAGAGCGGCCTGGCGGGCCATGAGCACGTGCTGGGCACTGTGCGCAGAGCGGCCCAGCTGGCCGTGAGCAGTTGCTGTGGTGCCGTGTGTAGAGCAGCTGACCGGCTGTGATCTGCACTCGGCCACATGTGCCAAGCAGCCAGCAGGCCACACTTTATTCTTTTATAAAATGTAGTGGCGGGCCGCAAAAAACTTTAGTCTGGCTGCATGTGGCCCTCCAGACGCCTGTTTGACATGCCTGGTCTAGATGGTGTTGGGTCCTGCTGTGAGGGCAGGGGACAGGACTCGCTGACCTCTCAAGGTCCCTTCCAGTCCTAGTATTCTAGGATTCTATGTCCATCCACTGGCATAGGGCCTGACAATGTGTAATGCTGCAAGCGGAACTGTACCTGCGACCTCTGGAGCTTAGTGCATTAACCTCTAGCACGGGGAGGGGGGGCGATAATTTTTGGTGGGGCCAGGATGCTTCTGGGCTACCCCACCCCCAGACCATAATTGGTCTGGGGGTGGGGGAGCCCCTTTGTCCCCCCCTTCCCACTAGGCACCCATGCCCCTGGCAGGGCGGGAAGAGGCGTCGCATGCTGCCCCACCCCCAGGCCAGTCAGAGCCTAGGGGTGGGGGAGTGTGCAAAGCCTCCTCCCACCCTGTGAGGAGTGCATGGCACTTGGAGGAAAGTGGGGGAGGGCGGAGGAAACTTTGCGCACGCCTCCCAGCCCCAGGCCAATCAGCACTTGGGGGCGGGGGAGCACGTGACGTCTCCTCCCACCCTGCGAGGAGCGCATGGCGCTTCAAAGCGCTGTGTGGTCCTGCCAGGGTGGGAGGCAGCTTTGCATTCCCCCGCACCCAGGCCCTAATTGGCCTGAGGGCGGGGGGAGCGGCAGGGCCTCCGTGGGCCGGATCAACCCACTTGGTGGGCTGGATCCGGCCCACGGAGGCCCTTTTGCCCACCCCTGCTCTAGTACTTGAGCTAAAAGTCAGCTGGATCTCAGCTAAGGCTGTAGAGCAGGCTCATTATTCTCTCTGTAAGTGGTCTCAGTGCCCCAGCTGGGACCATGCACTACACCCAGTCAGGGTGTGGCTACATATGGGGGAGGGAGCAGGCAGGGCTGACATCACACCCTAGGGAATATTATAGGGTACAGGCTGACCAGGCTATGCGAGGTGCCCTCTGGTCCACGTTGGGATGGGTGATGGCTAGCCCTTGGAGGGGGGAATGCAGGGGAAGTGCTGGCCCTTTGCAGCAGGGGGCCCAGTGCAAGGGGTGGTGGTGCTGGGGGTCACAGCCAGCTATGTTACTCCTATAGCTGCCGAGAGGTGGGGGTGGGGTTGCCCAAGTGTGCCAGCTCCTAAGGATGGGGGCTCCCTGGCCCTGCAGCCAATGCTGCCGCCGGCAGGGGGCGCAGCGAAGCACCCGCAGCGGCGCACGAGCAATTGCGCGGCAGCGCCCCTTGTGGCCGAGGCCCGCAGCTGCAGATCCGCTTCCGGCCCCCGCCTCCCCGTCTCTCGGCGACGTCAGTTTGCTGGGACGTGCCCCTTAGCGACCGCCGCGCAGCCTCCGTTGCTGCGCGCCGCAGACGGCGCTGCCTGATTGGCTGTGGGCCCTGTCGGTCGGGAGCGAGGAGGCGGGGCGGCGGTGGCGCGGGGCGCGGCGATTGGCCGGCGCTCCCAGGGGCGGGGCGGCTCCGGTCCGCTCTCGTTGGGGGTGTCGGACGGTGGCGGGTGCAGCGTCCCGAGCGCCGCGGTCGCTGTCCCAGTGAGGCCCGTGAGCGCGCCCAGCCCCCCCCCCCCGCCTCCTCCCGCCCGGCTCCGGGGCGCGGAGCGGAGCCGCCGCGGGACCATGTCGACCAAGGACGAGCGGGCCAAGGAGATCCTGAGGGGATTCAAGCTGTATCCGCCGGGCGCGGGCGGGCGGGCGGGCGGGCGGGGGAGGGGCCGGTTCGGGGGGGGCGGGGCGGCGAGCAGGGCCCCCCTGGTGCTGTCACCGAGCCCGGCGCGTGCTGAGGAGCGGGGCGCAGATCCCGCTGCCCTCCCCCCCCCCCGGCAGCCCCGGCGTGGGCGCGGGGAGGGGGCCTGGCAAGGCCCGCCAGGCTGGGCTCTGCGCCGCCTTGCTCCGTGCCCCGGGCTGGGTTACGCCTTCGGCGGGGCACGGGCGGGCAGGAGCTTGCAGGGGTGTGAGCCAGCGGCTGCACTGTCCCGCGTCTCCAGCTGTGCGGCGGGACCCGCAGTTCCCGTGGGCCCCCCTATCCCTGTCGAGTTGATCCGCTCGCTGGAGCTGTCCAGGCGTGGCTGCTGCTGGACAGCAGGTAGGTCAGCTGGCAAGCAGCAGTCGCTGGTGCGGAGGCCTTGCTGTGCTCCAGGGTTGTGGTTTTATTTTTCCTCTGGAAGCAGACCTTGAGAGAGGGAAAGAAAAGTAGGCAAGTGTCTGAGTGGGCAGAGTCCTGAGAATTGGATGATGATTGCCTCTTAACACAGTCATATCCCTTCTTTCCCAGCCTTAAGCTCTGAATAGTGGCTGCAACTTAAGGATCCACCTCTGCTTGGCAGGGAAATGCCTAACTTCAAAGTCCAAAAGCAATGTAGATAAGTAGCTACCTTGTTCCTTTTGTTGACCCAAAAGTTCCCCCCTCTTTTGCCTGCCAGGCAGTGGGATATGGTACAACCTGCTATCCAGAGTGCTTGTTGTGTGTAATCACTAACATGGTATATGTTGCCCTTCCATGGGGCCCGCTGATACTCATCTTAAATTTGTCTGTGGTTTGTTTAACTGAGCAAGAAGTGAAACCTGGGCAAGAAGGAGAATTGAAATCCTGGATTCCTCACCTACCCGGGATTTTAGTAAAGGGTGGAAAGATTCCATTAAAAAGGAGTACATGTGTGAAAGGAGTAGGAGAAATAGGGTAAGTTTATTTTAAAAGACCCAGCCTTTCATTTTTCAGTGTAATGAATGTAAAGTAGGAAGGTGCTGGTCTTGGTCTGGACGCTAGGGGAAACTGTAGTTACTGATCAAATTCAAGAGAGCAAAAGTAGAAGTAGTGTCTACTGTGCTACTGTAGTATTTTTGGTTATTTTGCTTGCTGAGATTTTTTGCTGCATCAGTTTGTATATAATCTCTAACAGCTGTGGAACGATGTTCTGAGCTGTTCAGTGTAGGATTTAATCAAATAGCTACCATCTGAAAGTGTGAGCAGATGTTTCTCCCTGTGAAAGTATGGTATTTTCCCCCCTCTTTTAAGCAGTGATCCCCCTGTATCCAGTCAGGCTTAAAAATATTCTTTCTGGAGTAGCAGCATTGGAAGTTCTTCCTTGTACATGCAGCTGTCATGTTTCAGTTGTCAAGATTATTGTTAACAAGGCTGTGATGTTCAGGCTATTAGAGAAGATTAAACTTTTGACAAATTTAAGCTAACAAGCTAGAGTCTTCATTTCCCACTAGCTCAAGACCTAAGACGTGCACAGGGCATAAACTCCAGCTGCCAGTTTTTATTTGGCCCTCCAGCATTTGCGGGCTAGGAAACTTAAACAGCAGCTATATTTCAGTGATGGATGAAATAATCCTTATGTATAGTTGATTAAAATAATAAACTTTTTCAGTTTTAGCAAGGGAAGATGTCATGCAAATGTAAGGGTGCATCTATACAGCATTAAACACCTAGAACTAGTTTTACTTCAATGGTGAGGAGCAGTTTTTATCACTCATTTGTATTTTGCTCTGGCAATGTGAAGTGAGTGTAAAACTGCCATAGTGGAATAAAAGGGTATCGGTATAAACCAGACTCATGCTCCATGAGTTCAATGAGCTATTTACAGGGCTTGACAATTAATGTAATCTACTCGCCCATGGCAAGTACATTACAAGCTGGCACAGCCGCGCAGCGCGGTCAGCACAGCCGTGCAGCGTGGTCTGTGCATGCGCAGCATGCCGAACCGCGTGGCTGGCGAGCCCTGCTCATTTACACTGAAGCCTTGTCTGTACTAACATGAACCTTTGACCTAAGTTACGCAGGTTTTAACTTGAAATAAGGCTACACAAATTGAGCTATGCGTAGCTTATTTTAAAATTGGAAGCGTCTACATAGCACTTATTTTGAAATAGAGCTTTTTCCTTCATGGGGGAGGTCTAGGTTGGATATTAGGAAAAAACTATTTCACTAGGATGGTGGTGAAGTGTACTGGAATGGGTTACCTGGGGGGGGGTGGGGCGGGGCGTGGAATCTCCATCCCTCGAGGTTTTTAAGTCTCAGCTTGACAAAGCCCTGGCTGGGTTGATTTAGTTGGGATTGGTCCTGCTTTGGGCAATGGGCTTGACTCAATGACCTCCTGAGGTCTCTTCCAGCCCTATGATTCTATTCCCTTATGCCTCGTACAATGAGGGTTACAGGAGTAGGAGTAAGAAATCCTTCAGTTTGACAGTATTTTGACATTATTTCGAAATAACTGCCTGCTTGTGTAGATGCAGACTAAATTATTTCAAAATAACGCTGTCGTGTAGACATACCCTCAGAGATAGTGTAGGCAGGGCAATATCTTTTATTGGACCAACTTCTGTTGGTGAAAGAAAAGTTGATCCAATAAAAGTTATTACTTCACCCATCTTCTCTCTCTCTAATTCCTAGGACTGACATAGCTATACTACCACTGCATATGCAGATGTAATATTAAATAGTTTCCAGTAGACCAGTGTAGGACTAATGTAATTAATTTTAACGCACATTATGGCCCATCTTAGTAGCTTAATGACAATGCTGAGCACCATCATTTGGGATCAACATAAGTTCAGTTTTATTTGCTCCCTCAAAATGAGAGGATCTTGGAGCATTATAGAAATTGAGCCCTGATGGAGGAATTGACAAAAAGCAAGTATCACATGGAAAGTGATGTTTTGATTCATTAGAAAACATCATTTAAATACTTAAAGAAGCATTATTTAGACTTCATTTGTAAGGCTGCTGTCTGATGTAATAGCTAGATAGCAGGGAATAAAGATCATTCAGCAAATGTTGTGAAGACTAGGACTTTAACAGGGTTCAAAAAAGAGCTAGATAGATTCATAGAGGTTAGGTCCATCAGTGGCTGTTAGCCAGGATGGGTAGGAATGGTGTCCCTAGCCTCTGTTTGTCTGGAAATGGGTGACAGGAGAAGGATCACATGAAGATTGCCTGTTGTGTTCCCTCTCTCTGGGACATCTGGTATTGGCCACTGTTGGCAGGCAGGATACTGGGGTAGATGGATCTTTGGTCTGACCCAATATGGCCCAGTACAGACATTCTTCATCTCTGAGGAAAACAATGAAGCATTGCTCGCTCCATACAGGAAACTACAATGTACAGAATATGGTGATCAAATAAAAATTAGGATTTTCTCTTTAAAAAGTGATCATATATTCTAGAAAACATTTAAAAGAAACACAAAGTTGCTGCTTACTCAACAGCTATTTGCACACATCTTGTTTCCTTAATAGGAAGAGAAAGTTCTGAAAGTCTGTGCTCTAGGAGATGTGGCTGCATCTCCCCTTTCAGCGCTGGAGAGAGAAATGTTCAATTTCCTCAGCGTAATGGAAGCGTAAAGAACTTGTTCAGTTCAAGCTAGACCTGCTTTTAGCATGTGAAACTGATATGATGAGGCCTAAGACATTCTAGTTTCTTTGTGTCATGAGATGAATTTATAGAGTAGAGAACTTCATTGGCAAAGTAGGCGTCTTAAATTATTGCTTATTGTAACATAGAACAGACATGTTAACTAGAAGTCTAGTTCACCTTGGCTAGTTAAGTTTCTTTAATTAGATTCTGTTTACCTATGGTTTTCGGGAGAAGTCAAATGCAAGGTTTCCAACTGATTATAGACAGGATTCCATGGAGGTTACATTATTATAGAAATCTACCCTAACTTGAATGGCTGTGGCATGATTTCCTTCCTGTATGACAATAGCACCAAAACATGCTGTGGTTACAGTCTATAAAAACTCAAGTGAGAAGTTTCTGCTCCAGTTTCTTGCAGGCCTAAAGTTTGCTATTTTGTTTGCTTTCAAGCTTTTTAAAATATTGAATATTTAAGGCTCTCAGGTAAATTTGAGAACAGACAGGAGTAATCTCACCTGTGTCTCTTAGGTATTTATATAACAGCAGGTAGGCATTAATCTGCATTATCTGAGTATGATTTGTACAACTTGTAGGTTGGTACCCAGGGAGAGATGGAAAACCTTTAGCCAACGAGCAGCTTGATAGCTTGTTTTCTCTTGCAAATGAAACCTGACTGATTTAACAGTTTAGTCTGTTTATAAATTCTTTGAAGACACTGCCCTATAGTAGTAATTCTATTACACTTAAAGTGTATCTACAAGTTAGTTCTTCGTTAGGAAAGCAGTCTAGTTGCCTCATGCTGAACAGGATGTTAGTTCTAGGGGTACCTGAATTGTGGTCCTTTTGGCAATATTAGCCAGGATCCCAGCTCTGCAAGTGTTTGTGTGCACGAGTAGTTTCATTGACTCACATGTGTAAAGTTAAGCCTGTGCTTAAGTATTTGCAGGATCAGTGCCTAGTATCAAACTACAGAGCATACTCTGAAGGCGCTAGGATTTCTGGAAAGGAAAGAGCTTTATGGGCTAACTTGCATGCATCCTTTGTTTATCTGAACCTCATTTGCTTTTGTCGCAGAGTATCTGTCAATATTTGTTCTGTCACCTTATCTTTGGAACTAGTTTATACTGTTAAATTTCAATGTCTTTATTTAGCAGCCTTTCCCATACAGTAGAGAACTGAAGGAAGACTCAGTTTCCAGACTTATGGAACAAATACTTGTTCATTTTCATTTCAGAGACTTCATGCAACCCCCATAATTCCCTCCATGCATGTCCCTCTCCCCATTCTTCCCTCCACCACGTGCTTGGGGGTTCTGTCAGCTAATATCTCCCCCATGGTAGGACTCAATGCTCCTTTGTCCCCCTTCTTCCCGTTCATGGGTCTTCATCTTTCCCATGCTCTGGGTTTGGTGTACCTCCATTCCCAATATTGGGGCCTGTCTATACGCTTCTCCCCCATGCCAAGAGCTATTTGTTCTCCCTTATCATTGTTCCTTCTTCCCACTCTATGTCAAGGGGAATGGAGAGAGAGAGACACACAGACAGACAAATCCTATGCCTCTCATCAGAGTTTCTTTCTTGGAAAAAATCATTCAAGGCCTCAGCATGTTCAGTTGTATTGGGAGGATGGGCAGAGCTAAAGTGGAGGTATTATGCTGGAAGGTGTTAATGGCTTATTTGATCGGTAAACAATTACAGACCTCCATTTCCCCCCCTCCTCCTGTTTTTCAGATTTCACCAAAGTCAAGAGATATGGGTCACTAGATTAAAGGATGGGGGGGGGGGGGGAGTACTAGGTAAGCTAATTATGATTTCTGTAGTGCTCTGCCTTCCTCATTAAAGGTATTCCAACTAGATGAGCACATTCCAAAACTGTGCTGTACACACTGGTCACTTTATTTTGGATTTTAGCACTTTTAAATCAATCTACATGCCTCTCAAGTGGCAGGCATCATGGTTCCATCACTGATACCTAACCCACTAGGCCACTATCTCCCAGACTGCTTACACATCTTTTGTCTTATTTATTTCAACTGAAACTTCTGGACAGTAGTTCTGCTTTTGCACTTATGTACCACTTTGTCGTCTGTGTCAGAGTACTTTACAGAGGTGAGCAAGTTATACTTAGGATACAGTTTGCATAATTAAATGCAGGGGACCATATTCTGCTCCATTCCAAGTAAATGGCAAAACTGTTATAAGATTTCAGAAGCCAGGATTTGACTCAGAAATTTTAGTCAATATGTACAAGCACTGTTTGGTAGATTTTGTATCTTACCTCTTTATAGGAGTCTCCTATTTCCAGCTCTGCCAACAGTTTGTTGATAATCTGTTATTCAGCTCACAGAAAACAGATCTGTCCACATTTTGCACAATTATAGATCAAGGGGCATGCTGATGAGGAATGCAGGAATAGCAATTTTACCAGATTCTAGGGTGTCCTTTCAGAAGAAACCTCTTAAATAGGGTGAAGCCTGGGCAAACTGCCCCTTTTGCCCCACCCATCTGAGAGAATAACTGACAACCTCTTTGAGTAGTATTCTGTGTGATGTCCCTATTTTACAGTAGTGTGGATGTTTGTTTGTTCATCCAGGCTCTGAGTAGCACTGTGAACATGTCCTTACATTTTAATCATAAATTGATGTGTGCAAGCTAAAGATAAACTACTGAATGGACAGTCAGCTTCTGAAACATCTTTTGGATAAAGCATAAAAGGTGGTGGTTTTTTTTTTTTTTTTTTTTTTTTTTTTTTTTTTTTTAACCCTAGGTTGGATAAAAGTCAAGAACATACACCCATCTGTGCAAATATCAGGGCGGGGGGACGAGGGGGGGAGCAAAGATTCAGTCTGTGGGTGGTGAATCACAAAGTATGTTACTTCCCTGGTTTTACTAAGAGGAATGTTTCTGTTAATGATTTGTCTGGACTGTTGATAGTTCCTCATAAGGATGGGGCTCTGAAGTGCCCACATAACTTTCCAGAATGCATCCAGTCAGTTGAAAGGAGTTTGTGTAAACAGCTACAGGAGCAGACTGAATAGTTTGCAAGCCAAGACCATAAAGTAGTTGTCACTTTTTGTGGCACATAGGAAACTCTTCCATTGCAATTCATGTTGTTTAGGGATGTTAAAATGCATGTCATTAAGTAACCCTGTAGATGCAGAAAATTTCACAGAAGACCAGGTTCTTCCCCCGAGTGGAATGTAACTGTCTGACCCCTGATTTCCCTGGTGTAATGTGGGCTGTGCACATTCCTGGGAGCCTGTGCATGCAGGTGGGGATTTTTTTAATCGCTTGACAGCCCTACTTAGAATAGATGTTAATATATAAAAATCAGGCAGGAACCAAATGCAAATCCTTGTTGCTACACTCTACAACAGTAAACCTGAAAATTAGATTTACTCACAATTCTAATGTTTTGCTGAAGCTGTTGTCCTAACTTTCTCTCTTCTGCAATGGCCTTTCCAATCTGTAATAGACTCAGTAAATTCTTATTGTAATTAACTTGTAAAGTGACTAATACAAAGCTGCAAATGTAGGTGTTTCTTGTACGTTATCACTGTAATTCTAAAAGTACAAAAATGTAAAATGGACCTTTTTGTCCTTTGAACTCCCTGCTTGTCCCCTTCCCCTCTATGTACATTGTCTCTTCTTTTCCTCCTTCACTGTTCTCTGCTTCATGTGCAGAGTAGGGATGTGAATGGTTAACTGGTAAGCATCACCCTTAATGGTTAACCGATGGAGGCAGGAGCAGTTCTCCACCTGCTGTGGGCAGAGGGCTGCTCCATCCCCTCAGGGTCTGCCACAGACAGGGGTGCTTCAGTCCCACGGCAGCAGCCCATGTCCACAGCGTGCCTGCGTACATTAACCGGTTAAATATTACGTTTAGCTGGTTAACCAATTTAAACAGAATTTTACATCCCCTAGTGCAGAGTTAGTTCCTTCATGCAGTTGTCATTCAGATCCCATCCTGTTATATTGCCAAATCTGCCTTTATTCCCCACTTAAATTTCAGACACTAAGGCCATGTTTATGTGATTAAAGACTACAAGGGCATAACTGTGGTGCCATAGCAATGCCACTGTAAGCCTGTAGTGGAGACACAGACTACAGGGACAGAAGGGGTTTTTCTGTAGCTGTTGGAATGCCGCTTCCTGCTTGGTAGCTAGTTTACCCGAAACATTCTTCCATTAGTGTAGCTATGTCTACACCAGATGTCAGAATAGCTATGGTGCTCAGGGGGTGTGCATAACTGTGTCCACCTAAGCCTTAAGTGTAGACCAGACTCCTGGCCTCTTCTTCACCAGAACAGGCAGAACGGTGCCCTGGCTTTCCTTGATGTTCTACGACTTGAAAGGCTTTGTAGTGAGAGGCTGAGAATTGAGTCAGACTTTTATATTGTAGTGTGAAGCCCTTTCATTAGACTACCCTGTTGCTTTAATGTTAAATAACTTCTGTCTCATTTTCCAGTGACTGATTTTATTTCCTGTTTTTCCTAATACCACAGATACCAGAGTGACTTTTACTTCTTGTTCATGTAAGCAGCATCACATAATACCAGAAAAGCTGCGAGTAGATTTTGAGAATTAACTAATTGTGCCATGTCGACAGAGGAAGCATAAGTAAATGTCGTCATGTTTTTTTGTAGATCCCAGAAAAGTAACAGTGCTTTCTGGGCTGCCTTTTTTGAAGACGTTCAAATCTGAAGCCAAACATTCTGCATACTGTCACACTAAGGCTATGTCTACACTGCATGGCTATTTTGAAATAAGCTATTCCAGAAGGAAGCCTCAAAATTAGTCCAAAGCAGCTTGTCTAATGTAGATGTGCTATCTCGATTTAGAGCCCCAGGAGGCAGTGGGGAGGGATAACTTAGAATGGCCCTGGTGAGAGGCTATTTCGAAATAACAGCAGTGGAGCGTCTACACACGCCTTATTTCGAAATAGCTATTGTTATTCATCGTGGAATGAGGTTTACAGATTTCAGAATAAGCTGCCTTTTGTTCTGAAATTATTTCAAAATAATGGAGTGGCTGTGTAGATGCTCACATTGTTATCTCCAAATAACGGTGCAGTGTAGACGCACCCCATGAACCTCAAACTCTAAATTGGAGGGTGGCCCTTTAAGTTAAGGGGCCTTCTAACTGTAGCGTATGTTGTTGTATTCTTAGTCAGAAGGACTCTAGGGTGGTGGTGACACTCTTCATCAGGAATAGGCTTATGGAACAGTAAGCATGGTACAGTAAAACCTGCGCTATCCAGAACTTAAGCATCTGGAAAACTGTAGAAACCGGCAAATTTCTGACACCGGGAAAAGTAAAACAAAAAAAAGGAAACTGGCCCTCTAAGTGCTGGGCCGCTCCTCAGAGGAGCATGGAGCATGTAGCTGGGGGAGGGGTGAACGGCAAGCATCTCGGCTCCTCCCGTGGCTCCTGGCACCCCCAGCAGGCCAGCACCCCGCCTCCCCCCCTGCCGTGGCTCCCTCCTGGCAGGCCGCCCCCACCATCTCCACCTCCTGCCCCCTGGCTTCCGCCCCCTCCATACCAGGCTGCATTCCAGCCCCCGCCCCCCCCCCCCGCAGGCCACATCCCAGCCCTCACATGCCTCCTGTGCGCTGCCCTCCCCCATCCCCTGTAGGCCCCACACAGCTCCCGCCTGCCACTCAGATAACCAGAATTTTTAGGTTACCGGCATGCCCTAATCCCCGTGTGTGCCAGATAATGCAGGTTTTATTGTAGTTGAAGATGCTGTTTGCCTACATGCTTAGTCACAAGGGTTCTGTCTTCTATGGCTGTTCTCTGCATGTCTGAAAGACACTTCTCCCTTATACACATTTGGCCTAACTTCTAAACCTGATGGACATCCACAGCTGCAGTGAAAGTCAGGCCAATACCCTATGGATAGTACATCAGAGGAGTAATTTACAATATCAGAAAAGGGTGGTTTTTTTTCTCTGCTGTGCTGCATCAGCAAATATGACTTGTTTGTCAATGTAGACTTTACAGAAGTGCTTGCCTTAGCAGTTTCTCTAGTTGATTTGAATTTTTATTTTGTTTGTTAGATGCACAGTGCTACTGCCAGGGCCAAGTACATTTTCTGTAAAACCTCAATAAGATTAAGTCCACTTGTGACACTCTAATTATGTTTCAAGGATACTGAGTCTCCTTCTTCAGAACCGCCCGCATTCTTTAGCATTCTCCCTGCTCACAGAATAACATATCTGATTGAAACGGTGGGGGGTGATATGCTAGGTGTGGTGAAATGGAAGGTGAATAGGTGGGCAAACAAATGTGCATAAATTCAAGGAAGCTAACTGTCTTTAGCAAAATCAGATATCTGCTGGCATGGTTAACCATTGATTACAGATATATTGGCGGAGATATTTAACTATTGCTGTAGTCTTAAAAGACAATAGAGTTTTGCTCCGCCAATATGATTTCTCCTGGAGTAGTTAATTTCACTACTGTTACAAACAAAAGTCCTTATGGACTAATTAACAACTGTATGCAGCAACACCCTTCCCTTGAAGGCTTCAACTAGCATTTGCTGTGAAAGCAACTGAAATCTTGAGTTCTTAAAAAGGACTTTTCAGCATTTCATTTCAATCTGTAACTTGTTCACATTACTTACTGTAGAAAAACACATGCCTGGAAAAATGTGGCTCTGATCATTTGGCATACTTTCCCAATTAGCATGTAGAATTGTACTCTTGCTTTTGGGGTGTATTCCCTTTCTTCATGCCAGTTTAGAAAACTGGTGAAGGGAAGACATGGGGCTAGTCAACACTAGGGATTTTTGCACAGATACTGCTGCAGAGCTCCAGAGTAAATGTTCAGCACTGATGGGAAGTGGGATTTGCATTGGTGCATTTTACCCAAATTTCAAACCATCAGTAACCACACCAGTTCAACAATCCCTAATGTAGCTAATGCCCTACTTAACTCAGTTATTGTGGGGGAAATGTTTTTAAAAGCAAATGTAGCGCTGATAGGAAATTCTGGGAGACTCAAGTCCTCATTCCACAGAACAGGGAGAGTATAGACCATGTCACTGCATCTGGGAATGCAAGAGGAGTTCAGTCTTTGACCTTTCATTCCTTTCTCTCTCTGCTGAGACTGATAACAAAGATTACATACAGTTAGTGCCTATTTTAGAGGTGACTTCTGTGATCTGAACACCTGTCTACTAAGAACTGGATTAAGACTTGGCAACTCCTTTCTTTCAAGCCAGCAGTCTTCAGATGGCAGAGACTTAGATTATTACTGACCTGGGCTGGATTTGAAGTGCTCGCTTAGAGATGCAAAGTTTCATAGCCCAATGAAAATTCACGTGAGTCGCTGTATTCCTTTCCACAAATCATTTTCTTCTTTGAGGGCATAGGGCATCTGTGGAGTCACACACGTGGGACTTCGTGCCACTGGTACTGAACTGCAGAGCTGCCATGCCCTTTGGAGGGGGATGTCTAGCACCCTACTGTATGTAAAGGAGTGTGCCCCCTGATTTCCCCCCCCAGTATCTTTGCTGTTTGAGGTGACAGTTAATGGAACTTGCCTTTGTGTCCTCAAGCTAGATCTTTCCTTAATTTAGGTTATTATTATTTTTGAATACTTTGCATAGAGCAAGGTAGGATCGTTTAGCGTATATAGCTTGCCCTAGTCCTGGAGCCTTTGGTCCCTCACCGGGACCATCCTACAATGGCTTCAATAAGTGTGCTTCCTGCCTGGCACTCATTTGACACTAGTGTCCACATCCAGTACCTTCTGGTTTTGAGCAAGACCCAGGCCGTAACGCAGTGTAAAATTTGCTGCACCTTTACTCCTTGCACTAGATGAGCGATACCTATAGTCTGATACTCCCAACGGGCCCATCCAGGGTCTTGAGACCAGCCTCTGTGCCACAGTTAAAGACACAAGACCCAAGAAGTATCTTAGGCCACAAGTTATATTGCAAGTTTTCTTGATCTCAAAATCAATGGTCCACGTACGTCTCTTTTTACACAGTAATTGGCCTCCCTGATGTTTTACAAAACAGCTTGTATTGTAAGACTCGCATGGTAAACAGGTAAACTCCTGTTCAGTAGCATATATTCAGTGGGAAACCAGGCTTAGAACAGCTGTGTGACTTAACTCTTTGTCCAACAGGCGTAAGTGCCAATTAGTGCATCTGTGATTGATTGCCTCCTGGCCAGAGGGGGCAGAACTAGGTAAGGATCATTAGCACATGGTCTTATACAGAAGTGGAGGGAATTCTAGGGAAGGAAGTGCAGTGGGGATAGGAAAGAGAAACCTAGAGGAGCAGATCAAGCTCCAGGGAGAGCCCTGGGTTAGGGCCAGGGCAGGCAGGCAGCTAGTAAGAGGCTCCAAAGGGAACAGGTTAGGACCCCATGGGACAGATCCTGAGCAAGTGTGTTCTCAAGATCTGGGAACTAGGCAGATCCCACTCCCCGAGAGGTGACATATCTCAGACCTGCTCCTTCTAGCCAGGAAGTATATCTTAAGGACACGCTTATCTCAGCTGCAACTTCACAAAAAATGGGTGTGTCAAATAGGGATGTAAATGGTTAACTGGTAAGCCTCACCTGGTGAGTCTTACCAGGTCAGGTTAATCTGCAGAGGTTGAAGCAGCTCCCTGCCTGCCCCAGATAAGGGGCTGCTCCAACTCTGGGGCCCACCGCAGGCAGGGGTAGGCTCAGCCCAGCCAGTTTACATGTTGGCTCCCTGGGAGCTGGCTTCGCTGTGAGCTCTGCAGTATGAAGCTTATTTACAAGCTATATACTGCAGAGCCTGCAGCACATGCAACCCTGTACTGCTTGGATTTTTAGCAGTTACACGGTTACATTTTTACGTCCCTATTGTCGAGGTAAGCGAGGTGTACAAGTGTCCAAGATTCCCAAGCAACTGTAAATACTGAAGAGAGTCGACCACCTGACTAGTGCACAATACTTTCAGCCTACAGTTGGCTAAGCCTTTGGTGTTTGCTAAGCTGTTCACATTCAGCGTCTCATTCATTGCACATGTTGCAAGGAATACATCCAATGTCAGTTGTAACTGAGTATGGCATAAAGGCATTTTTTGGCTCTACATAAAACTACTAGGATTAGATATTCAAATGGCAATAGCTGCTAGACTGCTTAACTTAATGACCTCTCCAGGTGTGCATAAAGATGAAGGTTGGGGGTGAGTGTGATAGGGAGGACTAATACTATTCCATTGGAATGAGCTGCAGAAATGGAAGCTCCTTAGATCCAGATGGCACTTGTCTCTTTTTGTAAAGCTTTTCCTTCAAGTAAAACTACTACATTGCCTCCCAGTTTTTCTTCAAGTGTTGAACAGTCCTTAATAATCCAACCCATCATGTTTAATACCTGCAAATTTATTTTTAATGGCATCTTTAGTGGTTGCATAGGTCATCTTGTTTTTTAATATACACAATGTTCGAAGGAGACTGACTGTCCCTTCTCAACTGCTCCACTTGTTTCGCTGGTGGGAGGCCAAAACCAATGTCTTCTAGGAGTATCCTTTGTTCTCCCTTCCCATCACAATAGCCAGCTGTTCTGCCAGCCTGGGCCTGGGGTGCACATTATCTTGCCCTCCAAGAATAGGGCTTATGAAACATGGGAGTCCAGATGCCAAGCATGGTGGACCTCAGGGCATTGCAGTGAATCCTCAAGACCTTTCACCCATCCTTGCAGCCTTATGTAGTACAGGAGCTTACGGCCATTCGGTGGGCATAAACTACATCAACAAGCTGGGAGATGCACATTCCCAGTTCTTATAAGTGGAGGCAAGTGTGATACCTCTAAAAACAAATCCACGAAGTAGTTCATTACTTTGCTCAGGCAGATTCACTTAGGGCACATCTAAACTACATTCCTCTTTTGAAAGAGGAATGTAAATGAGGCAAATCAAAAGTGCAAATGAAGCACAGATTTAAATATCCCATGCTTCATTTGCAAATTCATGTCCGAGCACTTTTTTTCAAGGGTTTTTCTAAAGTGGAAGTGCAGTCTAGACGGGGTTCTTTTGGGGGGGAAAAAAACCCTTTTTCAAAAGAACTCGTACTCCTGAAAAAATGAGGAGTATGGGTTCTTTCAAAAAAGGGTTTTTTTCGAAAAAGTGCTCGGACACGGCATATTTAAATCCGTGCTTAATTTGCACTTTTGATTTGCCTCATTTACATTCCTCTTTTGAAAGAGGAAAGTAGTTTAGACGTGCCCTTAGTGTAAGGGCTCAGGATCATTGCATAGATGGTCCTTGAAATCCCCATGGCCAGCACACTATTTCACAGATGGGGCCACCCAGTAGTAGACCTCTTCACATCCAAAGCACCAAGCATGTTGCACAAGATCTCACAAAGACAAAAGTTCTCTGTGATACAGTTCTACTAGATGGGAGCCACCATCTTTACTCCAGTTTTCCTGACCCTTGGTCATAAGGAAGATCAGGTTCTACAAAATAAACATTACAGTAGCTTCAGTGTGGTCTTATCAGGGTGGGCAGCTGGGGCTGGAGCAGCTTCTACCCATGGCAGGCTGTGGGCAGGGGGCTGCTCCTGTTGAACCGGTTAACCATTACCCAGTAAGCATCACCCAGCAAGGTAATCAGTTAACCGGTCACCCGTTCACATCCCTAAGACATACCACATCTACCATTTATCCTATCCACAAGGCTTGTTATACTGTCAAAGGAAGCTATGAGGTTGGTATGACATGATTTGCTCTTGACAAATCCATGCTAGTTGTTGCTTACCACCTTCTAGATGTTTGCAAATTGCTCAGTTATTTGCTCCCTTATTTTTCTGGATATAGAATTTTTGCTGGCAGGTCTGTAATTTGATCTTATTTTCCTTTTTATAGATTGGCACTACATTTGCCCTTTTCCAGTCTTCTGGAACCTCTTCTCTATTCCATGACTTTTCAAAGATAATCGTTAATGGCTCAGATATCTCCTCTGTCAGCTCCTTGAGTATTCTGTAGGATGCATTTCATCAGGCTGACATTTTATGTAGGTCAATGCAGGTGCTTTCATTGTGGTCTAGGTATAACGAGTGGCGGTCACTTTGTTCTGTCCAACCACCATAATGACAAGCTTTGCTTCTGTCTTAAGGAGCTATGGAGAACTTGCAGTTGGAAATCTGGAGGAAAATCTTTAGTCTGTTTTAGCAGTAGTAGTAATTAAAAAAAAAATTCTCTGATGGAAGCGCTGTGAAGTGTTAAGGCTTTTGCATTTTGATCAGTGCCTCACTATCATTTTCTTACTAGCTTAAGTAGATGAAATACATTATCATATTCATTTCTCTTTCTGGAGGACTCTATCAGACTGATTTCTCCAGTAAAGGCTATGTATAAAATTCTCCATCAAAAACTTGTAGATAACACAGGATGACAAGAACCCTGGAAATTAATCTTAGTAATATTAAGCTCAGCTGTGGTCAAAAAGAAATGATGGTCTAGTTCCAAGATCAGCTCCCTTAGAACAGTTCCAGTATGTAAGTGATAGCAAAAACTGGATTGAGAAGCATGAATTATTTCATTTGCCATACTCCCAACCTCATTTGGTCATTTCACTAAAGCAGAATTGCAAAGAGATTAGGTTCTGAAGCTGGTTTTCTTTTAAAGGTTTAGAATCTGGATGGCAAAGAAAGCTGTTTTGTTCAGTTGTGAACAATACTGGGGCTGAGCGACTGCAGAGAATACTGATCTCCCTGTCTGGATTTCCACTGTCTCACTGACACCGTAGTATCTTCCTCTGTGTTGTGTCACTGGGGAGAATTTTCATCAAGGGAAGAGACTGTTGCTATAGTGAGTATCGTATTTCTCTTCCTCTTCTCTGTTCCCTCAATATACACATTGCTATGGGAACATGGCCATGGAGGGAATCTTTCCTAACTGTGTCCCTTTGAGGATACTTAAGAGGCCTACAGTGCAGTCTAGAAAGACTATTTGTATGTGCCTCTTCATGCTTCTTGTGGTGCTTGTGGGTCACAGAATCATAGTAGAAATGTCAGGTTGGAAGGGAGATTGAGAAGTCATTAAACCCAATCCCTGCACAGTAACTGTAGGCCAGCCCTGACCGATCTTTGTCCGAACTGTTCTTAAAAACCTCCAGTGATGGGGATTGCACAGCCTGTCTTTGGAAAATTATAGAAGATCTTACCTGTTCTTATAGTTAAAAAGATTTTCCTAATATCTAATCTAGATCTCAGATTTGGCCCACTGCGTCTTGTCCTACTTCCACTGAACAGAGAGAACAGTTGTGCTCCTCTTCTCTTTATAATGGCCCTTAATATATTTGCAGACTCATCAGATTGTCGCTCAGTGTTCTTTCCTCAAGAGACTGTGCCCAGCTTTTTAATCTTTTCTCATAGGTAAGGCTTTCTGAAGCTTTTATCAACAGTATCGGTTGCTGTCCTCTGGACTCTCTCCAGTTTGTCCAGTTCTGGACCACTCACTGCACTTTAGGAAAGATTTGAACACAAGACTTCAGCTGAGGCGTCATCAGTGCTGAGCAGAGCAAGACCGTTCTCTCTCATGTGTAACATGTAACACTTTGCTTAATACTTCCCAGACAACATTAGCTTTTTTTGCAACTACGAAGTTTCCAGGTACACGTTTCCCATACGAGGAGCGAGGGATACGGGGTAATGTGTTCCAATTGACATCGTCCCAATCTGCATATCCATTCTTTGCAACTTGCATGTGGATTGGGACGGACATGAATCAGAACATGTTTCCCTATTTAAGTGATGAGTATGTAGTAGATGTGTAACCATGGGTGGGCCTGGATGGGCAATGGCCCACCTGCTTATCATTCAGGCTCCCCCTCCCCCGTCTGGTCCCAGAACTGTTCCTGCCCCAGTGCTTGCCCCACACCACTTGTCTGATGCTTCAGCAGGAGGAGTAGAGTCAGAGTGTGGGGGCTTACCAAGCTGCAGAGTGGGGTTGGGAGCATGCCCTGTTCTACTTTCTGGGTCCTCCTGCATGGGGTCTTCCAAGCTCCTGACCCCCACTCTCTAGGTGGAGCACTGGAGTGGGGCAATCCCCCACACACTAATCTCACTCCCCGGGTAGAGCAGAATGAGCCCCTGTGCCCCAATCACACTTGCCCGCAGGAGCACTGGGCAGACAGAACAGGACAAGCCCTGAGTGCCAGGCTGGGGGGGCAGTACAGTTGAAGGTGTGGGGGTGCACATTTTTCCTGGAGCCCCTGGCCAGAGCATCTATGCCCCCCTCCACCTGCAAGGCCGGCTGGTGGGGTGAATCTACCCCACTATTTGTCATTGTCCAGCTGCACAAGTGTCCCCTCCTGCCTACCCACTACTGTACCAATGGGTCTCCAGTATACGTTGTTTTGGTATCGCCCTGTTCAAGAACACAGCTGTGGTGTGCATCAGGGTCCCCCGGTTCCTCGCATTGCTGACTGTTGCTAAGATATTTTCATCAGATATATAATAAAAAGACCACTCTGTGACAGCTGAACAAAGGAATGCGTCTGTGCCAAGGATGAGAATGTATAGTCTTTTGCTAACCAATAGAGTTCAGCAAAATTTGTAAACATTCCATGTCCAGTATAAGTGATAACCTATGCGATTAAACTGTTTTCTACTCTAATAACCTCTTACGTGTTAATTATTCATAAACCACCATAAATCTACATGGTGCTTTACAAACATGGATGTCTGTATAGTACTTGTATTCGATTCATGTGATCTACTTTCAGCTGATCTTTGGCATGGGGGAAAATCTTAACCATTACCTGGGAGCAGTCCTATTTGGCAGCCTCACGTGGGGGCTGGGGGAGGATGGAAGCGGGGGAGGAGGGGGTGCTGCTGGCTCCAGCACTCAGGAGCTGGGAGTCAGTAGCCTTGCGTGGGGCAGAAGCCTCTCCAGCCTGCCCCCAGTTATTTAATTATTAACCTGTTAAACTTAATGTTTAACCGGTTAACTAATTAAACAGGATTTGACATCACTAGTTCTCACTGTAAAGCACAGATCCATGAAAAAAGGGGCAAAACATAACTTGGATGACAGCAGTAAAAAGGAAACAGAGCCTGATTTCTCTCCAAGTTCTTCTTACTCTTCTCTGCCTATTAACACTGATCCCAGAAGTCAGGATTTTCCCAATCAACTTGATGTGGAAACATCTACTCCTGAAGAGTTAATTCTGCAATGGAATGTTGCTGGGCTACAGATCTGTTTGTGAAGTCCTTGCTTTGGTCATTTGACATTCATCTTGGAAGCATCATTGCGGTTAGAAGACATGAACTATCTTTAGTATTTTAACCAGGAGTTGGCATGTTCATGAACGCTACCATAGACTGATAATGCTGCAGCAGTGGTGTTGAGTGCCAAGATGGTGGTATAAATCTTGATTCCCAGAGTGGAAAGATTCATGTTTGCAAGTGCTGATGAAGTGATAATATGAGACTATTTGGACATATTTATATAAATGACATTTAAATGGGTTCAACTCTTTACAAGTTCTTTTGAAAGTTTAATCTCTGAAAAGGGCTTACTCTGTACAGAATAGACTCGGGGCAGGTCTCTGCAAGAGGCCCTGAATGATCATTCAGTAAGTGATCTGTCATCATTACCTATCCTACATTTAGAAGGAGAGAGATTAATAACTAACCAAGTTTTGCAAAGCTAGCACTACTGTTGTTCTAGCTGACAGTATGGAAGGCAGTTAGTCTAAGGAGTATATTTGGTATGACCTCATTCAGAATGCATTCCCTTTAACCACTTAGGATTAGGGATGTGAACAGTTAACCAATAAGCATCATCCTTAATGGGTGATGCTTGGTGGTGGGAGCTGGAGCAACCCCTGTTCTGGCCACAGGCAGGGGCTGCTTCTGCCAGGCTGGAGCAGTCCCTGCCTTTGGTGGTGGGACCGATCCAGCTGGACTGGAGAGGCCCCCTGCCTGCCCTCCTTAATTGGCTATCTGATTAAACATTATGTTTAACCAGTTAAATGGGATTTTACATCTCTGCTTGGGATGTATGCCTTATGTAAAAAGGAGCCATTGTGTGTTTTTAAAATGTATATATTGATAACTGAATTCCAAGGGCATCTCCTCTTGTCCTTAGGCTGGGGAAACCTTTGTCTGGTCCTTGTGGGTATTTGTTGCAAATAAACAAAAGCCCTAAAAATTATGTGAAACATGCCCAATTTACAGATTTTATTGAAGAGTCTGACTAAATCTGGGTTTAGTAAAATGTTTGCGCGTCACAAACTTCAGAAGGCAAAAAACTCTTAAGAGAAACTGAACACTTGAGTATGGGAACTCCATTTTGATTAAGAAAACCAAATTGAAGAACAGTTGCATGTTTTTGCATGACTTTCTAAATAAGAGCTGGGTGAAAGCATGAAGGGCTGTGTGAATACAAGAATACTAAGTTATGGATGTGCTTGGTATGTTTTGCTCACTTTTCTAGTTAGGAACATTTTGTTACTGTTGGAACTGACCACTCACACTGTGTTCTGTTTTGTACCGCTTTAGATCAAGTGGAAACCAGTCATCCTATTTCTTTCCCTTCATGCTCTCCACTCTTTTACTAGTGAATCAAAAATCCGTCATTCCCTTTTAAAAAAATGACAGTGAATGGAAACCACCAAAAGAAAGAGAAACATGACCTGAAGAAAGCCACTGGCATTACTTCTGTAGCATGATAGTAGCAATCTGTACTACTGCACCAAACTTTCCAGTTAGTTTCCACAAGCTCAGGGACCACAATTACTGGATGTCTAGGGGGAGAGGCAGCATTGTTTAGTAATGAAACATGAGACTTGGAGCCAAGAACCTCCTGAATTCTAGTTCCTGTTGTCTTTGATTCACGGTGTGGCAGTGGGCAAGTCTCTTATTTACCAGTCTATAAAACGACAATGATTGCCTATCTCGTAAGGTTGTGTTGAGGATTATTTAAAGTTTGTAAAGCACAGCATAAGTGCTAAGTATTAGATGACATGGTTAGCGTATAAGTAGCTTGTTCACCATTTTAATTTTCCTTCTGGCAAAAAATGGCGAGAAGAGAGAATTCCGCTCCTGCCCTCATTAGCTGTGGGGGAGATTGCAATTAGGGTGTGGAATTGTACTAGTTGGTAGTATACATCATGCTGAGATTGTGCTGCAGTCCATGTCTTCGTAAGAACTGTCTGCCCTGATTTTTGAATTAGATGTTGTATAATGAAATCCAATAAATTATACGTTCTTAAAAAAATCCTCTAATAAATCTGTGGACTGTCAAAAGTAGAGGAAGCCCATTAAATTAGTGTGCTAGGTGTGCTCTCTCCTGAGTAGAGACTAGTTAAAGGGGGGAAGGATTAGTTACTAAGATAAGAAAGATGAATGGAACAAAAGGCATGTAGTCACAACATAAATATTGGCAGTTGGAAAGCATCTGGAGTGTTCTTGCTGCCAGTTTTTTAACCAGAGGAACACATCCAGACTGAGTTGTTGCTTGGAGTTCAGTGGACAAATAAACTGAACAGCAGGGAAAGCTGCTGCTGTTCCACTATACTATTATCAGTAAGTAGCACCTCACTTGGGGTACAGCTAGTCTACAAGTTTTGGTCGGAAAAAGGTACGCAAAATGCGCTCCACATTTTGCGTACCTTTTTCCGATTCATTTGTCAGAAGAGGCTTTTCTGACATTTGGCCCATCTAGACTGGGCCAAATGTCGGAAAAGCCCCCTTCTTCCTTGTAGAACGAGGAATACAGGAGCTTCCGAAGTAGCGTGTTTGCTCTTCTGCCAAAAAAAAGCGGAAGGGCAAACGTGTTCCCTGTATGCGGCGGAGTTTTTTCGGGATACCTCTGGTATTCTGAAAACCCTTTGTAGTCTAGCCGTACCCTCAATAGAAAAATGATTTCAGGGGGCTTCCTGGAACAAAGAAATGATCTGACCACAAACAGCATGATAAGAAGCAGCGCTCTTTGGAAAACTTTGTAATTGTTTTCATATACGGCTGTAGGTCACTGAAGTGAGACTGTAAAAATTGCTGAAGCAGCCATGTTCAACTTGTTGTTCTGTTAAGAATAGTTTATCCTCCTCAAGTCTATTCTCTGCTACTAGGGGAAGTGTGAGGAATCACTTCAGATGTTAGTCAAATCCTACTGTTTAGTGCAAAAACCCAAAATGAAATCAAGTCTCTTTTTGGGGGGGTGGAGGAGGGGTGTTAAGCAAACTAAAATAACATGAACTGTAAAATCAAGAGCAGGGTCCAATGAAAAGGGGATACCAGGTTTCAAAATACCTCATTCCAGGCTACATTTCTTTGCATAAACATTGTAAGTCCCACATTTGATCTGTGCAAAGAACAATCGGCCATAGTGAATTATGGGTGGCATCTGGTAACAACCTGAAGCTATGTAGTTATTCACCAGATCTCTTATTTCAGAGCAATTTCCTATCACTCACTCATTGCTGGGTGTCTTTAAATATTGTCCTAGTTCACTTACACTGGAAATTAAAGCGCTAAAGGGGTTGAGACTGAGTGAAGTTGTTCCAGTTGCTGAATCATTTTTAAGGCTGACTTGTAATGAGAGGAAAAAGGGAATGTGGTGTACTGATTCCTTTGTGTGCCTTACAAAAACCAGTGTGCTGCAAACCAAAAAGATTTTGTGGATTTGAGTTTGAATCTCAGTATGTTTATTTAGGTCTTTGTACATTAGAAGATCCTTGTTCTCTCAAGTATGATGGGACTCCTTGAAGAATTATTATGTTGCAGCAAATACAGACTAGATGGCTGTGTGCCAGCCTGTGAAGCCCTGATCGTGGCATTGATTTTACTATGCCTATATTGATTTGCATAGTAGTGTTGAAAACCCATAAGGGTTGTGTGGGAGTTACATGCCCAAATGGGTGAGCAGTATTCATCAGTAAAGTAGACAAGGGCCAGTGAAGAGACATCAAAATTATAGCAAACTCCTTAAGTTATTCCTGCCAGTTTCTCCATGAGATTTAAGTACATCTTTATTTTGTGTGTGTGTGTGTATATTTTCAGGTATTGGTTGTATGAGAGGCTTTGGTCTAAGGTCACACCAAGATCCCAGAGTGGGACCATTTCTTATCTGCTGGTCCCAGAAGACTTGTACAGTTCTATCCTAGCTTTTTGATGGTTTAGTTGGAATAGTGACACTGCAATCTTGGTGGGGTTTGATTTTAGCCACTAATATCAGAGACATTCTTCCTTGGTTTTAAGGCCCTTTTTGATTATTTGTTCTGTAATTGTTAAATCCCACACCTGTGTAGTTAGAGCAGTCTCCTCATCGTAGAGAAATGTTAGTGATGTTTGGGGAAGATCGCGGTGTAAATATCAATCTGGATTTTGGCCTGATAAGACATCACTGAGTGTATCTGGCCAGTTGATCTCGTAATCAAGGAAAATACAAAACCTGTGATTTGTCACAACTTTTCAGAACAATTTTATTGTTGCATTGCATGGAGTAACTAATGTTTTCAGAAGACAGAAAGGTGTACTTAAATGAAGATGCAGAGGTGCAGAATCTAACATACAACTTGTCTCAACTTCTTGGGACTTTTAAACATCTATTTAACTCTACTTTACTTTAAATAAATTTTCATCTGAACCAAATTTGACTTGCCAGGGGTTCTCTTCTGATTTGGTTCTCAGGTTCCCTTCATCGTGGTATCTATTGGAATGGGAATGATTTCTCAAAATAATGCTGCATGTAAAAATAGGGCTCATCCATTAAATCAGTTTTTCGTGTGAAAGAAGATCTTCCATTTGTCTCTCTCATTCTGAGGCAATCCAGTGTTTTGTTCTTCCATTGACTTTTCAGTTACTCTGCGTATATGTATTGTCCATTAGTTTGCTCTATAGTTGCATTCATTTCTGTTCCTACCGTTGTTCTACCTTAAAATTATGATCTGATAAAGTCCTCTGGATTTTAAAGGGCAAGTTCTTCCCTTGGATGCACACATCATTCCCATAGACTCCCCTGCTGTGTCTGGAAACTTCAGAGTGTTCTTAACTGCATTAATTATGGTGGTATTCAAAGGTTTCTTTGCGAGAGTTGAAGCTTTTCTGACATGCTAATTATAAAGATCAATTTAAATGTAGGCAGAATGGGTAGGAATTGCATATTGTCAAAGTTTAAAAGTCATATTTTGTTTATGCAATTTATGCTTCTGTGATGGTCCTGTAAACAACATTGGGTTTTTTCTCAATTAATAATTGTTTTACTGGCTAGAGTACAATGATGTCCAGATGCAACTTTTCCTGCTGGAACACTAGCGTAAAAAATATTCTGGCACATCAGTTCACAAGAGCCAAAGAAAGAAACCTAACAAACATTGGCAGTGGAAAGCCAACATAAAAGCATGTATTGTTTCATCTTGTTTTTATTCCTTGGCACTGTAGTCTGGTTCCATGAACCACTTTTACCACATCTGTTTCTCATGGAAACAAAACAAATTCCTAATAGCGAACAAACCATTTCCCCTGCTATTCAAGGCAACTGGTCCATCTGTCACTAGCACCTGCTGTAAGCTAAAGATTTTTTGGGGGAGTTTGGTATAAGAACTTATTCTTCCTTAACAATATTTATATCTATAAAGCACAAGCGTATCATATTTTTCATTTTGTTTCTTCCTTGCATGGCAACTCAAATGCTAAAGTTTGAAGCTTTGGAATCTTTTTAGATTGGACTTAGAAGGGTTTAAGGCAAAAGTGCACAGCATCTCTTGCTCTGTTGGGGCTGTTGGCTGGACTTTTTCTGGTACATACTGATAACAAGGAAGCCTTCTCATTTGCTGCAGAGAACTACTACTGGGGGATGTTACAAATTGTGGCTTTTGTCTGAAGAAATCAAAGGCTGTTTGCAGGCGCCAAGATTATTTTCTATTGCTTAGTGGTGACTAAAATTGCTGAGGCCTTGGAATTTATTTAAAACTTTCCACTAAATAATAAAAATGTAAGAGGGCTAGCCTTTGGGATGCCAACTTAGTTTCATTTAGACAGGTAAATAATTTAAACAATGGCATCTTGTTTCTCCTTTACTTGTGTGTTTCAAGCTCTGATACTGAGCCATGAATCTCTTCTGTTTGTGCCCCATAGAATACAACTTGATGACCTTTTGCTTCTCATTAGGTATGTAACTCTTGCCTCCAAAGCTCAGTCCTTCCAATTGTTCCCCATTCAGTGTGTGGAGAAGAGAAAAAATCTAGTGAAACTGAAGCGTGGCCTATTTTACAATATACCTACCTGGGAGTAGCTTAAAACTAAAACATTACACTGTGATCTTCTCTTCCTCCACTCCCCCCACCCCCCCCAAATTTTAGATGCCCATCCCATTTCATAGCTTAAGAGTTCTAAGTCTGCAATATAAATGTGGTGGTGTTAAGGACACGACTAGTGCCCCAAATTCTAGCAAAATATTAAATATTTGTTTTCCTGTAACTTGGGAAGATTTAACTATGAATATTTTCAGACAGTAGCACTGACCAGAAGGAATATTAGGGGAAACTAACTAAAAGTAGACTCCATGCCTAAATTCCAGTAGTGGACATCCACAGGATTGCTCTGTCGTCTTAGCTGTAAAAATGGTGAATGACAGTTGGAATCCTGGGTTGCATGTTGAACTCAGTTGTTACGTCAGCTAAGCCTTGTACTCTAATTCTTTCCGGGCAGAAGCTAGTTATGCTTTTATTGCATTAACAAAACATGCCAGTTAGATGTTCTGTATTTTTTCCAGCTTGTGTGGTTAGTTGCAGTTTTACTGATTACAGGTTACCCTGGGCTGGCTTTTAGGTATTATAGTTTTTTATGGTCACCATAATACCCATGCACCACAAAAATATTTGTGGATTTATCTTTGTAACATTCCTTTGGTAGGGAAGTAGATCGTCTCTAGGTTCTACAGATGGTAATCTGACACAAGGAGTAAGTGACTTGTCCGAGATCACACAGGAAATGTGTGGCAGAAGAATGAATCTAATTTACCTCACCTGTGTCCTAGGCCTGTGCTTTAATCACAAGACCATACTTCCCATATAGTAGAGGTAGTAAAATCTGGCCTGGATTCTGCTTCACAGTAGAGCTAAAGCAGCAGTGTTGACTTCTCTATTGCAAGTGGTCACTGGTTAGTACACTGCTCTATGGAAATGAATCTATATAGTGGTGACTTGTTTCAGTAACATCACTTGATGCTTTACCAAGTGCATCTAAGAACTCTCCAGCTGATTGAGGATTGTATGACGTAAGATGAAAACATGTTGTGGCAGACATGGGATCATATAATCAGCAATTGTTGGTAAAGATGTAAGGGGAAATGTAAAAACAAAACAAACACAATCCCAGAGCCTTTGTCACATATTTTAGCCAAGACCAACTGCTTAATATCCTTCCCACTCTTTTTCTTAATTGCCGTGAGAGTATAGCCATTATATACATCCACCTGATTACCTAGTTACTGTCAAATGGCTGTTGATTGTGGGGAGAATTTCTGCAATATCCAGTATTATGGTTCATGTTAAAATTTGGATTTTACTGTCTGCAGTTCAATTGATTTGTTCTGTACAGGAAACTTAAGAGTGGCTTCCTTCACAGTTAGTACTAGAGTCAGAGATGCTGTGAAGGCATACTTGGTTTCTTCCCGTTAAGGCAGGGATCGGGAACCTAAGGCCCGAGGGGCCAGATGTGTCCCCTGGCTTGCCTGAATCCAGTCCCAGAGGCTCACTGGGGAGCCCATGCTGATGATTCAGCCCCCACCTTCCCCGCTATCTTCCTGCAGGGCTGGAGCATGCAAAATCTACTAACCTGGGCCACCCAAGACTCTGCATGTGTAAGGGAAATGTGGAGAATGTTTTTAATCCTTCTCAGTCGGGGGCCACCTCAGTGAGGGTTTGGGTTTTTTGTTTGCTTCTCACTTGTGTGTGGCTCCCGACTGATTTTTTTTTTTCTGTGGGTCAGCGGCCCCCAACCCAAAAAAGGTTCCACACCACTGCATTAAGGGATTTAATAGATCACCTCTATAGTTCCTAGTAAAATGAGTCATTCTTGGAAGAGTGCTGTGATGGTTGTGTTAAGGACTTACTGCTTGTCCATCACCCCACCCCCCTACAAAAACTGGCTTTATAATAGCTGAGTTTAAAATGCTATGTTCATAACATACAAACATTCATTTTGTTAATCTGGAGCCCAGAGGGTATGATGTTGCCTGATAGTAGGTGGAGGTGACAGTGTTCCTTAAAATATCCAAATGTTGGATAATACACGAGCAGCAGCTATCAGTTTGTGTATCAGTTGCAGCACTTATTACCAGACAAACTGTATGAGCAAAGGACTTCACATTCTTCCTGTTTCTTCAAATATGGTTTTACACTGAACTTTTAGCCTTTGACTCTGAAAGGTCATGTTCCTGACACTTTGCCAGAGCCTGTAGATACTGCTTGTTAAATCTTCAAGACATCAGTGTTCTTACATACAAGCAAAGTGGACTCTGTCTGAGATACAACTTAAGGGTATGTCTACTGTACAATTGGAGGTGTGATTGCAGCATGTGTGGTGATATCCTAATTTGCTTTACTCTAGCTAGCTCCAACAGTCATAGCATCCCAGGCACCAGCATGGGCTAGCCACCAGAGTCCTGGACGGGTTTGTACACCCATGCTGCGATGGCTTCACTGCTGTTATTCAGGCCACTTAGATCAGAAGCACTTTGGGTATCTCTAGAGATGCTTCAGTCATATCTCCTGCTGCAGTATAGGATGTATCTTAAGTATTTTGCTGAACTGTGGCCTAGGGCTGTAACAGACAGCAAGTGCGTTGGAGAGGTTACAGGATGAATGACTGGAATGGAGGGGAAGCCCCAGGCAATTGAGGTGCACTGATCCTTAATCCAATAGCCTTCTTACCCTCTTCTGTGTTTCAAAGCCCCAAAGGGCTACATCCTTAAAAATCAAATGCTGTGAAGGAAAAATCAAATATAAAAATATTCTACCTGGTAAATCCATATCTGATATAAATAGGCTACTACCCATTCCTTTTTACTGCTCAACTGAACGGTTGTCCTCTCAACTAATATGCTGATCCATGCCATGAATACTCAGTTGTTTAGATTTGCTACTGTAGGCAACATGATAAAATCAAGAATGCAAGTTAGATGGTTTAGAATCATAGAATTCTACGGCTGGAAGAGACCTCAGGAGGTCATCGAGTCCAGCCCCCTGCCATAAGCAGGACCAATCCCAACTAAATCATCCCAGCCAGAGCTTTGTCAAGCCAGGTCAAAAACCTCTAGGGATGGAGATTCCACCACCTTCCCAGTGCTTCCCCACCCTCCTAGGGAAATAGTTTTTCCTAATATCCAATCTAGACCTCCCCCACTGCAACTTGAGACCATTGCTCCTTGTTCTGCCATCTGTCACTACTGAGAACAGCCTCTCTCCATCCTCTTTGGAACCTCCCTTCAGGAAATTGAAGGCTGCTATCAAATCCCCCCTCACTCTTGTCTTCTGCAGACTAAATAAGCCAAGATACCTCAGCCTCTTCTTGTAGGTCATGTGCTCCAGCCCCGTAATCATTTTGGTTGCCTCTGCTGGACCCTCTCCAGCGCGACGGTATCCTTTCTATAGTGGGGGGGCCCAGAACTGGAGGCAGTACTACAGATGTGGCCTCACCAGTGCCGAATAAAGGGGAATAATAACTTCTCTAGATCTGCTGGAAATGCTCTTCCTAATGCACCCTAATATGCCATTAGCCTTCTTGGCTACAAGGGCACACTGTTGACT